>OZ053310.1:6664611-7264611 GCA_964056655.1 Arabis hirsuta | reverse complement strand
TTCTCGAAAGCTTGTTGTTTGTTTTCTTGGGATCTTTTATGGAGGGTTTGTTATTTTGGAGGTTTTAGTACTTTATAACTCTGAATCCGTCTCTGGTATTGTGAAATGAAGAAATATTTTACTGAAGTTTCGAATTTCGACCTGAGATCTATATGAATTTTGGGAAGATTTGGGTTTCGAATTTGGCATTTGAATTATCAGTTTTTACAATCGCATAGTAATTGATGGAATTGTGTAGTCGAAGAAAAAGACGAGAGAGCCAAAGGTAGAGAATGTGACTCTTGGACCAGCTGTTCGTGAAGGAGAAAACGTTTTTGGAGTTGTTCACATCTTTGCTTCATTCAACGACACATTCATCGTGAGTGTGATCTTCTTATCTCGTATTTTAATTTTCGACCAAAGTTGAGAATTTTCCATATACATAGCTGATTTTTTGTTTTATATTTCCAATTGCAGCATGTGACTGATTTGTCTGGAAGGGAAACACTTGTTCGCATCACTGGTTAGCATCTTTCGTAACTCTCTCTGTAATACTGTGGTAGATTTGAGAATATAGTGAGAATGAGATGAATCATTGTAATTGTAGACTACATAGCTTCGGTCGTTTCTGATATTATGGTACTTGTAGTTTCTAGTGACTGAGATGCACTTGTTTGCATTACCCGTAAACATCTCTCGTAACTCTCTCAAATTCTTTGGTAGATTTGAGAATTTAGCGAGAATGAGATGAGATCTATGTAAACTTTACCTTTGGTTGGTTGGTTTATGATTCTATGGTACTTGTATTCTCTAGTGACTGTGAGATGCGCTGTCTTTAGTCTCTGCTCTTTTTAGGTCTTTGAAGAATCTATTGATATCATATGGAAATTGCCTTGTTCTTGCTCTACATGAATGTATTGTACAGAGAAGCTAGTTAGGTGTGGTAGCGTTGAATATTATGGTCCTCTTTAGTTTCGGTTTTTTTTCTTACAGTTTGAACCTTTGAGGAATTCCATTGTTCTTGACTACTAAATGTATATTTTGGTTTTAACTAACATCTATAGGTGGAATGAAGGTGAAAGCTGACAGAGATGAGTCCTCACCTTATGCAGCTATGCTTGCTGCACAAGATGTCGCTCAACGATGCAAGGTAAGGCCAAGCTGAGAATTTAGTAAGTATGTTTTGTTAACGTTATTGATTTGTGAATGTAATTTATGCAATTACAGGAACTTGGAATCACTGCCATGCATGTGAAGCTCCGTGCCACTGGTGGTAACAAGACCAAGACCCCTGGTCCTGGTGCTCAGTCTGCGCTAAGAGCCCTTGCTCGCTCTGGCATGAAAATCGGTCGTATTGGTAAGAAAAAAAAGGAAACTTTCATCTAGAATGTTTGAATTACGTCTTTGAACGAACAAATCTCTCACATTGTTATTGTTTTTGTTACGCAGAGGATGTGACTCCAATCCCAACCGACAGTACTCGCAGAAAGGGTGGAAGAAGAGGAAGAAGGCTTTGAGTCTTTCGGTCTCTTTATGGGGCTCGTCTACTCTATATTTTAGCTCTCACTCTGTTTTGTTTTGTTGATTCAAAAGTGTTTTGGAATTACTATGAGTTGTTATAGTCTCAGCTTCGAACAGCTTTGAATCTTCTGCTATATGACCATAAGATTATTAAGATATTTAAAATTTGGTTGTCATTTTCTTATAAACATCTTCGTGGATTTTCATGAACTGAATTTGTTAACGAGGTGACTAAATAGAAGACAAGGAAAATTGAGATCAACATCACTAAGTCGAGATAACACAGTATACTGGAATTGAGAGCATCTAATAATATTGGGATAAACTCTATAGATTACGGTATAAACTCTATAGATTAATAATTATAGATTAATAATTATGATATTTTATTAATTTTGAGAGTTATTAATTTACCGGAAAAAAAAAGTTTCCATAATCTTCTAAATTTTTGTTTATTTAAAATTTTTTATTTTAAACTAAACTATTTTTTTTTTAAATTAGTTTACTCGTTTTGTTTGTGTTAATTACATCTAATAATGATTGAGTTATACATAGATTTCAATCTTAAAAAAGAACAAACAACACTAAAATGATATATAAATATATCTAGATGTGTATATATAAATTTTTATATGTCAAATATTAATTTATGGTATTATTGGGACCATATATTTACATAAGGACTTTATAATATTTATTATCTTATCGAATTGTACTATGTTTTACATTGGCTCTACTTGGGATCGACAAAAATTATTAATTTATAGAGTTTATTAATTTATCGAATATTAATTTATAGAGTTTCTACTGTAATTTGAGGTTCTAAGTGATTTTTTATTATAAATTGTTTTTGAGGTTCTAATCTCTAAAATTTGGAATTCTAAATCTCTAAAATTAGAACATTTTTATTAGGATTCTAATTCTTTTTTATATTATTTAATTATTTTTAATTTTTTAGAAACCCACTAAACATTACCATTGATCTGAGTATTTTTCCCAAAACATTTATAAACTCTATAAACATAATTGCATATTTCGTGTTTTAAACCAATCGAATCCAAAATTGAGTGGCTGGTTGGTATTTGGTGAAGGTTTATTATGCCAATGATTTACTCGAAGGAATATGTTACTTAGCTGAAAATAAATCGAAACCTCTTTTTATAAACTTTTTTTTTTTTTTTTTGGTCACACCTCTTTTTATAAACTTTTAATTTTGGAACCTACTACAAAATGACATAGGTAGTTTAGATCCTTAACTTCCTCATGGGCCTTTTAAATCATAATATGGCCCAGCCCATTAAGATACTAAAACCCTAGACGACTTCTACTACAAAGATATAAAAAGCTTGTCTTTCTTCTCTACGGTTAAACGAATAGCCGAACCCACAAAAATGCAGATCTTCGTGAAAACCCTAACAGGTAAAACCATCACTCTCGAGGTCGAGAGCAGCGACACCATCGACAATGTCAAAGCCAAGATCCAAGACAAAGAAGGTAAAATCTGATATTCTCCTCTTCGATTCCTTCTTTTTAGTGTGAAATCAGATCTCTAATCGCTCAGTGTTGCTCTCCTCTTTAGGAATCCCTCCGGATCAGCAGAGGTTGATCTTCGCCGGAAAACAGCTTGAAGATGGTCGTACTTTGGCTGACTACAACATTCAGAAAGGTACAAAATTTCATCAAATGATTTCACTGATTGTTTCGATTATTCATTTCACCGATCAATTGTTATCGGTTCTGTAATCAGAATCGACGCTTCATCTTGTGTTGAGGCTTAGAGGAGGTATCATTGAGCCTTCTTTGATGATGTTGGCTCGTAAGTACAACCAAGACAAGATGATTTGCCGCAAGTAAGATTTCAAACTCTTTATTATTTCAAATGTTTTGATGAATTTAGTTTCGGATTTAGGGTTTTTGGGAATTAACTTAGCTTCTCAAGCCAGTTACAATGCGTGTGAGGTTATAAAGGTTCCCAATATCAACATTTTTCCATTCTCTAAACTTTATCAGCTGGTCAAATTTCTCATCTTTCCAGATGATTTTCTTGAGTGGTACATTTATGCATATGATTATTTATGGAATATCAAAATGTGTGTGATGGTTTGTCTTGAATGGTATAGTTATGAAATGGTTATATTTGGATGTTCAAATGCTCATTTTAGTGTATGGTTTGCAAATGTATTGATGATTAATAACTTTTGCTGAATCATTTCATTTGAATGTCCATATTTTTAATGTGAAAGAGAGTTAAGTTATACCAATTGCTGATTGGATTGTTGTGTTGTTATTTCTGTCTTATTTTGGTGTCTGAATGTCTACAAGTTTTGTAATTGAGATTATTCTGATGTTATTGTCGCATTTGTTGTTAGGTGCTATGCTCGTCTTCACCCAAGGGCTGTGAACTGCAGGAAGAAGAAGTGTGGCCATAGCAACCAGGTTTGGTTTTTGTTAATTTTGAGTTTTTCGATCTATTCGGGTTGTCTGTTGTTCGAGAGTTATCTGATTAACATTTTTTTTGTTTATATCTTATTTTGCAGTTGAGGCCTAAGAAGAAGATCAAGTAGACTCTGTTTCAAGAATCTGATTTTGTTGTTGAACTGGTTTTCATAACGTTTGTTTTGTTTCAGTGGATTTTTATGTTAAAAGATGATATCAGTAAAAGGATTTCGTTTTCTATTAATTCAGGTTCCAAAATATTTGTGCTCTCTAAAACTACCATTAAAATATGTGAAGTCCCTTAATCGCAATAACGAAACCAGAACATCTACTCATTATACAATGTTGAAACATATTTGTTAATGGCAGCCAGTGGAGATGCTTTTGATCTCTCTGCTTGTAAAGAAGAAACCAAATATAGCTCACGAGATCTTTCTTGTGCTTCTTCTGCACATGTCTATTATTATTCTATTGTGGAATGGTCTTTTTTTTCAGTTTCAACTTACTAACTTCAAATCCTGTTTCTCATCTATGATCAGCTTGGGACCATTTTCCTCTAAATGTCATAGCTTTCTTAGCATCTTCACTAGTCTCCACTCTCTCCAGTCTCCACCCACATTTCTCCCTCTCTCGCAATTGTATGGGTCGCATCTCTCGATGAAAGCTTACAAAATATCTTAGCTTCCTACATCTTGCAGAGAAACGGAGCATTCTCTCTCGCAACAGATCGAATATGTCAGAATCTATCGTAAACGGTAAACATTGTCTTGGCTGAATGTTTTATCAAATTCGTAAATAGGTAAATAACTAATAACACGGTTTGTCTAGTGTATTTTTTTTTGTTTTAAAGGGTGATTTTATTGAGATTTTCTAGTCCATCTAAGAAATGGACTATGTACAAACGAATTGATTGAAAAAGAAACAAAATAAGTTTCTTCTTCTATTTATTCTGTCACAGAGTCTCTCTCTCTCTCTCTCTCTCTCTTTTTAACAAATTAATGAAATTTAGTAATCAAAGGAATTAAGAGTGATCATTGAGCTCCTTGGTTCATCTTCATAGGCTTCTGCATGTTCCATGCATTGAGGCTCTCTACGGTCACAGGCTGTGACCCATTGTTGAAGACAAACAAATGAGCTTTATCTCCTACTGCTTTTGTTGGGTACACTCGAGATGTTATCACTGTCTTTCCTCTTGCTCCGAAACTCTCCACCACCGAGTGATCAATCTGCATTTTGTTACTAATTAGTACCAATCTATTACATAATACGAAAATGTTCACAAAAAAAAAGGAATTCATTTGTGACGTACCAAACTCCTTAGAGAGATCTTTCCATCAGCGAGATCGACATCGACAAAACCAGCAAACGACGGTTTGTACATCCTCTCCTTTTGGTCAGAACCGGTGTCTCTTTTGAGAGTCGAACTGTCGATATATTATGGGGTAATTAATTGTTAGAAATCTAGTTCTAAATATATAATAAGCACATGAAACCGAATTTTATGTTGATATATGATGATAACTAGCGAGTTAGGAAAACCTACGGCTTGGCGTCAGAGCACATGAGGACCTTAGGCTTGTTGGTTGTGGCATCTTTGAAAACTCTGAAGAAGACAGGAGTGTATTCTTCTAGGTCAGATGTAGCCAAGGTGATCAAACCAAAAGGTCCAACCCCTCCGGTCACATTTGAACCCTTCATGTCACATAACTCTAGTGGTTTTGTTGCGAAGCTCGGGTCTAATTTTTCTGCCTTCTCTAGACTTCCAACGTTGAATGTCACATCCACATCCACCTGTATTCACATTCAATTGCTACATCTCAAACTCTAAATTCTAAAGTTTGACGAATATTTATTATGAAAGCATTATACTTTACCTGAGCAGGAGTGATTCCTTGGACTTCAAAGCGTTGGCCCATCTCCATTTTCTTGTTTTTCATTTGGACATTCTTTCCTCTCAATGACTCAATCTCTTCAATAGGCCAAAACACGAGTTGCTTACCACTCGAGTCAAGCAAGATTGTTCTTGGGATAAGCTGAACTCCGGCCCAACCCTTCAAGGTATCATCTTGAACGGTGTCGGATTCATTGGCCCAACCCCAAAGAATCCTCCTCTTGTTCATGTCATCAAAGAATGTCTTTGACGCATAGAAGTTACCATAGTCATATCTCAAACCATCCCAACCATCAGGAGTGGTACCGTCCGGTCTGTAACGGTCCTTCTTGGTATCATACTTTCCCAGAGTGTAGTACTCGTACCGGGTCAAGTCCAAGCTAACCTTCAACACATGCTTGATGTTTGGACCGTCGTAGCTGAAGTCCAAACCGGTTTTCTTGCCAATGGATACGGGGAAGAAATCAGGACATTCCCACATACCGGTAGCTTTCCTTGAGTGAATGGGACGTTTGGTTTTGACCCATTTCTTGAAGTCACGACTTTTGTACATATAAGCGATTCCTCTATGCTTCTTCTTTGATCCCACAAGCATTCTCCAATACCCATCTTTTTTGTTAAACCAAGCCGTGGTTGGGTCACGGAAAGCGGATCCATTCTCTCCATGGCCGGGCCTTACGATTGGGTTATCGTCCGGTTTAATCCATTTCTTGAGGTAAGGGTCAGAAAGGTCTTGGGGAATGGCATAGTTTTGAATCTGCGTTTGGTTCTCGGTGATACCGGTGTAGAGGATAACCGGGCCTTTTCCGGGTACGTGGGTAGCTGAACCGGACCATGTACCGTTGATGTCAAACCATTTGGATGGGTAAATGGCCGGTTCAAGGGCTTCCCAATTGATCAAGTCCTTAGAAACCGAATGCGCCCACACAATGTTACCCCAAACCGCACCTTTGGGATTGTATTGGTAGAAGAGATGGTAGACTCCCTTGTAGACCATTGGACCTATTTCATTTTTGAATATCGTTACATTAAATCATTTTTTATTAACAACTTATAAAAAGAAAATTATTTGTGACTGACAATTACCATTTGGATCTGTTGGAGTTGAGAATGTCACGAAGAAGAAGATATATATGGCAAAACAAGGAAACATACGTTAGAACAAAATATATTTGGTTTGATATAAACCCTTAATCAACTTCCATATGTAAATTTAACCTTTGTAAAATCTAGCGAAATAGTTCCAAAGGAGAATAGAACCAGAAGGGGAGATCACTACCGCTTGATTGTTCTTAACTAATAACACGACGAAATAAATATGAACTTTGAATAAAATGTGAATGTACCGTTGATCCAATGGCGAGGAGGTTGAAAGTGAAAGGCCGTTCTGTGAAGAGGACTCACTACCTCCAACGACGTCGATTTAGATTGCAATCTTTTGTAAACATTGTGAAGTGCATCGACGCCATTATTGCTTAAATTGATTAATACAAACAATAGTAGCACAGAAACAATCTTTGAATCACTCATTGGTGCAAGAAAACTCTATGATCACAACAATTTATATTGAGTTTCTTTAATTGTGTTATTAAATTTGTTTGTATACGTTTAAAAAGAGAGAGAGACTTCTGTGATGAAGAAAAATAGTTTTTTGATGCAATGTTTATATATAGAAGAAAAGAGGGGAGAAAAATAGACGACTTTGAAGATAATATTGATCCGGAAAATAATCTTAATCTCACGCTAAAATTAGATTAACAATGTGGCTTTGTAAGCTGACCTTTTGTCGTCATTTTAATACAGTTTTAACAACTCTTTATTATCCCAAATTATTTTGGTCAATAGGTTTGATCTCTTTGTAGAATTGTCAAAACTATAATGAATCATTGTCTTATGATTCAACCAACTTTCTTGTTACAAGAAGGAAACAAGTTGAAGTTACCAATAGTCTCCACACGAGCAAGAACCTTCCTTGAAGCAATGGAACCGATTCGCATCTCTTACGATAACCTCCCGCCTTGTAACCAGTGATGCAAACTTGAAAAAACTATGGCAATCACCGCAAACCCTGAGATTCTTTGTGATTCTTAAGAGACTACCATCTGGAGTCGAGATCAAACCAAACGCTAGCGCTAGCTTTTCACTATGTAAAGATAACATCCCGACTTTAACCTTTTCATCGACATCGTGCAACACAAAATTTGTATCCGGAACATAACCCGCCTTCTCAAGCTTTTCAGTCAGATTCCTGAGAGACTCATAAATCTCCTTAGACATAGGATGAGTCCTATCCCCAACCTTGAACTTATGTGTTGTGTTATCAGCTTCAATCCAAGTATAACCGGGGAATTTCTTTAATCCCCTTTGGTTCATCAAGTTCCTAATTTTCGCAACCTCCTCCCATTTACCGTCGTTTGCATAAATATTAGAGAGCAAAATGTAGTGACCTGGGTTCTGTGGCTGTAGTTCAAGCAATGAGATAGCTGCTTTCTCTGCCATTTCTACATTCTTATGAATTCTGCAAGCGCCGAGAAAAGAACCCCATAAAGTTTCATCTTTTTCAACCGACATGGTTTCAATCAGGTTACTAGCCTCATCGAGTCTACCAGCTCGACCCAAGAGATCGATCATACAAGTATAGTGTTTCACATTTGGCCTAATGCCGTACACTGGCATCAGATCAAATATCTTGAGGCCTTCTTCGACAAATCCTGCGTGGCTGCAAGCATTAAGCAGTGATACAAAAGTGATTTCATTGGGAGATAATCTTCTATCTAACATCATTTGAAACAACTCAAGAGCCTCTGTTGCTTTCCCGTGATACCCATACGCTGCAATCATCGAGCTCCAAGAAATAATATTTCTCTCTTTCATTGATTCAAATACTTCTCTTGCAGCATCAACGTTTCCACACTTTGCGTGCATATCAATCAGAGCTGTCCCCAAAACCACACCAAAAGGAACATTCATCAAGCGAATATAATCACTAAGAATCACTGCCTTGTGCAAAACACCGAGCTTAGCACAAGCGTTAACAATGGTAACAATTGCAACTCTATCAGGAACAACTCCTTCATTCCTCATCCGTTCAAATAAAACCCATGATTCATCAGGCCTCCCTGAATCCGCATAAGCACCAATCATCACCGTCCAAGTCACAAGGTCTCTCCTAGGCATTCCATCGAACAGTTTACACGCATCATCGATCATCCCGCATTTCGCATACATATCAACAAGCGCAGCACAAACATAAAAGTCCAAATCCATACCAGACTTCAACGCTACTTCATGAATCAATCTACCTACAACAACATCTTTCTTCTCTCTACAAGCCCTAATCACAATGGGCAATGTGTAATTATCAAGATTCAATCTTAAACGAACAATCTGGCTAAAAACTCGCAAACAGTTGAAAAAATCACCAGTTTTCGCAAACCCACCAACCATTACACTCCAAGACACAGAATCCTTAACGCTCATTTCTTCGAACAGTTCCTCTGCATCAGATATTGCTCTGTATTGCGCGTATATGTAAAGCAGCTTGTTTGCGATAGTAAGCTCCTGTAAAATCCCATTGACGATTACTTGGGCATGTATTTTCCCAATGTCAATGACGTTTTTGCAGCTAAGAATTGCTGAGATGTAATCTCCGGTGTCTTTAGAGACAGGGATGTGTGAAGATTCCGACAAGGAGGATGATTGTTCATGGAAATCATAAGAAACTGTATAAGATACTGAACAAGTGGAAAATCGCAACTTTGTGGTGTTTCTTGAGAACTGAAGAAATCTAACCCTGAGATTGTTCAACATGATCAACGAGAATTTTTTATTCTTTCTGGTATTTGAAATTTGATTACTATACAAAGAGAAATGTGCAATAACAAAACCGGAACGGAAATGCAAAATCATTTCAATTTGATTCACTAAACCGGATGAAACCACTAAACCGGGAATTGAGAAAAATGCACGTCACGGTTACTTCTTCTTCTTCTTCCCATATTAATCAACAAACAAAATCTTAAGAGTCCCAAAAAAGACAATCTCTCTTCTTTTCTTCTTTCTCAAGATAATGAGTGATCCGAATCGGAAACCCGAATCCATGACCCGACCCGTCGGAGGAACCGAATACAGCTGGTGCAGAGCGATTACAGGCGGTACAGGAATCGCTGTCATAGCTCTCTTACTTTCCTCAACACCAAAACTCCGAAATCTCCAGAACACACTCGATAAACTCCAGATTCACCATCCTACACTCCGTTCAAACCTCCGCTTCGACGCATCGGCGAACTCCTTCTCCTTCGTAACCTCCGCCGACGATTCACGCGTCCAAATCAATCCCTTCGATTCCGAATCCACGGCTCAGATCATCCGAGAAAGCGACGATCCCTCCGCGGAACCGCACAGGATCATCTTAGAACACGAGCTCAACAAAAACACATGGATCGATCCACACCGTTGGGAGAACGGCGAGTCCGGAGTGTTCTTCGTCAGTCTCTACGATCTAACCGACGGCGAAGGAAGGAGGATACTGACGTTTCGGCTTAACACGGGAGCGTGCGATCGGACTTCCGCGGTTACGCTTTTAAGAGAGTTTATGAAAGAGACGGCGGCGACGGGTGATGGATGCGGAAAAGGCGAAGTGACGGTGGCGGAGACGACGGTGGGGTTAGGTAAGGCGATAGAGGATCTGATTCCGAGTGGGAAAGGGGATAAACCGTTTTGGGCGCGTGGAATCGACATGCTTGGTTACTCACTGAACGCGTTTCGGTTCGCGAATTTGAGATTCGTGAATGCAGAGGACTCGAATCGGAGGTCTCAAGTGGTGAGCTTGAAACTGGAGAAAGATGAGACTATGAAACTTGTGGCTGTAAAGTGTCTCTCTCTTCACTTCACTACTATGCATTTTTCTATTAATTGCGTATATTAAGCATATAGTATTTTATTAATCTTGTTAAAATTGATTATTTGTATTAATATACAAAATTGTCTCTCGAATGATTAGGTAGGAACATTGATCTCTCAAAAAATGTAGAAGATGATCTTTTTGGTTTGTGGTAAAGCCAATGAAAGAAATGGTGTGATGATGCATAACAACGATTAACATTGCAGGGATGCAAGGCAAGAAGGGTAAAGCTATGGGCGGCAATAGCTGCGGCGGGGCTAATCTCTGCGTATTCGTCTAAGAATTTACCGCAAAACCATGGCGAGAAATACGCCGTGGTGACGCTTTCGGACTGTCGTTCCATTCTTGAACCTCCTCTTACTCCCAATGACTTTGGTAAGCTCGAATCTTTTGCGATTAAAATGACAATTGATGCTATATATTAGATACGATTACAAGTATGTTTGGTAGAGATGTTCTTAGATCTTCTCATGGTTGCAACTTGCAATTACAAGTATGTTAGTTTAATGAGTTTTTTAAACTAACAGTGGACAATACTATTTGATTTGGATGTTGTTGTATTGATCATGAAGACATTTCAAATTTAATACTTGTTTGGTTTGTTTTCAGGTTTCTACCACTCAGGTATCCTTCACACACACGACATAACCGGAGAGGAAATGCTCTGGGACTTAGCCAGACGATGCTACGACTCGTTCACATCCGCAAAAAACTCGAACAAGCAGTTTACAGACATGTCGGATCTCAATTTCTTAATGTGCAAAGCCATAGAGAATCCTAACCTCACACCTTCCTCGTCTCTAAGAACCGCATTCATCTCCATTTTCGAAGATCCCGTGATCGACGAGTATACAGAACCCGCATTGGCTTCAGTCGGGGTGCAGGATTACATCGGCTGCGCGTCTATCCACGGAGTTGGACCGTCGATCGCGGTTTTCGATTCGCTTAGAGACGGAAAACTGGACTGTGCGTTCGTGTATCCATCGCCGCTGCATTCGAGAGAGCAAATGGACGGTCTGATTCAACATATGAAATCTATTCTTTTGGAAGGATCTTCATCTTCCTTTTAATTTGTGTGTTTTTACAGTTCAAACTCTCTCTCTCACGAACGTAGGCATAAAAATGGTCTCTATAAAAAAAAAAATAGCTGAAATAAATTTACTTCGATATTTTCCTCGTAAGTCTTTGATTCAACTCCGGTACGGTATGTAGTAGAAACCTGAACCGAAATAACCATCCGGTTTATTCAAGGAAACCTAAATTGAGAAAGATTAGTAAAAATTGCACTATTATATTTTAGTGGAATTCGCAAATTTGGCGGATAATAATTCAAGGAAAACGATAAGAACCATAAGAACACAAACAAACTACAAACTATTTTTAGAGCATAAAGACTTTTCCACAAAACTCAAACCTACTTGCCTCGCTTTCTAGCTATCTTCATTTTTGTTCTGTGTATTCTTAAACGCATATTCTTTTCAAGAAAAGGAGAAAAAATCAAACACAAAAGTTTGAAGTGTAAAAAATGGCAACAGATTCAACAACATTTCCAGAAGGCGACGCAGAAGCTGAACTAGATCTTAACCAAAACAAGAAGTTTGAAGTAGATCCTGTTTCATCAGAGATCGCTTCTGATAAGGTATTCTTTTTTAAAACACGTTTGATCTTAATTACCTTATAAAATAAAATAAATTGAAACACATAGTATGAGTAAAGATTCTTATGGATAGTTGATTTTGCATGAGTTTCAATTAAATCACCAATTATTATAATCTCTATCACTTTATGTGATCACTTTTATTCATCAAATCCATACGTGAGTTTGTATTTATATTTGTTTTGTTTTATGTTTTGGCGTTTAAAAGGCGGAAAAGATACAAATTAACAGGGAAAAGAAGGAAAACGCAAAAGCTAGGAGAGACGCGGCGCAAACGCTGAAAAAGACGATCATAATATCAGCGGTTATTGTTGCCATTGCGGGAGCTGCTTTCGCTATCACCAAGAAAATGAAAGAGAAATGATTTTTTTTTACACAACTCAATTCTCAGTTTTCATTTCTAATATGTAACTTTCCCCTCTTTTACAAAACTAAGAAAAAATATCTATCATATTGAGATCTATATTCATTTTTGTAATATGTAATTTTCAGAATAAATAATGCAATTGAAATATTTATAAATGATCTAGCTTTTGCGAAACGATCGTAAAAGGTATGTTTTGGATAAATTCGATACAATTTATTTTGTTTAAAATTAAAAAAAAAATTATGTTTTCAAAATTTAGAATTCATGAGATCATGAAGTGTGTTATAAACGGTCGAAGGAAATTTTGTCAAACCCAATGGGTACAATATAAGCCCATATTATTTTGGCGCCGTCTGAAGCATTTCTCTCCCGCCCAAATTCTCTCTATTAACCCTCTGTCAAAGCCTTAACTTCAGAGGTTAGGGCAAATCATCTGCAACTTCGACGAGCGATTCATCTTCTCCAATCTGGTAATAATTACTCATAACAATTTGTTTTTTTTTTTTGTTTTTATGGCCGATTAGTAGAATTCTCTTTCTTTTATTGAGTTTTTCAGAGATTCTCAGATTCGTAGATAGTAAAAATGGATACTTCAAGTCCTTCAGCTTTTGTGAACGGAGCTTTCATGAGGCGTTACATCGGTCAGAAAGTCAGAACTGTGGTTCAAGTGATCGGTTCCGATGTCGGATCTGTGGTCGGAAAATCTACTGATGATGTTCAGATCGTTGTTAGAGGATCGCCTCCTACTCCTCTTACTACTTACCTCGAGGTGATCGGAATTGCAGAGAGTGAAAAGACCATTCGAGCTGAAACTTTGACCAATTTTGGAAATAGCTTTGGTAATTCATTGATTTTTAGTCAATTTTGGGGGTTTTCAATCTCTTGGATTGTTCATTTTTATGTGTCTGAATATATTTGGCTTGTTGTTTTGTTTGTTTGTAGATCCAGCCAACTTCAACGAGCTATGTAAGCTAGCAAATGGAGAATTCAAGCACTTGTTCATCTAAAAGATGTTGGCATTGAAGATGATCATCGAAGCGATTCCATTATGCAGTACCTGTTTGATCTCTCAACACTTTCTGCCTCTTAAGATCTGTGTTACTTAATCTATTTAACAACTTCTTAGTCTATTCCAACTAGAATATTAGTATTTTGCTTTCGAACTAGAATATTATCTAAAAATCTTCTTGATAGTTTATACAGACTAGTTATGAATTAGCTCAAAAAGACCCTTTCTTAATACCTTATGTTGAGAGAAAAAGGTTTCTACCACCATAAAATTGGTGTTGCTGGTTATGCAATGTTTTGGTGACAAGTCACAGAAAATTTTGGGCCGCGAAAAGAGAAAATCAGGTACTAGTCTCAGTCCTGCTTCAAGGCTTTTGTAATGAAGGATTTGGCAACCAGAATCCCGATGTAAGCCACCGTTGTGACTGCAATACCTCCAACAAGGACTGCATTGTCGTATACCGAGTGCTGGACCGTGTACACATGCACCTTTATAGTGTTCCAGTTGCTCTCTGTCCAGACTGGATCAACCATCCCCATAGAATCTGATGAGTTTCCAGGCAGAATCGTCCAAGCTTCATTGGCATACTTCAGTCGGGTTGAATAAGCTGGAACATACCTGCCACAACCAGGACTTAATGTGTTATGATTCAAAAAACAAATGGTCAGGCCATATAAATATGATACGGTCAAAAAGTTAAAATGTCTCTCTATTTAGTAAGAACAAGAACAATCCTAGTTTTGTTGAAGAGAACCAAGAAATGATCTCTCATACACCTAAATACTCAACATCTGAAGTGGCCGCATGACTAGCTTATGAATCTTAGTTGATGAGTAACTTGCTGATGTGACACCACTAGCTTATGATTTGCATTCCGTTTTAGTACATAAGGCACAACTTGAGCAAGTAAACTAAAATGCCATTTCCAAGCGAAAAGAGTTTACCTGGTTGTGGAGACAACACATGTTCCCTCCTTGTTGCTCTCTGCTTTGATGCACACTTCGCCTGGTTTGCTACAGACTCCTTTTGAACATACCGAAGCTGTGTTTCCCTTTTGGACAGATGTTCTATCTGCCAGAAAATTCCAAAGGAATCTAGAAACATCACCGACATAACCAAGGTAAGGTTTGGAGGAAGGTTCTCCAAGGATGACACCAGCATAGTTGCCTGGGCAAGTGTTTGTTGGTGAGATATAATCTTTCACCAAGTCGCAAGATAATCCCGGTTCACAAGCTAAAAGACAAGTTAAAAGCTCTTCAACGAAAGAAGCATTGACATGGATGGATCCCAGAGCCGAACTGCTTGTGTCTTTGCTGTCACTTGCAAGGATGTAAAGTGTACGGGCCACAATGGAAGCAGCAGCTACTACTGATGAGGAGTTGATATTTGCTGCAATACAATACCAGAAACGATCAGAAAAGCGGAAATTGGGTTTTCGGAGCGAAAAGAAGGGAAAAACAGGCTTCGGCTCTTCTTACATAAGTCATCAAGGTGACTATGGTAGAACTTATTCACAAACTTGGAATCAAAGTCTTCAAGTACAACAGCTGAAGTCTGAGGGTTCTGCAACAATTAATATGATGTTATACCCTTCACTCTAGGCCATTTGAATCAGAATCACAAAAATTAAACAATGAGTATACCTCTCCTTTAATATTTCATGATTTCGCAACAAATTTAAATGACATGGAAACATCCATGCGAAGAGATACATCTTTCAGACTCAGAAAACACACCTGAATTGTCTTTCCATCTATTTACTTTGAATACATAGTGTACCTTTCTCATGAATGCCATTAAGGACGAAGGGGGAATTCCAGGGTTTGTAGTATCCGCTGGAAGAATTTTGACGTTCTTTGATGCAAGTGAATCCTGAGCTATCTTTAAAGCATCCAGTGTCATGTTTGTAACAGAAGAATCCTAAAGCAGAATACCAAAAGTGGAAGTTAAGTCAGTAACAAAGCCTACGGCAGATTTCACTTGATCTAATGAATGAGGTAAGAGTTTCAGAGTATCAAGAATTTCGTACCCTAGTTTTATGAGCAAAGAAGGTATTCATTCCTCCACTCAAACCTTTTCCAACGGATCCTATTTCAAGCACCTGTTAGATAAAAGAAGACATCAATTTGAATTCAGATCTTTAGATTTAGAGAATTGTGAAACGTCAATTTCACAAGGAACACTAATCAAACAATAAATTTGCTTTCTATGTTACTAAGGAACAAATGAATTAAAGCAACAATGAAACACATGCAATTTTTTTCACAAAAGATTTCATGTATAAGACAACCAAATTTGTTGGATCAGAACAATAAAGGTTACCGTTTCAATTTGAGTATTGCTAAGGCCAGCAACAGCATCTGAGTGCAGATCTAGTTCGTGTAAGAACCTCCTGCTGCCAAGGTAACCCCACGTCTCTCCGGTCAGAACCAAAAATACAAGCTGCAAACATTTAGGATATACACGTAGTGTATCAGAGTCAAAACACAGCAAACCGCAAGATACACCTCTGGTATCAAAGCTCGAAAACGACAAAAACATGAAATAAAACTAAATCATATGGCCCACTGATGTCTGTTAGAGACTTAATATTTGGCGTTTATATTATTTATTGGTACCTGCTTTTTGAGATTACTAAAACCATCAACTCGAGAAAGAGCATCAACTGCTCCCAGAAGAGCTACCAGTCCCTGAAAGTTGGAGAAGTCATTAAGCAATGACTCGGAAAAGAAGAGTAAATAAACATACTCTAGATCAACCCAAAAGCAGTAAATAGCTAGATCTCACAGATATTGGTGAATCTGCACCAAAACTCTTGTCACGGAAAAATGATGCTGAATCCATGGAGGCCACAGTTAGCACAATCGGCTTGTGATTGTTGGAAGACGAAACATTGATTGGTGGAAGTGAAGACCAAACACTGTTCATCATAACAAAGATATTAGAGAACCAAACCTATCCTTTGAAAAGTTTATCATATGTTTCGAAATCAGACAGTACTTAAGAGCATCTAAACCTCCTAAAAATTTACCTATATCCGCCCAAGGGGAGGCAAGTTCCTTCCTGTAAACAAGCCTCCGAATTGTGAGTTCCAGCTTTGGTAGTCTAATCCATTGAAAAAGGGGTCAAAATATCACTCACAGTGAAGATTCATAAAGATGTTTAACATTCCAGTGGGCTATATTGCTAAAGCCAAATACCTCCATAACCATATTGAATTCAGCGACGTCACTGGTATAAGTCTTATGGTTCATTTTTTTCTTGGAAAGGAACTGCAAAAATATATTAGGATGCAAGTAAATAGACGAGAACCTCAAAAAGTGAAGCTACCCACATAAATCGGCAACCACACACATTTAAATTGCTACCAACACAACAGAAAACAAAATCTAGCTTCTTGACAAAACCTCATCTAATAAGAACAACAACAGTATCTAATGACGTAGTTGACCAACTGTCTAAACACCATACTTTTGTCTTTCCAACACTCTTTTAAAACTACAGACTTTCTATGTCATGAATTTGCTGTTACCGCAAGACAACTGAAAAGGCAATGGTTGTTTCCAATTGCAGGCTAAGGAAAGGAAAAAATTTGCATTTCAAAAGCTACAAACCCAGCTGCACCCAGCTGGATAAGACAAACATTCCAGGACCAAATTCACCTTCCTATAAATCGGTAGTCAATAATTAGCAAAATTTCTGCAAACTAATTCAGTCTAAAGTAAGAGTAATCATTTCACATGACATTGAAGAGACAGATCTCATGCAACATTTTACAGCCATATTTCTACAAGGAATACTGCTCGTAAGAGTAACAAACAGTCATAATGCCACTCTAAGCCTTTTCCTCGTGTTTCTGAATCATCAATGTGGCTTAAATGTTGGACACCACGAAATAGAAACATTAAAAATTTCCAAAAGAACGCAAGTTTTAAGGATTACCTCCCGCACAGTTGATACACCACTTTCTGACAATAAGTACACAGGAAAATTATAAGCTTTCCACATAATGCTTGATGCCTGCAAATAAAAATGTATAATGTTTTATTATAATGGTCAATGGCTAGAGACCCATAGTCTGCAACTATTCATAAGGATAAGGATAAGAGGAACTGTCATTTTGTTACGGTAGATATATATGCGACTTATTCATGAACTTCTTTATAAGTGATCATCTGAGTATATATGCATGCATTCCGTTTTAAAAATATATACCAAGAATAAACCACAAGACAAACATTTATGGTGTTTGTGTGTTAGCAAGTAGTTAAGTCTAATTCCAGAAGAAAACAGCAACTCCAACGAAAAATTGTCAGCGAATTTGGTGATAAGTGATTAAGATAATTTCCAAAAGACTACAGAAGAGTTCACAAAAAGAAGTAACTTATTCAGAAAAAGTTTATGATACCATACAGCTGGATTCCATTTGTACTCAACGTTGGCATAGGGTGAAAACTGTGCTTGAGGAAACTTTTTGTCAGGGGAAAAACCTACAAGAAAGAAGAAGAAAAACACTAGCGCCATGAAGATAGATAATAGGGTATTAAACCTTGCCATTGAGGGAATTAAGAAAACGAATCAATTAATAAGGAAACAGGGATTCATTGGCAGATTCATAAAATACACGGATTGACATAGTACCTTTTAACTTTTGTTGAAAACTAGATCCTGAATCAACTAGAACACCACCAACTTTGCTAGCAAAGCTCAAATCATTGGACACCCTGAAAAAAGCACCAAAAGAAGTGGTCGTGTCATTTCTATCTTGAGAGAGTGTATAAGCAGTGTAGAAGTCGAATAAATAATGCCATAAGAAAGCCAGAATGCAGGATGTAAAGTGCTTAGAGGTATACCCACTTTTACTTTGTAGTGTGAAAAGGAAGCGTACAAATCCAAATGAATTACAGGTTTCTAAGCAATTACCTAACGCACTCCTGATGCAATAACATCCAATTGACTAAATTTATAGAAGATTTCAAAAATGTTTATAAGAGTGTATATCTATACCAATCTGTTGTGAAGCTATGGAAGCTCACTCTCACGGAGCAAAAGATGAAAGCTAAAATTTTCCTTAAAATACTAAAAATGCTTGTGAAAAGGAAACTTTTCAACCTTATCTTTATGTTATTTAAAGGAATTAACTGGCTTTCCGAAAAGGCTGATATGGTGCAATGCATTGCACTAGCTAAAACATGTTTGACGTTAAGTGAGCACTAAAATGAGAACTACACCTAATCCATGCATAGGTATGCACTGGTTAGCGCGAGGTAAAGCACTAATCCACAAGTTAAGAGATTAATTCTAAAATCGAAAAGATGTAAATGACAAATGAGACATGCCTGCTAAAGAAATCTTCCATTTCATCAGCTGTGACCAAAATAGTGTGTGGCTGTTCCAAATCTTTAACGTCCTTTAATAAGATGATTGGAGCCACCACTTTTTCCAATCCAGGATCTGAGAATTTATCAATATAAAAGTTAAGAGGAATGAATCGACTAATAACAATCAGTTAGGCAGAGGCCCGAAAAAAGGCTTACTTGCACATCCAATCTCTCCAGAAAGATTGAGAAGCCGTACACAAGGATACCCATCAACAGCAACATACATTAGCTTCTGAAGGTCAGGGACAGATTCAATAGATGTTATCTCACCTACACCACAAACAGTGATCAAATACATTAAAACTGGTCTAATCTAGAGTGGAAAAGAGACCTCAAGAAAATCAAAGTAAAAATGGGGATCATTCCACTATGAACTAAAAGCAAATTGTTCTATCAAAATCAACAAAAAAATGAGAGACAATCGATAAGAATCACAAATCCTGAGCACATTTCAACACACAGATTACCAGGGAAAACTCACCTGCGAGAGAGACATGGAGAGGAAGGATTGAAACTAGAACAAGTGTAAAAGCGATAGCAACAAGACGAATAAGTCCCATTTCCATGGCTGCCGCAAGAAAGTTGGAATTCAGTACTTGGAAATCATCGCTGCTGCAGATACAACCAGAAATGTGAGCGATTTCACAAAAAGCTAAAAACCCAGAATCGGAAGAAGCATTTGGTAGAGAAACGAGGGATGAGATAAAAGAGTACCTGGGAAAACGAAAAGGGGATAAAGGTAGAAGAGAGAGAGAGCTCCGATCGCCGGAGAAAAGAAAAACCTATTTCAGAATTACGCGGTGGTAGTTCGGAGTCAATACTGAGATTTTTCTTGTCGATTCATGACTTTCTTCCACTTTTTACTTCATTCGACTTTAAAAAAAAAAAAAATCTCTTTAATAAATAATAAATAATAAATAGGGATATTGAGGTTTATTTTATTTTTGTTTGTGTGGTATATAATAGGTAGAATGAATACTAGATTAAACAAAATCAAACTTTATAAACTTAAAAAAAAGCAGATTATGTTATATTAATCATACTAATAGCATATTTTAGATTCGTATTTTTTTTTTAATTAAAAGAGTTATTTAGTTGCTTTGAGACCTTCACTTGAAAATTTTTAATAACTCCAACCAGTACACATTCCAATTTAAAATCTATAAATACTTTTGTTTGCGACAAAAATAAAAATAAAAATATATTTTTGTTTTTTCCGGCACATAAATTATCCATTTTTTTAATACTAGTTTCCCTCATAGATTAGTCCCTTTAGGTCATAACCATATACAGACCAAATTACAACACATTTTACCCAAAAAAGTTCACTATTTTCAACCTGAGAGAGCTGCGCGAAACTCTTTCTCTCCTCTCCGTCGTCTTTCTCAAATTAGGGTTTTCTTCCGGCAACCTCTCTCTCTCTCTCCACCATTTCCTTTCAAGGTACCATCTCTCTCTCTCTCTTGCTTCATCTCATTGCGTTTCTCTTCGTGAATGTTTTGTTTGAGGATCTGAAATGTCCTTTTATTGAAACTGGGATTTGAAGCTCTTCTTATATTAATTTTGAAAAAAATGAATCTGCTCGCTCTTTTCTTTACCTTACCCCATTGATTGCTTAGTAGAACTTAAACGCCCTTTGATAGATATTACTGGAGTTTAGCTTGATTTCGTTGTTTCGTGGTGTTTCTGATTGATACTTGAGATAACATTGTGGTGTGTATTCGTGTGAATGTCTGAAATAAAATCATATAGAAATTGTAGTTATAAGCTGAGGGATTCTCTTAACTTAACAGGTTGTTGCATAAAAAAATTCACTTGCAAATTATGAACAATGTCTGTTCGGAGATCTAACATGGAGCTGGAGTTTTCTAAATGGGTACTATGCGTAGCTACTTCTTTTGCTTTTGCTAATAATTTGGTCTATAACTTTATGGTACTAAACTTCTTTGTTGCCATGATTTTTTTAACCTTCTTTGCATCTAACCAAGGCCAATGATTACATGTTTTTTTCTTCTTTTCTTTCTTCGCTCTCAGGGTCATTCATTCATATCTTTCTCAAGTTTCTTAATTTTCTCACACTGGAATTTTGTTTCACCTGTTGAGCATGTCGTCGTCACCCTCTTCTCTCTTTGTTTTGTTAAACTACCTTTTTAGCCCGCATGATGGCAAAGAGTCTATTCGAACTTCTTATTCTTCTTTTCTATCAGCCTCTTATTGTTTCTTTTCCTACCTTTCCCCGGGTTCTATTCTCTCTCCTCACATGCTTCTTGCTTCTGTGTCTCTTCCACAGTTGCAGTGCAAGCGTTCTTTTCTAGATTTTTAACATGTCAAGGACGAGGACTGCTGCTTCGGAGACTCACGAGTCAATGGAATCTGAGGAGAGGGTAGATCTTGATGGTGACAATGATCCTGAGGAGACTCTGGAGGAGGAAGTTGAATACGAAGAAGTAGAAGAGGAGGAGGAGATTGAAGAGGAGATAGAAGAGGAGGTGGAAGTGGAAGATGATGAGGATGATGATGCTGTAACGGAAGAGGAAGAAGAAAAGAAAAGACATGTAGAACTCCTAGCACTTCCTCCTCATGGCTCAGAGGTTTATCTTGGAGGAATTCCTACTGATGCTTCTGAAGGGGACTTAAAGAGATTCTGTGAATCGATAGGCGAAGTTACCGAGGTAATTTTGCATTTATTTTACCCAAATTATGGCTGTTTATGATTTAGCTCGTGCTGAGTTTGGTGTGATGTTAACAGGTTAGGATAATGAGGGAAAAAGATTCTGGTGATGGTAAAGGGTATGCATTTGTAACATTCAGAAACAAGGACTTAGCAGCTGAAGCAATCGATAATCTAAATAACACTGACTTTAAGGTAAACTCCTTGGCCCAACTCTTAACAATTACAGTCATCCCAGTGAGATCACATGAACCTGTGTCTTAGGCTTGAAGTTAACCTTCTGCTATGTTCAAACTTTTTTAGCTTAGAATTCGTGATGAGTTGGTGTTTCAGAAATTTTCTTGCCTTTTATTTGTTTGTTTACTTTTGACATTCAATAGGGTAAAAGGATAAAGTGTTCGACTACCCAAGCCAAGCACCGTCTGTTTCTTGGTAATGTTCCTAGAAATTGGACAGAGACTGACATTAAGAAAGCAGCAAATAAAATTGGTCCAGGCGCTCAAAATGTCGAACTTCCAAAGGTTTGTCTCCTGCTGCTTGAATAAGTTTCAGCCTAGTGAATGTGTGTTTATCTCTGCAGCAATTATCTTGCTTTCATGTCTAATTGTAACCTGCAGAAGTAAATTATCTGTAGTGACTCGAGACATGCCTTTCTCACTTATTGAAAATTTTTAATCTGATTTTGCTAAAATCACAGGATCCACAAAATATGGGCCGGAATCGTGGATTTGCTTTTGTTGAGTATTATAACCATGCATGTGCTGAATACTCGAAACAAAAAATGTCGGATCCAAGTTTTAAGCTTGATGATAATGCCCCAACTGTAAGTTGGGCTGAATCAAGGAGTGGAGGAGGAGGAGACTCTTCTGCTTCACAGGTTTGCTTCTTTAGAACCTATCTTACAAACAAATTGTAGAAGCAGCAACAGTTATCTTACCAATAAAGTGTCACTACCAAGAAATCATCTTCTTAAGAACATGTGCTCTGCAAACGTTTTTCTTTCTTAACAAATAATTTTCTTACTATTATGCTGTGTGGAATGAATGCAGGTCAAGGCATTGTACATCAAGAACTTGCCTAGAGATATAACACAAGAACGTCTAAAGGCATTATTCGATCATCACGGGAAAATCCTGAAAGTAGTGATTCCACCAGCAAAACCGGGAAAGGAAGATAGTAGATACGGATTTGTGCACTATGCAGAGAGGACAAGCGTCATGAAAGCTTTGAAAAACACTGAAAGATATGAGATTGATGGTACGGTCCATATGAATAGATGAACTGTTAAGTATTTTCTCTTCCATAAAAATTTCAATACTGTAATCTACTCCCATTATTTTACAGGTCACATGTTGGACTGTACACTTGCAAAGCCTCAAGCGGATCAAAAGTCGAATACAAATACAGCTCAGAATATGCAGAAATCACAATTGCAACCAAACTATCCCCCTCTTCTTAGTTATGGCATGGCTCCTAGCCCCTTTGGTGCTCTTGGTGGATTCGGAGCTTCTGCCTACTCACAAGTAAAGATTCATTGGTCACATTTATTTTTTCTTTACTTCACTATAAAATGAATTTGAGTCTAATTCCGTGGGAATTTTATGCCGCAGCCGTTAATGCATGCGGGAGGTCACGCAGCTGGTGGAATGTCGATGATGCCAATCATGTTACCAGATGGAAGAATCGGATACGTCTTGTAAGTCTCTCTCTGTCTATACATGTGTAGGTTGATCTTATGTGTTTACTTTAAGATAACATGTACTGATCGGATGTGTTAACCATGATAGACAACAGCCTGGACTAGCAGCAGTGCCACAACCACCACCAAGGCCTTCACCACCTTATAGGGGAGGAGGCGGTTCGAGCAGCAACAGCAGCAGCAAACGAAGTAGCGACAATGGTAGAGGACGAAGCCGTTACAATCCGTATTAATTTCTTCAAGTTATTTCATTCTTCTCTTTTCGTTCTTTATTTGCAAAAACACCCCAATCAAGTCACCAAGATACTGAAACGGGTGTTTGCAAAACGATCATTTCAGTAAAAGATCGGTTTTTTTATGTTTTTTTACCATTGTGTTGTTTTATACTAAACGGGGTTGTTTGTTAACTTCTTAAGGTTATGTTGTGGTTTTGTATAATATTATTACTAGGTGGACTATGTTGTGGTTTTGTATATTATTATTACTAGGTGAAAGTCCACTATTCGAAGCTTAATTTTTAAAAAATTGCTTATGTTTTAGAACCTTCTACCATTTTTGTTGTTTTTCTAATGGACAGCTGGTTGTATTGTTGGTTATGACTTATGAGACAAAAATGTTACTATAATGCTTTGTGATGCTATATATGCAAATTAGAGTGTAATTTGTTTTTTAGCCTCGCTTCATCTCCTTCCATGTTGCCAAATGATGGTGTAACTTATAATAGTATTCTGGCTTATAATAGTCCATGCATTCTCACCACTTGTGTGCTAACACCGAAGATTTAATAAATAAGAGAAAGATTATGTATTAGAAAATGCTGAGATATGAAAAAAATGGTAGACATGATGATACCTTTATTTGTAGCTAGAGATACTTTTGTTTGCAAAGCCGTCAAAGTTTTAATCACGTTAACTCCATAGTTATGAGCTGGAGTACGCATTGAAGGTAGTGTTACCAATAACAATTTGTAATAAGAGAAGTAACACACCCCGACCCTGATCACTTTGAACTTTAGGTCTCGCGTTCTAACTTACAATACAAGAAAGACACTTGCACAATGAAAAAAGAAAATAGAGGGGTGAGTAATTTAATTACTCAGTGAGGGAGGCGACTCCACCAACCCACAATGATTCACAATACAATAATAATTTATAACATTGAATGGATATACTAAACTAAGATATGGCACAAGAAACATACAACCTAGAATGTCTAAACACAAGCAATCTAACCATTCTAACATGTCACAACTTAACTTAACAATTGACTTTCATCATATTTTACACTTCACCATACAATATATATTCATATACAGGCTAACCAGTCACCCCATACGGTCGGGTCGTACTGCTACCTTGACATGTCAGCCGGTTTAGGAGCTGCAGTGGGCTCACCTTGTCCACACTCGCAGACCCGCAATCAATTCTGTAATGGGATCGCCATGTCACACATCCGCAAAGACTTACACACGCCGTCGCACTATAATATAATACTTACCGTTAGGCTGCAATGGGATCGCCATGTCACACATCCGCAGTCCAACCTTACTTAACACTTTACACATACTTAGCCATTCAACACATCAAATGATTCTCATATACTCATGCTTACTTATACCTTTAACCTCATGACCAAACAAGTCTATCTCAAACAAACCACACTTAACTCAGCATATGACGGTTAAGGAGACAAATTACTATGCATTGTGAATACACAAGTCCAAACTCCTCACCTTAGCCACAAAGCTATCGGAGTCTCTAAAATCGGTAACGGTCCTTGCTCGACTGGATTTCCATTCTCCAACTCCAATTATCCTTTGACACAATTCTGAGCTCGTTGGTCCAACCAACAAATGCAACTCATTATACTTGATCATCAAATAAAATTGCACAAAGCATGCTTCAGAAAACGTGAATAAATAGCAAACTAACCATCCATTCGAGAATCCGACCGTTGATTCTGAATACAGTAGTGTCATAAGAAATTCCACCAATTTAAAGCCTGATCGGACTTCATATAGATCTCCCAATGGACCTTCAAAGCAGCTGTGTCAGAACTGTTTCTAAAACTGGCAGTTTCAGTTCCTGATGATTCTTGTGCAATAAGCAAACGTCACCACGACCACATCATAACTCTGGTGAAGATGATAAAAACTTCCATAGCTTCAATGACATGTCCTCTGTCAGAAACAACCATATTCATGACCATATGTGCTCTCATGTAACCGCTATCATCCTCTAAAAACAGCAGCATGAAATTAGAACATTGAATATATACTTGGAAAATATTCCGGGTTCAGAAACTGTGATATTTGCTCAACTTGGAGATCAATCTCCTGAAAGAATATACCTCGGATTTGAGATCGGAAAAGTGTCTCAGAAACTAGGAAACGAGTCTTATCTAACGAGACCTAGATCTCATCCCAATTACTTCGGATCGTCTCGGAAATGTTCCCGCAATACATCACGACGATGCTGTTTTCCATCTTCTTCCTCCTCCTTTCATTCCTCTTTCACCGGTGGTTCCGTTCCACAACTCCGATCTGCTCCTTCCTGGATCACGCCACCACCATCACAGCCAGAGCTCACCTCCCACCTCCACGGCTCGTCTCCGTTCGTCATCTCGACAACATTTTCCTCACGTTCTCTCCTTTCCTCCTCTCTTTCTCTTCTCCTTCTCCGCCTCTGGTCGCCGAACTTCCTCTCCGGTGGTTCTTCCCCCCACAGATGACATTCTCCTACTTTCTTTTCTTTTTCTCTTCCCTTTTCTTTCCTTCTCCACTCATTGTATTTCTCCTATATCAGTGGGATTGTCTTCCGCTCATTCACGTTTCTTATAGTGATGTAGATGGTGTAGTTGGTAGGGGCATATTAGTTCATTTCTTTATTTATTATTATTTTTTTGAATAGGGATGTGACAAGAAGCGACGGTGTCATAGTTAAGAACCGATTTGAAAACCAAAGAAAAAGAAAACGGAAACAGAGTAAAACTACGAAAGCGAACTACATTATTTTCCTCTTGGCTTAATGTGTGTTATTGGGCCAGACATCAAAAACTATGGGCTTCAAAGAGAAGGCCCATCCCGAAGGCAAAGAGAAGAAAGAGATAATGTTGGTCCAGTTCTAATAATAGGCCCACAGTGTTGCTGTTACAGAAGGAAGCAGATATATATATAACAGAGGAATGAGATCGAGACTTTGGGGGAAGAAATCACGATCGTCTTCTTACGTCTTCTTCTTCTTGTTCTTTAAGCTTTCTTTTCTCTTATCTCTGTGTAAAAACCCTAGATCTCTCAACCGCCATTGGAGGCGTGTGTATCTTCGATCATTGATATAGTGGAGTTTGGGAGAATAAGCTCCCACGAGATGTACCGGTCTTAGGCTGGGAACTCGTTAAATCGCAGTGTTCTTTACGTTTATGTTCATCAATCACCTACAAAGAACAAATCGATTACTTAATCCGCAAGCAATTACTCTACACTTAATCCGATAGAAACCTCCAAAGGTCTAAATTTCTTAGATAAGTCTCACAAACCCATACTTTAGCTCTATATATGATAAAATGTAAAACATATACTAAAGAAAAAAGAAGTAGAGAAGTACACGTAGTAGTTCCTTTTCTAAATCGAGAGATGGAAATGGTCCTAACAGAATATACGTATCACACATGCTACCTCACTTGTATTAGGCAATGGAAGATTGTATTCAAGTGACAGTGTCTGGGAAAGAAAATTCACGTGCTTCCATAAGAGCTTTCTTTGCCTTCTAATGCTCGTGAATAATAGGGTAATGGTTCATTGTACTTTGTTACCTTTGTAGCTTGATTTCAAAATAAAGTGGATCGATCATAATCACCTGCAACAATTTACAAGATGAGTGGAACCTTACAACATAGCTGTTGCATCAGGTTAAGATATATAGATAAAGACATGACACATGATTTTCCCAATGATTCAACATTCACCAGTAGTGTGCTCTAATAGCTTCCTATGAAGACGAATGCCGTTTTGCAGTAAAAGCTACCTCTTTGCATAAAATTCTAACCTTATAAATGTATTGACAGTGGGGCTTCACATTCAAACAGCAGCGCAAGAAATAAATAAGCTTCCATCTTCACAACTTCTTGTTTTGTGAGAGTTTCAACCCAAGAAAACAATAAAGACAATACATACATATGTCAATTTCCTTAACCTTATTCCAAACAGAGAATCAAATATTTTTGCGGAGCTACTACTATGTGAATTTCACTTAAGTAGTGAAAATTGTATTCTCAAATACTATTAATAAACAGTTCAAAGTAGTATAATTTGATCTCTACACAATCATAATGCAATTTATTCTCCAAAAGCGAAAGAAAGTATTTGAAAACAGTTTCTTCTAAAATAAACCAACCTTGAATCTCAAAGTTCTCCAACCATATCTTATTTTTCCCTGCCAAGCGTCACGCTACCCATGTTTCTTCATTTCTTATATATCCGTTCAATTAGGTAAGAAACTCAGAGTAACAACTCCTCGGGCAAAGGCTAAAGCTTGCTCTTACCGAAGCAATATTAGACGTTGAAACTGGACCATGTTAAGAGGAATAAAGAGTGCAATTCAGTGGCGAATCCAGGAATTTTTTTTTACCGGGTGCACGTCTAATCTAAAAACATAAAACTATGAAAAAAATTTATTTTATTTCATATATCATCATTAACTGAGAAATCATGAAAACTATCTAAATGTTTTTTACAAACCAAAAATCTAAAAAGAAATACAATAATACATAGACTAAGCAGTAATCATAATAGAAAAAAAAAACAAAGACAAAATAAGAATTCTAACCTAAAATCTGACTTACTTATCGAAAGTTTGAGGCTGTGGAAATTAGAAAGAAAAAAAAAGATGAGTCGCGAGTTTTAGAGAAAGATGAAGAAACGCCCACGTTAGGTTTGACAGAGAAAAAAAACTGTATCTTAATAAGTTTATTAGCAAATAAAACTAAATAACTAATTATTGGCTTCTTAAGTCACTACAAGAAATCAGCCTGTATTCCGACGGAAATTCCGACGGCCAATATTTCCATCGGAATTTTGCGACGGAATACCGACGGATTTCCGATTAAAATCTAGTCCGTCGGTATTCCGTCGCAAAATTCCGACGGAATACCGACGGTCTTCTCTGCTGTCGGTATTTCGTCGGAAATCCGTCGTTTGTACCGACGGATTTCCGATGGAAAATAATCTGTCGTAATATTCTGACGACTTTCCGACGGATTACCGACGGAAATCTGATATTTTCGATGTCGGCAAATTTGAGTGGTTACCAGTCGTTAGCGGTGGCCGATGGGATTGGTGGGGTGTTATGTCGGAGTTTTGTGACGGATTTCCGACGGAATACCGACGGAAATCCGTTCTATATAACAAACTTCGTGTCTTCGTTCATTCATAACACAATTTTACAATTCAAAAAAATTTGTTAGCGATGAGTTCATATTTTCGGTCTTGGATGGACGACCCAATGATGGATATGGGCTCGAACTTATTAACATCCGCTTACGCTGCAGGTATATGCGAGTTCATGAATTTACCCAGAAACCAAGATGCAGCAAAAAAAGGTCAGGATATCAAATGTCCATGTTCTAATTGCTGTAACAGAATTAGTGTTGCGGTTCATACTGTTTGGAATCACTTATATAGATATGGATTTAGGCCGGGATATAAGGTTTGGTTTTTACATGGAGAAAGCAATTACGAATATGGTAGTACTAGTAGTAATGCACCTTATTTTCTGGATAGCGTAGAAGAACGTACAACGGAAGTAGATGTTGGGGTAAGTACGGTTGCGATGGTTAACGACGCGTTTAGAGAGAATTTGCAGTCGGGTGGTTATGAGGGTGATAGGGTTGAAGAACCTAATTTAGAAGCTCGAAGGTTTTTTGATATGTTAGACGCATCAAAGCAACCACTGTACAGCGGTTGTAGGGAAGGGCATTCACCGTTATCTTCTGCTAGTAGGATGATGAACATGAAGACCGATTACAATTTGTCCGAAGAATGTGTTGATGCATTCGCCGAGTTTGTGAAAGATGTTTTGCCAGAGGATAATCTTTCTCCAGCATCATACTACGAGGTCCAGAAACTTGTTGCCGGTCTTGGTTTGCCCTACCAGATAATAGATGTGTGCATCGACAACTGCATGCTATACTGGAGGGAAGATGAGAACAGGAAAAAATGTAAATTTTACCGTAAACCACGGTTCCAAGACACAAGTGGCAGAGTGAAGATTCCTTTCAAACGGATGTGGTATTTACCATTAATAGAGAGGTTGAAGAGGCTGTATCAATCAGAACGCACTGCTAAGGCTATGAGATGGCATGCAGAGCATAATCAAGATGGAGATATTACGCATCCTTCTGACGCAGAAGCGTGGAAACACTTTCAATCGGTATATCCAGATTTCGCATACGAACGCCGAAATGTATACCTCGGCTTATCCACTGATGGTTTCAACCCATTTGGAAAGCATGGAAGAAAATATTCATTGTGGCCGGTCATCGTAACACCTTACAATTTGCCTCCTTCTATGTGCATGCGGCGAGAGTTCCTGTTTCTCTCAGTTCTAGTTCCTGGGCCAGATCATCCAAGACGATCACTCGATATATTCCTCCAACCATTGATCTATGAGTTGCAGATGTTGTGGGAGCATGGTGTTGAGGCATTTGATGTTTCAATCCAGCAGAATTTCAACTTGCGTTCGGTTCTTATGTGGACCATTAGCGATTTTCCGGTGTACGGTATGTTATCTGGATGGACAACGCATGGAAGATTGGCATGTCCTTATTGCCAAGACAATACTTCAGCATTCCAATTGCAGAACGGAAGGAAGACTTCATGGTTTGATTGCCATAGGTGTTTTTTGCCGGCAAATCATCCATATCGTCGGTCTAGAAGACATTTTAGAAAGAATTTTCCAGTGTTTACTGGTCCACCTCCAGAGATAGATGGTCGCAGCATATTGGAACAGTTACGAGATTTTGGTGCAGAGCGAACTCCTGAATGTGGGGGTAATGGCCATCACCCCGTCGACGGCTGTGGGGAATATCACAATTGGCATAAGAAAAGTATTTTTTGGGATTTGCCTTATTGGAAAGATCATCTACTGCGGCATAATCTAGATGTCATGCATGTTGAAAAGAATTTCTTTGACAACATCATGAACACCATTTTAAATGTACCAGGAAAGACAAAAGATAACTGGAAATCTAGATTAGACTTGCCATTGATTTGTTCAAGGGCATCCCTTCATGTTTTGCCTAATGGTAGATTGCCGATGCCTGCGTACCGGTTAGACGCTGGTAAGAAGGAAGTTTTCTTTGAATGGATTAAAAATTTTGTTAAATTTTCTGACGGCTACGCATCTAATCTGCGTAATTGCGTGGATTCGACGGAATGGAAGTTTATTGGAATGAAGAGTCATGATTGTCATGTTGTGATGCAACGTCTTCTGCCATTTGCATTTTCTAATCTTCTTCCTCAAGACATCCATCAAGCAATTGGAGGTATATTTCATAATTTTCTTTAGTTTATTACTAATATAATGTTACTATATATGTACTAACTTGATTACTTTTCGTTTGTAGGAGTTGGGGCTTTCTTTCGAGATTTATGTTCACGGACACTAACAGCGGACGGGATCCGGTCTTTAGAGGCCAACATCCCGGTGCTCCTTTGTAATCTTGAGAAGATATTTCCACCGTCTTTTTTTGATGTTATGGAACATCTTCCTATTCACCTCCCACGAGAAGCAGCATTAGGAGGCCCTGTTCAATACCGATGGATGTACCCGTTCGAGCGTTACATGTTCCACCTAAAGAAAAAGGTAAAAAATTTGAGCAAAGTTGAGGGATCTATTGTCGCACAAAGTCTAAACGAAGAAGTATCACACTTTGCCGAATATTACTTTCCTTCGGATGTCCGGACTAAAGGTAGACGGCCGGCGCGACATGATGATAGATGTGAGAAAGCAGTGTATCCGGTGGTTGTACCTGAGTTATTTGCGCAAGTGGGCCGTGTAAGTGGAAAAGGGAAGAAACGCATACTATCACCACAAGAGGTCACACATTTGCATACATATATCCTCAGAAATTGTGACGAACTTGGAGAGTATGAAAGGTACACCATTTCTCATACTAAATTTGTGCAATTATTTGTCTTCATCTAATAAAGATTGTTATGTTACAGGATATACATGTCCCTAGCACAAACTTACCATGCTGATAAGACAGATTCCGAACTTGCTGTATTAAAAGATGAAGAATTCCCGGAGTGGTTGAAATTTTTTGTACGTTAAATATAACTCCTCACTCTTATTTTATAAGTTTTTCACGTTCATATGTTATTGATTGCTTACTTATATTGTTTTTAGGTTTCCGAAGGTTTAGCAAGTGGTCAAACCCTCCCGACATGGTTAGTGGAGTTTTCTCATAGTTTACGCAGTACCGCGACTTCATATCCGAGATTTTGCACTAGGGGATATTCGTTCAGAATTCGTGACGAAGGACGTCAAAAGCCAACTTCGGACAATGGTATTTCAGCGCAATCAGGTGATACCATGTACTATGGCCATTTAAAAGAAATCTTGGAAATCCACTATCCAGGAATGTTGGACTTGAGGTGCATTGTGTTTATGTGCGATTGGTATGATCCATCCAATGGTAGTGGGGTTCGAATTGACCGTCTTGGTGTTATTTCGATAAATTCAAGCCGGAAATTACATCATTACGATCCATTTATCCTTGCATCTCAAGCAGACCAGGTATCAATATATTGATAGGTTTTCCGTTATATTTATACGTTAGGTTTTGTTATTCTTGTATATAAACAACATCCACCGTTTATGAATAGGTTTGCTACATTCCATATCCTCGAGTTGGGCGGAGGACAGATCCTTGGATGACGGTAACTCCAATTAATCCGCGAGGAAAAATATATGGAGTTCCGGAACATGATGCTCTACAAGTATCGCGAACCAACCAAATGTCACATGTTGAGGAGACGGATAACATTGACCTTGTCACTGATGTCACACATATCGGCGATGATCTAGTGCATTCGGATGAAGATGAACTACGTGAAGAATTTGACGACGATTCCGACTCCATCCCTAGTGAAGGTTCATCAGAAGAGTCAGATTAAACATTTATGAATAAATGTTTGTTTGGAGCTGTTTTGTACTATAACCCCTATGCGTTCCCTCTAATATAATGTACTTTATGGTAATATTCGCCAGAATCATTTATTAAATTTGCCGCCGGATTTCCGCGCGAGGGATAAAAGCTGTCCTAATTTTCGGACGACATAACGACGGAATTAGTTCCGTCGGAAATCCGTCGGAATTCCGATGTCGGCAAAGTTTGAGTGGTTACCATTGCGTTATCTGCGGCCGATGGGACTGGCGGGGTATTATGTCGGATGTTGCAGACGGATTTCCGACGGATTTCCGACGGTTTTCCGTTCTATATAAGGTTCCTCAGACGTTCATTCCTGTCAACAACACAAACAATGTCTTCTAACTCTCCTAATGAAGACTCAAAAATCGTGGCAAACCACTTTCTACTTCCAAAATACTCGTGGGAAACCGAAACCCAATGCGACACACACACTGAAGAGATACCCACTTACTCGTGGGAATTTGATACGGTCTCACCAATCTCAATCGGAGATTCTTCATCAACAATAGTTCCGGAGAGCCAGTGCTTGCCAAACGTCTCGTGGGAAACGCAATCGCAGTGCGACAAATATCCAGACAAGAAGAGTCTTCTCGAAGACGTACAACCATCTCGCTTGATTGAAACGTCAGATACTTACGGTGGAAGTACTTCAAATGAATGTAAGGATAACTACTATGATTATGAATTTGCCCAGAGACCAGAAAGTCCGAACTTAAATATAGATGTTGATGCAATCGAAAGGGAATTTTGCAAAGGATATGTAGATTCTCCGCCAAAGAAAAAAAAGGGAAAAAAAAGTTTAAGGTTCTAAAAAAGGTAAGTTTGGAGCGGATACAGAGACATATGTGTTTCAAACTGTAAAATAAATAAATTTTCTTTCGCCTTTTGTTTTTTCTCTGTTATAAAATTTCGTTATGTAAATCTTTTATTCAATTCTTGGATATATTTAAAATAATTTATGAAAAAATGTTTGGACATTTTTTTAATTAACTCTGCAATCGGGTCAACACCCGGACTTTTAAGCGATAGATTTTTCACAGTTTTCCGACGGATTGTAATTTTTATTTTTAAAACAGATATCTGTGATATAAAAAATATTACACCCGTCGGAAATCCGTCGGTGGTTTTGACGGATTTCCGACGGGTCTAATATTTTTATAATATAAAAAATTTCAGAATAAAAAAAATTAAATTAAATTAATTAAATCCGTCGGAAATCCGTCGGTATTTTTGACGGATTTCCGACGGATTTAATTAATTTAATTAATTTAATATTTAATATTTTATATAACAAAAAAAACCGTTTTAAAAAATATATAATTAAAAAAAAAAATTAACATCCGTCGGAAATCCGTCGGTATTTGTGACGGATTTCCGACGGATTTGATTAATTTAATATAATAAAAAAAATTTAATTTAATTTAATATTTAATATTTAATATAACAAAAAAAAACCGTTTTAAAAAATATATAATTAAAAAAAAAATTTAACATCCGTCGGAAATTCGTCGGTATATTTGACGGATTTCCGACGGATTTAATTAATTTAATTTAATAAAAAAATTTCAATTTAATAAATAATTATTTAATAAAAAATAATAAATTTACGCGGTTTTATATATAAATGTTTAGAATCCGTCGGAAATCCCTCGGTATTTCCGACGGATTTCCGACGGAATCCCTAATTTTTGCCGCCTAAGAGCCTCGATCTCATCGAAAAAAGCGGGAAATTCCGTCGGTGTCCGTCGGAAATCCGTCGGTAACCTGCAATAAAATCACCGTCTTCTTCCTCGCGATGACAGAACGAAAAGTCGAAAAAAAACATAAAATCGCCGGAATTCGATCGATCCTCTCGAAAACACGCCGGAATCAACATATCCATCCACAATCTCAATCTGTATCACATTATCATCAATCCAATGTAAGTTTTTCGAAGTTTTTTTTTGGAAAAATATGATTGTAGAGATTTTTGTGAATTTGTTAGATTTAGGTTGTTAAAAATCAATAGAAATGTAGAAATGTACGGGTTTAGGATGTTTGAAAACTTTTTTATTTTGTAAATTTTGTGATTTAGGGAATTTTCGGGTTTATAAAATTTAGAAAAGTATGTATAAAATTATTTATTTTTGTAAAATTATAAATATTTATAATATAAAAATATTAGTAAAATTCTAAATTGTTGAAATTTTACTAAATTTTTTATTTGTTTAAATTACAAAATCCCAAATTAGGGAAAAATCGTAAATATCTAAAAATTCGTAAATGTTAAAAATCTGAAATTTCAAAAATTTTCTAAATTTGTAAATTTGTAAATTTGTAAATGTTAATATCTGAAATCCATAATCCAAATATCCCTAAATACCTATTTAGAGAAACCTCAATTTCCCAAAATCCCTAACTCCCTAAAACTTAATTTATGAAATCCTGAAATTCCAAAAATTAATCTCGAAATTCCAAAATCCCTACTTCTCAAAATATCAATTTACATTTTTTTATATTTAATATCAGAATTTATATTTATATATGTAAGTAAATGTCAACGGTGTGTAAACATTTTGAAAATCGTAGGGACTATGGCCGATTTCATCACTCTACTGGATCCGGTACTTCCAGTAGGGGAGGGAGTCAGTCGCAAATCCCAGATACTAGCTTCCCGGATCCTCAAGACCCGTCTCCTCCACTGGGTACACAGCCCTCAGCTCCCACGGCCATGTCTGTTGAGGAGTTTGTTTCGCAACCTGGACGGGATAGGTTGCCTCGCCTAGATCCCGACTTGGTACCTAACACGACATGGTAAGTTTATACTAAAAATATATTTGATTATATTAACTTAAAAAAATATTTAACTAAATATTGTTTAGGTTTCAATTTTCGGGAAACGGGATTACGAGTTCGATCAACGCAATGACTAATTCGTTGATCACTTCCCCGTATCCCACATTTACTTCGATGCCGGTGGCAGACCAGGAGATCTGGTTTCGGCAATTTGCGGTATGTTTTCTTTTCCTATTTTCTAATTTAGATTTTTATTTTCATTAAAATTGTCAATACTAATATGGGTACGTTTTTTTTTTGCAGCAAGAATTTACTTGGGACCCACAGTTGACTTCCTGGGTCCGACGGGAGTTCTACAAAAAAGCTTCCCGGAAATATTCGTTGAAGATAAACGAATGGAAGGACTTGTGGTACAAAGAGGGAAAAGTGCCGCGCAGATTGAAAGATAACCCCACATTATGGGGTGGACTACTTGCCCATTGGGAGCGGTAGGAGACAAAAGCAAGCTCCGGAAAGAACTCGTCTAACCGGAAGAGCGACCGGAAGGGGAAGGGACCGGCGACCCATAACCTCGGTGCGACGAGCAAAGCGTCACGTCTTCAGAAGCTGGTACGTAATTTTATAAATTTTACAAAAATTTATATTTCTAACACTTCTCATATTTCTTTCATTATCTATGCCAACAGATGGAGAGGACCGGTGTGCGTCCGTCACATCTTGACTTGGTCAAAGATGCGCACACCAACAGAAAGACGGGGGAAATTCAAGATCCCATTGCTCGTGAAATCGTGGAGAGCGTGGAGAGGCTGGGTGAGGAGTACCTCGAATCCCAACCGATCGTCGAAGGAACTCCCCCGGCCACGGAAGTTCCTCTGGAGATGATCAACGAGTTTACCTATCAGGTTAGTAACACTGTCAATTTTAATTAAATTTTAAATAAATTTAAATATAAACAACTTACAACATTTATTGATTGATTTTTTTTCGTAGGTTGCGCCTAAACACAGAGGTCGTGTGTTTGGCCTCCCGGAAGACAGTTCTGCCACGTCCGTCAACTCTTACTGCATTCATGCAGATAGTGCGTTGAGGGCACATAATGCCGAGCTTCTCGAGCGGGTGACCGGGTTGGAGTCCCAACGCGCACAAGATGAAGCTCGCTACGCGGAACAGCAGACGCTCTTGCAGGAACAAGTGGAACGCGTTCGGGCAATGGAAGATCAGGTGGGACGAATCCGGGATATGGAAGAGCAGATGGCACGAATGCGGGAGATGGAAGAACGGATGAACGAGTTCTTCCGTAACCGATAGATAATATGTAATATTTTAATTTTCTTAAAAATATTGAAACTTAATTTTAAATGTTGTTTTTTTATTTTTATTTTTATTTTAATCTAATTTTTAATTATATTTAATTTTATTTTAATTTAATTTCTTTAAATTTAATTAAATTAAATTTTTTTTTTAATAAATAAATTATCCGTCGGAAATCCGTCGGTATTTGTGCCGTCGGAAATCCGTCGGTATGTGCACCGTCGAAAATCCGTCGGTATTTGTTCGGTCGGAAATCCGTCGGTATTTGACATACTGACGGATTTCCGACGAATTACGGTTATTTCTTTTTCGTCGGAAATCCGTCACTATTTCCGACGGTCTTCCGACGGAATTTTATTTCCGACGAGATAGAACCGACCGGTTAAAACCGTCGGAAATCCGCCTGTTTTCTTGTAGTGAGTGGCTTCTTAATTATTAGCAAATAACTAACTGTATCTTAACAACAAGGCAAGTTAAATCTATGGGCTGAGCTTTACAAATTTCTTAATGGGGTCATAAGTAAAAAAATGGGCTCAAATAAAACAAAAAATAAATTTACGGGTTCAAACCAAGATATTGAACCGGTGTCAATATTTAAAAACTTTAAAAATTACAAGAGAAATTCAAATTTATACGGTGTCACTTGAACCCGTATTATCCTTAATAGACTCGCCACTGGTGCAATTAGTCAACCAAGACTTCTCCATGAGTTAGAACTTTAGTCTTATTCCAAAAGTCGTGTAGAAGAGGATAATAATACTACTATGGACATGTATCATCAGCCCATAAAACAAGTTATTCAGACCAAATGATAAAGTGAAGAAGAATCCATAGAAGTTATAGGAAAATCCTTAGACAACAAAGGTGGTAGCAACAATTTAATTTGCATTGGAGTCTAGTTAACCGAACTTGGGGAAATAAAAGAGCTCACCATTTACGTACTTCTATGGACGAAATGTGTATAGAAAGTCTATAAATTAATACTCGATAAATTATTAAACTCTATAAATTAATAAGTTTTGCCGGTCCCGAATCGGGCCAATGTAAAATATAGCACAATTCGATAAGATAATAAGATAACAAATATTATAAAACCCTTATATAAATATATGGTCCCAATAATACCATAAATTAATATTCGATATATAAAATTTTATACATACACATCTAAAATATATTTATATATGATTTTAGTATTGTTTATTTTTTTTTTTAAGATTGTAATCTCTTTATAACTCAATTAGTTTTAGATGTAATAAACACAAATAAAAATAATAATACTAATTTAATAAAAATATAGTTTAGTTTAAAATAAAAATAGTCAAGTAAACAAAAATTTAAAAGATTATGAAAATTTTTCTTTTTCGGTAAATTAATAACTCTCTAAATTAATAAAATACCATAGTCCCAACATTATATAATCTTTGAATACACGTACAAAATAGCAGTTTACAAACATTGTCGCCGAAGCCCTATAAATAGAAATTAATTGTTTTTGTATCAATAGGGAGGGACGAAAATCTGTCTTTACAAAGACCAAAGTAAAGCAAGATGTTAAAAAAATATTATACTCCTTTGTCAACATATTTGATATGGTTCTTTTGTGAGTTGTGTTACTGATAAGATGAGGCATCTTGTAGAACTGGAGCTGCTGTGATTTGAGTAATATGACTAGACCTAAAGTTTCTGCAGTTATACTCGATAAAGCTGGTAATCATGTTCATCCAAAGTTGTTAACAATCTTTGGCCAAAAATTTACACACGTGCGTGATGACCAAGGTTTTAGAGAAAGCATGGGAAAATCTCAAGCAGTTGGAGGGTTTCAACCATCTTCACAATGTTTAATCCCATACATGAGTTTTCTATGCCGTAAAACTCATTAAATTTTACATGTTGATTAACTTTTTTCTTATACAATACTTGGTTTCGAGCATTGCTCTTTAATTCTTAATAAGTTGAGACTCATCTTTTGCATTTATTTATTATAATTTATTCAGTAGATGTCTTTTTTTTTTTGCTTGGGTGAGCTTCTGAGATAAAAGTCTCGGTTTTAACCAATCTAACTCCTTAAATAAGTGAATTTAAATGATATGATATCATCCATGCTTATATATACACTTTCTTACTTTGTAAACTTAGTCATCGATTGTTCTCTTTCTCTTTCACATGTAAAGAAATCAATCCTTCTTCATGCATATGTTTCTCCTTCAATCATATGATTTTGATCATCGTTCTCATGAGAAGTTGAACTTCTCTAAATCACTTTGACTTTTTTTTTTATGTTCGATGATTTGGTCTAACTTTGATTTTTATGTTTTCCTAGATTTCATAGTTTAATTAACTCGACCTTAAGAAAGTATTATTTTTGTATTTAATTTGGTTTCAAAGTTGATGATTGCAGTTCTCGGCTTGGTGCAATGTTTGATGATAAGACACACTTTGCTAATGATAGATTTTTAGTGAAATCCCACTCCGACCCTTTGATTATTATCACGCACGGTGAGCGGCAAGCTTCTCTGTTTTTGATATTAGCAAACTCTGAAGAGTTTTGTGTTTTTCCTTCATAAAAGGGCTTTTGGCGATGATGTGGAATTGAAGCAACTGAAATAGTTTTCTATAAACAAAGGTGGGCATGGTATTTTTTTCAACGTTTATACATGGTATAACGATATATTACATCACTATCTTTTTAACACTATATTTTTTGTTTTTTTAAAATGATTTTATTGTTTTCTTTGATTTCTATGTTTTAACACAATCTTTTATTTATCATAATCATAATCTAAAACTAAAAGATGAATGGCAGTCTCTCGAGGTTTCTGCTACATCAACTCTCCATAATAGATAGCCACGTGGCCAACTTTTTGGTTTTCCTCTTCGTTCTGAAACTCATTCAGTCTTTGTCTTCTACCTTGTCAGCATTTAGAAGCCAATAATGTGACAACCCGTAATCTCCAATTCTAACCATTTCACTTTTTATAAATCTGCTCGCATAGTCTTTAACCAATTATGTTCTAAACTAATTTCGAATCGGGGAGAGATTCCTGTGTAATTGGTGAAAACGGGACAAATGTTTTCAGATTGAGGTTGTTTCGAATGGATTTTCGATCGTTATGACTTTCATCGGTATCGTCTTTGCTCCTTCTTGGTTGTTCTAACCGATCCAGATATTTTCTTCACCTCTGCTTCGAGTTTCCCGTTTTCAATCTGATTTCTCCATGATTTCTCTATTTTTTCAGTTATGTAGCTCCCAAGTTTCCGAATAAGAAAAACCATGTCTACAGCTTCAGGGTTGTACTTGTACTCCGATAAGCTATAACTGGTAGATACCGGTATACTATGCTCCTCCACCACCTGAGGTAAACTCCCTAAAATATTTGACAATAATTTTCAAGACCCATAAACTTGTAGTGATGATATAAAGTATTAGTAGAGATCTTGAAATTTGGAAAATCTTGTAGGAAAGAAATTACATGCCCTCTGCTAAGCCATATCTGATCTGGATCAGTATAGGACATAGCAAAAGGAGCAGTTTGAAGAAGCTCATTTTCTATGCATTTGACTATAGAAAAATATGATGATGATGATGCTATCTAAAGATTAGTGACTTCGACAATATTTTTTCTGCTACTTGTGACGTTCTTGCTTTTAAATTCTTCAGTTTTATAGTTTGGTCAGTCTTAGCAAACTATTTGTTCTGCTATTTGTGATAGTTCTGTGTTTGGTTGAAGTTAACCATATTGGGAGGGACAAACACTTTTGCACAGTGTCTTCTTTTTCATTGTTGTTAGATTAATTACTATATTTGTCATTCAATCATTCATTCGATTAGTGTGTTTCATTTAATTTAATTGGTTTGCCCATCTTCAATAATTTAGTGTATTAATATTTTAATTTGATGCTTAAGGCTTTTCACTTCGATGTGTTGTTCTTTTTGAGAGTTTCACTATTTTAGCAAAATTTTGGAGATTAAGTTTTATGCAAGATTTTCCTTGATTACCAAATAGCTGAAGATGTTAAAGTACCATAAATGCATTGATCAATTATTTTGTTTTGCAGTTTCGTTTGCTCCTTCGTGTATTCACATCTCTTTCATTGGATTTTGGTTATGGGTTTAGGCAATAAGGTTAACATATTTTGATGTACAAATGCATGTTGAATATATACTATTTCTCTACATTTAACCTGCAGGGCCATCAGTCTACAGTTCAAACCTTGTATTATAATAACAATTTTAGGGTTTTATAATCTGTCTCTACTTCATGCTTGCAGGTGACGGCAGTGCAGATTCAAATTTGGGGTGAGGAGAGCAAAACCAATTCTCGACATTCAAGCAATAAAGGCAGTAGTGGGGAAACATTATCAAATCAAATTGATAAACATGAATTGTGTCACACAGGGTAAGTGAGATTCTCCAAGTCCCTTTAAAAAATAGAACTCATTTTGTTTTCACATGACAACCATTATGCTTCTTAGTTTCAAAATCTACATTAGAAACGAGTGTTGGTTCTTCGCACTCAATCTCTGGTTGACTGAGGAACAAGAAAACAATTGGCCAATCATTGAATTGGTATGCAAGAAATCGCTCTCTTACTCGGGGCAAGAACGCCGGCATGCTTCATGTTCATGGTTTTTCTAGAATACAATTTTGTTGGATGGGCGATTCTAACATTAGAAAGCGAGCTTGCTTTTATCCTTATCTAACAGCATTGGACGATAATTATTCCCAAGATCACTTATTTTATTTCAATGCACTCTCTACTCGGTTACATTTATGAAACAAAGGAAATGAAATATAGTGAACAATAAAGACTCGACTTCATATATATCGGTTTTCATGATCTATCATTTTGTTTCTTCTTTTCCCTTACGTATATCATATTGTCTTCTTCCCAAAATTTTGTTGACAACTAAGAAATTCTCCCCTTGCTACTAGATGGGTTTACTTTTTCCAACCTTTCCTCAAGAAAAGGGTCTCCTCATATCATATAGTGCGTCTTTTCATGTATAGTGAAATGGTCAAAGATCAGTACTTACCTCAAAATTGATATTGAAATATATACATAGGAGAAGCTACACCCGCAGGTATGCGCGGGTATCGGCCTAGTCCTACTAAAACAAGCAATGTCCCTATGATTTTGAATATCAAATGATGATTTTGAAATCGAGTCACCAGTGATTACAGAAATTTACGGCCCATGTCTTGAACTTATAGTAGACTCCTAGAATTCCAATCCAATGGTGAGGATCCAAAGCTTTTCCGATTTCATATCCTTAGTCTATAGGAGATAGATTAAAACTCTCATGTAGGAGTAAACTCACTTTATCCAACATCAGTCCTCTTGTGCATCAACAACAATAAACAATAGATGCATCTAAACATATCATCAATATTTCATTTCTTAAATATGATTTTCAAACAGCTTATAATAAAAACAATATAGATATAGTGACCAACAATGTAGTTTTAAGAATACGATTTAAGCTTATGCCTAGCAAAACTTGTTTGTGTTTGTGGTTTAAATAACATACATTTTGAGTCTTAGTTTTATAATTTTATCCACCATCTTTTCAATATACTCTTCAATTATCTTCTTTTGAAAGAGGGGTTTGTTACGTCGAAAATTGATTAGTATTTTCTAACATTAATGTTTCATGAAATAGCATAGAAATTGAAAACAATAACATATGAAGATTAAGAATAACCTAAAACGTTATCAGCTAAAGCATAAAAAATGGAAAACGCGAAGGAATGAAGTAGTTATCATATTTCTTTTATTAAATTTAAAATAAATCGATTATTCTATTTGTTGTTTGAATAGAATTTCAAATTCTAGTTTGGTTTCAATTGATTAGGATTTGACTGGTTTGGTCTGGTTAAAATGTCGAGTCTTATCAAAGGCTAGCGTATTATTTATTTGTCGAAGAAAAATGAAATAACGAAGGAATTGATGGTTTAAAAATATTATAAAAACGTGAAAAGGAAATAGAACAAGAGAAAAAAAAAGAGGTGATAACAAGAAGAAGATTAGTGTAAACCAAAGTTTCTTTAATTTGAACCCACTACTAATAATCTCGTATGAATCCATATCAAGTATGCGGTTATGTAAGTAGTTGACTCTCCAAAAAGGTAATATTAACATTTGGAATGATAATTGGATAATGAATTATACTGTTTCGCTGAGAAATTATTTTGTCGTTATCACAACAATAGGCGCCTCTAATGCTAGGAACCCTCTTATTTTACTATTTATTTATTAAGTTGCTGAATAAAATAAAGGGGGAGTCCCTAAAATAGTACGTTTTTCAGATTTAATTCTCATAATAGTATGGCAAAATTTTTTTTTTTAAAATAGAACAATTTTTCAGAAATGTCAAAACAAACGAGAGTCTGCGCATTAAACCCTGCTAAGGATGACAAATGGTGAGCTAAAACTGTTTGCTAAGATTGCAGCAAACTCTGCTTGAACTCTACTAAAAACAGTATAGATTTGGCAAAACTCTATTAAATCTGGGCTAAATTTACAAGATGTATTGTATGCATTATATTTGCAAAAGATATGCAGCCAGCATCTGCAAGGTTTACCAACTTTGTCAAGACTGCATGTACTCAGCTTTAAATATGTTAAAAGACAACAGAGGCTAGAGATAGTTTGCCAAATCTTCCTAACTTTGTTAAGACTGCATGTTTTCTATTATTTACAGGTCATGCCACTCATATTTTTCAGTTTTTGTATGGAGATATATATGATTTTCGTAATATAAAATATATTAAACAGAGATTAGCTTGAGTAACCTACTGTTTTTTTTTTAAATAGGTATAATGATTTTACTATTTTTTAATTGCAGAAATAACCTAGATTATTTTTTCCATAATATCGAAATTGTCCTTCGCAAACTCTACTAAGATATTGGAAAACTCTACCGAGACATTGGCAAAACTTTGTCGAGATATTGGTAGACTAGCTCACTAAGATAAATCTATTAACATTTTAGAAGACTTTTAAAGCGTTTACTAGAAAAACGTAGTCTCCGCCAAAACATTAGTAGATTCTACTGAGGTATAAGCAGACTCTGCCGAAACATTGGCAGACACTGCCGAAATATTGGTACACTCTACTGATGTATTGGCAGACTCTGCCGAAATATTGGCAAACTCTGCCGAGATATAGGTAGATTCTGTCGAAACATTGGCAGACTCTACCGAGACATCAGCAGATTTTGCCAAGGCATTGTCAGATTATAGCGAGGCATTGGCAGAAAAAGGTAGATTTAAAAAAAAAAATCGTAATCTGCTATAGTATTGACATATTTTTGAGTATTTTGTATTTTGTTGATAATTGTTTTTAAATTTTATATCTATTTTCTTTTTTTGAATTTTTCAATTAAATTTATTTTTAATATTAGTTAGTTAATAAAGATATTTTTGTTATTATAAAAAAAACGTGCAATAGGTTATTTAGACAATAAAAAATTAAAGAGATTATTTTAGTAATTTTTATATAAAAGTGGGTTATTTTAAATAAATTTTTCTAAATTAAGTTATAAAAAAACTGAATAAATAGAATGAAAACAACTACGGTAACCCAAACCACTTGATTATTATCCAATCTAGTCGGAAAAAAAAAGATTATTATCCAATCTGACCGTGTGCCATGGATATGCGCTGAACAAGATATTTTCTAATAAATCTATTTAACAATCAAACAACTACGTCAAACCAAACCAATTGGTTTATTTGCAATAAACGTAGACATATGTTAAACATTACAAATGAATACATGCAGACCATGCAGACAAATGAATCCTCTCAAACATTACAATTGGTCACACTAATATCAAACCAAACCAAGTGGATAATTCTCCACTTAAATTTAGAAAATGCATTGAACCAAACACTCATGAATCTTCAAAAACCCAAAAGCCCATGTCAATAGTTTAGGATATGGCATAGTGAATACACGGAGACCAAAGGCATATTTATATCGAACTTTGAGAGGATTCATTTTTACAGTTTCTGCATATTTTTTCTTGTTATATATATTGACACTTCTTTCATACATTATTTATTTTTTAGTTTTTTTTACTAACTATATTAAAAATATCAACATATATATATATTTTTTGAACATCTAATTTTATTAATTAAACTGTAAAAAGGTAATACAATTTGTTCACAAGCCATATAAGAGGAATTGAAAAACAAGAGTATAAAGATTCACTTTCATAAGCTTTTTTCGATAACAAATACCTGCTTGATTCCGTTCCCGATTAACATAGCCTAATGAACAATGTGGAAGCTTTCAAATCCACCACCGAATATCCTGAAGCATGTTCCCCAATTCAGTGTTATGACCTCCATGATTTATTAACTTGGTGAGTTCCAAACAATCACTTTCAAACCAAACATAGCGCCATCCTTGTGCCCATATAATCTGTAAAACATGTAAGAATCCAAGGGCTTCTCCTTGTAAGGCCGTTTGAGTGTTGGATAGTTTTGATATCCCCGACATGATATGAGTTCCTTGATGATCTCTAATCAGCCATCCTATTTCTGTAACATCAGAACCTGTTTTGAAGCTTCCATCAAAGTTACATTTTAGCCAATCTCTTGGTGGAGGTTCCTATTGACAACACTTGTTGCGGTCAATAACCGTAGCCTGATTGTCACGTTCCTTATATTCTTGAGAACTATACCATTCCATCGTGGCTTGGTAAGCTCGCTTGGCATCTTCACTTGGTTGTGAGTTTCTCTTAGTGAATAGAAATTCATTTCTCGATTTTCATAAGAGCCAAACCGTCCAGAATGGAAAATTCCAGATTTGTAGGCAACACATTCATATCTTTGAGGAGGAATAATGCTTTAATGTTGTCCTCCAAATCTGGTGAAGGGCCATCAAATCTTTGAATAATAGAACATCTCCATACAGCTTTTGCATACGGACATTCGAAAAACACATGGTTGATCGATTCAACAGCATTATAACATCTTTGACATTCCAAACTGATCTTCACACCTCTCAATTGTAATCTTTCCGCAGTAGCTATAGCACCTGAAAGCACTTTCCAAAAGAAATGTTGTATCTTTGGGAAAATATTCAACTTCCATACCTCTGCTTTTAATTGTAAGGAACCTGATGGTGGTTCGATTTTTTCGGCATCCGGTATTAAATGAGTAGCAACCCAATATCCAGATTTCATAGAGTAGCATGAATCTTTTGTAAATGGCCAAATATATGAGTCAAAGACAGCGTACTTGGATAGAAACATCTGCTTCACAACATTGGCATCTTCATCACATAGAGTAGCCTCTACTTTCATCATATCCCATTCTCGTAAATTGGCTTTCCAAAGATCACACATATTGGGATTGTGATTAAGATTATTACCAGTAGCGTATCTCAAAGGTAAGATCGGTAACCCCAAAATCAGACCAAACATTAGTTGTTTCTCCATTCCCTATTTGTTTCCTCAAACCTTGTTTTAACAGGTTTTTCCCTTCTTGTATGGATTGCCACCCATATGACGCTTGTCCACCAGTTGACGACTCAAGAAACGTCGTTGAAAGATGGTATACAGTTTTGCGATCAAAGAATTCGGATTTGTGAAGATTCTCCATGCTTGTTTTCCTAACAAAGCTCTAAAATTATGCAAATCCCTGAATCCTAAACCTCCTTCTCTCTTAGGAAGTGAAAGACGCTTCCAAGCAACCCAAGAGATTTTCCTCCTCTCATTACCTTTTCCCCACCAGAATTCAGAAAGGATGCTATCAATATCATCACATATAGTTTTAGGAATCAAGAAAGCATTCATCGAATATATCGGCATTGCTTGAGCTACTGCTTTTATCATCACTTCTTTCCCTGCTGGATCATACCAGATGCCGATCTTGTCTCGAATTCTATCAACCACAAATTTAAAAAGCTCAATCTGTTCGACAAAATAACAAAGAATCATCCGCAAATAATAGATGGGAAATCTGTTCCTTGAAATCTGTTCTGCCTTTCTCCCCTTGTAAGCATTTGGCTTAACACGTCTGCACACAAAAGGAAAAGATAAGGTGACAAAGGGTCTCCTTGACGAATACCCCGAGATGGTTTAAACAGTCAATGTGGTGATCCATTGTTGAGGATGGAGAAAGACACAGATGTAACACAAGCCATAATCCATTTCACCCAAATATCATCAAACCCCGATTTCCTCATAACTTGCTCAAGAAAATTCCACTCAACCCGATCATAAGCAAATTTGCTCATGTCAGTTTTTACTGCAATATATGTTTCCGAGCAATCCTTTTTGGCCTTTAAGGCGTGGAGTAATTCATGTGTTACAAGAACATTATCCGTAATGCTTCGACCCGGTACAAAAGCAGCTTGTGATTCCGATATTATCTTCCCCAGACGCATAACCATCACCTTTGAAAATATTTTATAACTTACTGTGCAAAGGCTTATAGGTCTGAAATCACTCATCTTTGTAGAATCCTCATGCTTTGGTATCAATCAAATGTTTGTGTGATTCATACCTTCCTCTAATTCACCCTTTTCAAAAAATTGACGAACCATTCTACACACATCATCCCCAACATTCTCCCAAAACTGTTGATAAAAAGCCGCCGTAAAACCATCAGGCCTCGGAGCACGATCAGCTCCAATTAGGAAAATTGCATCTTTGATCTCTTGGTTAGTAACAGGGGATGTTAATCCCACATTCATTTCACAAGTCACCTTCTGTTCAATATTATCAATTATTCCCTAGGTATTGTATTCTTTTATAAATCATGAATATTATTTGTTTTTCGACTAAAAATAATATTATTTGTTCTTAGCTTCCATTCCATTTTCCGAAGGTAAATAAGCTTTTAAACTCTAAGATATAGGATGATTTTGGAGTTATAATGTCTAAACAAATATTAATTATAAGTTTTTTTTAAATATTGATATTTAAATACATGTTTTATTCTAACACTAAAAATACTTATTATTAATATTAATATTATAATATTTTTTTTTTAATGTTAAAAAATAAATTGTTATTTATTTGTGAAAAAATGGATTGGATTGTACATTACCATTTAACAAAAAACAAAAAAAATTCCTAATGCATGCAAACTCTATTGTTTTTAGCAGAGTTTAAACATAGTTTGTGTAACTTCTTATAAAAACAGTAGAACAAGCCGAGTTTCTCAAACCTAAGTAGAATTTGCTAAACCCTAACAAAAGGTTGCGCAAACTCTGCTTAAAGACAACAAATATTAGGCAGATTTTGCCAAGTTTGCCAATTTTGTGAAGATTACATGTACTCTGCCTGTCCTAAATAGAAGTTGTGCATACTATGCTAAAACTTCGCTCAGAATAGTAGAAGTTTGGCATATTCTCTTCTTGTACTATGTTGTTAGAAAATGTTTTTCATTTTGTTTATATTTTTCAATATGACTATAGTATCATTCGATTTCAATAATTTGTATGTTCAACAGCATTTGTATTTTTATAAATTGTATTTAAATTATGATTTACTTGAATTTTTATATAAAAATTCACATATTATAAAAAATCATATCTTATATATTATCTAAAACCATGATACAAATATATTATAGAATAAAATTATGCCATTGAAATTTTCTAATTCTTTTATTGGTTCTCCATCTATCCTTGTCCCCGCTAGTTGATCAAAAATCTCAGAGCCTCCTCTAAGCTAATCTCTGAATCAAGCGCAAGACCAACAACTTCACATTTCTGTCACAAGGAAATATCTGCACACAGACCGTAGTAATAAACAATATGAATTAGTTTTAACAAAAAATAAAATAAATAAACAACATGAACATATTCAATCTCGGCGTGTTTCTTTGCCAGAGCTTCAATTTCCTCTTCGGAACCTGGATATGTACCATAGTCCGTTACGAAGAGCAGCGAGGGCTATTCCATCGTTGAGGTTGGCAATTCTTGCTTTCACCTCTTTGAATCTGGTTATGTACGATCGGAGGGATTCGTCTGGACCTTGCGCCAGGGACCAGAGGTCCGCCTCTGATGCCCCGTTCTCGATGAAAATCGAATACTGTTTCAGAAATGTTGAAATCAGTTGCGTGAAGTTAACAGATTATTAATTAAAATTTAAATATTTATTTTATTAAATATTTATAGTATTTACCCGCGTATTAACTTGGATCCTATTCTAGTTATTATATAAAGGATTACATAAAAATTCTTAAATTGCTGGAAAACTAAATAATGCAAAATTAAAGAGAGAAAGAACCATTTAAGTTTTGATTTATTGGCTTTTAGGAGAACAGACCCGAGGCTAATAAACATTGACCAAAAACCTTGTATAAAACCAGTTAACTACAACACACGGTTAAATTCTTTAAGTTATCTTTGCATATAACGTATGAAAGCAAAATCTCACAAGGTCAAAGTTAAAATCAATAATTTTTCTTTTAAGTAAAGTGACAGCATGACCTTTATTAAACATAGTAAAAGTTATGGTGATCATATTTTCATTTAGATTAACAAAGAAAAACTTGCGAGGCAAAATGATTTATTATAGGAAATGGTTTGATCATTAAAGATTTTCATGTATTTTGGTTTTGTGTATTAGGGGTATGTAGCTAATGTTAGATGCAATCGTCAAATACAGAACAGATAAATATAAAAATATTAAAAATAATAATAATAAAAGATAAGAAAAAGATGGAAAGCTTAAGAAAGAAGATTGAAAAGATAAAACGATGAATAAAAGTAGAGTTAATGGAAATCGATCGACAAAGCATCAAAGAGAAGTCGATATCAAACAGAGTATTTGTAGTAAAAGTTAGGGGTGGAATTATTATCCGAGATCCAATCCGTCATCCGTTCGGAATCGCTCCGAAAATTAAGATATTCGGGGAGTCCAGATCCGGATAAAGATAGTAAAATTTAGGATCCGTGAAAAGAGGATCCAGATCCGGATAGCGAAATTTTAAGGTCTGAATATCCGGATCTGGATCCGGACGCATTAAATATATTAAAAACATATATATTATATATCTATTAAACTAATTATATATATATATAAATTGATTTTAGTTCTTTTTATAATAAGTTATATTTATAATGAAAAAACACCATTTAAAATATTAATTAATAATTTTAAAAAAATATAATTTTATTTATTTATTAATTATTTTAATTATTTTTAATATTAATATCGGATCCGGATATCCGCAGATATTCTGATTTTTGGACGGATATCCGAAAGTCACGAATCCGAATCCGAATAGTTTTTCCACGGATCCGACGATTCCGGATCCGGATCCGGATAGCCTGAAATTCCGGAATATCCGGATCCGGATAGCCTGAAATTCCGGAATATCCGGAATGGTCACACTCCTAAAAGTTGGTATGTCAAAGTTTGTAATGACTACATAAAGAATCAGAAAAAAAATATAGATGGTTCTCAATTTTTCATTATAACAACTTGCACTTCCTAGATGGATGGTAAACACGTGTGTTTAGAAGAGTTGTTCGCCCGATTTAGCATGCATATTATGATATTATATGACATTAAAACAACAGTATTGAATATTTTTTAATTTAATGATATGCTTAATGACATTTGGTTTCAATTCTTTATGTTATGTGACATGCAAACTCTGTCCTCGACTCACACTACACCGAATGATCAGAGCTCGTAGAAAAAGCTCTTCTTCTCCAAACCTTAGAAGAAGCTGTTGGTAAACACAACATCACAATCTTTGCTCGAGGTTTTGAACGAAAACTTGATCCTGAATTAAAATCTTTCTTGCTCCAACCAAAAAATCTCAAATCTTTAATGTTTCACATTCTTCCCAAAAAGATTCATTTCTCCTGCACTCTCCACCGTCCTTAACCACCGTACTCACTTCAACGACCACCTCACCGGAAAACTCGAAATTACCCGACCAGATGGTATAACATGACCCGATTTGAGTAGAAGAAGGAAACAAAAAGCAAAACAAAACACATAAGGTAGAGGCTCAAGAGGCAGATGATATCATAGCGGAATACCAAACCAAAGAGAGTATGTATAATTCGGTACGCCGGTTTGGGAAAATCCGGTACGATTCACTTCGGTTGAGTTCGGTGACGGTAACGGTTCGGCTTATTTGTTCGATCGTGACCGATGGACGGATTTCGGTTTCAGGGGATTGACGGCGTTTTGTTCGCGGGAAGAAATTCCGGAGGTTAAGAAAACCGCTAAACCAAGAAGAGGTCATTGATTTTTAATAAATCTTTAGCCTCATCATGATTTGTTGTTCTTGGTCAAGTTGCTGATGGTTTTGTTCGGACAAGTTATTTAACACAATACATGAGGTTTTGGGACTAAAAAGAACTATTGTGAATGTGGTGGACTAAGAAGAATTATTGTCACAATGACAATATATTCATTGATTGTTCGAGACCAAAAACCAAAAAGCCAGGTAATAAATAAAGCAAAAACTTGTCGACTAGCTGTGTAAGATATTCAAAGTAACACAACCACATCAAGAGTCTACTAACAAAACATTAAAGAAAAGAAAAAAAACAACACCCACCCGCAGTCACACATGAGCTAGTTGCCATTCCATTCACACATCTGCAAAAACAAACCAAAACAAAACAGAACAAGTTGCAATGTTAACACTATCAATTTGAATAGAAGAAGGAAACAAAACACATCGAATTAGAAGAATTATTTTATTTTGGTACAATTAACAGATCATGCGTTTTCTTCTATATTAATTAAGAAAATTATCCACTTAAAATTTTAAATCTAAGCGATGGTAACAAAATAATTTTCTTTAGTTTCGTAATTTTTATTTAGAATTTTTTAGAATATCCCATTTAGTTGATCAAGAGATGTTTTTTTTTTAACTTTTTTTTGTTTGTTTTCTAACAATAAAGAATAAGGAGAGCAAAATAAATTGAATAGTCCGTATTTCTAGCGATTTGGTTACTGGGCGGTCTGATTTGTGCTCGTGGTATTACGAAATGTTTAGATTTTAAAAGTTAAAACCAGATTTCTTTTTGGTTGGTTATTATTTATTTAATTAGTCTAAAGTTAATATCCATTCATTTTTTCTAAAACTATGTCATAGTTTACAGCCAACCAAATTAAAACACATAAGTAAACTATTAATGCATTTCCTTTTAATCAGATTATCAACCAAATTATCAATCATGGACCAGAACGTGAGAGCATATCTTGTAGGTGTGATTGAGATTGGGATTGAGATTGTTGTTTCTGTTGCAATTGTTGTTTCTTTTCTTCCACTCTCTCAAAAGATTTAGAAGATAAATATAATCTTTGTCGGGAAATGATACATGTCAAATTACATTTGATTTGCCTGATTTAATAAAAAAAAGTACAAGTTATTTGAACGGGAGTATAACTATATAAACGAAATTCGACATAGATATACATAAAAATAGATTAAAAACCATGAAAAACAATGAAAAGAAATAAATTACGTCAATTTAGGAACTCTAAAGAAAAGAAAATTCTTTTAATGAAATATATTATTAACAAAAATCAAAATTAACTCTGCATCATTAACCAATTGATTTTCATGGCAGCAATTATTTTTAAAAATTGAAAAAATTTGTGATAATAAAAATATACCAACAATATATGATATATATCCTTTAAAACTAAGAATATACCAAAATTAACTAAATTTTTTTGGAATATATAATATTTTTATAGAACATTTAATCTCGGAAATTATATTTATGGGATATAAAATTTATAGAAATATATTTGCCATTTTTAATTGGTATTATGTTAAGTGTCTATAATTAATCAATAACAATTTTGATGATAGTGCAATAATTTTTATAACATATAAGGAAATTGTGATTAATACAATGGCATGTCATTTTTAAAATCAAAAGCAATTGAACGTTAAGATCGTGTGTTATAAGAATATTATGAAACATTGTCATTAATTACTTTCCAAATCTTTTTAATTTTTCTAAAAATATTAAATGATTTCCGAAAATTAATGTTATCAAAGATTGTCATTTAACTACCTTCCAAACATTGGGCTTTGTTACCTTTTTGGCTAATTATATATATATAACATTAAAACGTCAAATTGATTAAATTTTGAAACAATTTGGAAAGTACGTAATATGAGGAGATTTTTCAAATTTCAAAATTTAAGATATATGTAATATGAGGATTTAAAATATACCAAAGAATTTTCTATGAACGTACTATAATAAGAATTTGAAATTTGGAATTAATCAACAAAATATTTTCTAATAAAGAGTCGAATATCTTATTATAGTTTAATTGTCTAACTATATATCATCACATGTATAATTATAACTTAACGACATTTTAAATTGGTGTAAAAGAGCCGAATATGAATACCAAATATGGTGATGATGAGTGAAGAAAAATTGATGGTGATTTAGCTCAACAATCTTCATCCTCCCTTAAAACTGAAAAAACCAAATAAAGATTTTAACAATAATCCATGATTCTGCCAAACAAAAACAGAATGGATTCGTTAAACAAATTACATTATTTATATATTTAAGAGGATGCTTGAACATAGGAACTCTAAAGAAATGGATATTTTATACAAATATATTACACGAAAATAAAATAAAAATTTGCATTGTTAACTAATTTATTTTTTTGGTATATATTATTTTTGAAAATTGAAAAAACTTTGTCATGAATCATATAAAAACTATAATCTCTTTGGCAACTATGGTTTATTACACTTTTTGTTAAACCACAAAAATATTAAAAAGAAGGATGAACAATTAAGATGGGAAAAAAATTAAAAATTTACCACATTGAAATGAGAGAGACATTTACATGATTTTACGTTTGCTATCTTCAGAGGATTTGTTATCATGTCTTGAAGAGGCAGATGTTGTAGTTGATGACGGCGTGACAAAAAAAAATACTTGCTAGACAAAAAAATAGAGAAAACATAGAAAAGGGAATACGTTGATTAGCAAATATACCTTTTCCAAGAACCAAACAGCACGTATCACGTAAACCAAAAACCTGTTTTGAAAAAATCTACAAAAACAAAACCCGAAAATCAGAATTGATCATCAATGAATTATTATGCATATAGAAAAAAGCCAAGAACATAATGAATAAAAACCAGCAAAAAAACGGTAAATAAAACAACCAAAGGAATAAAGCACTATATATAGTTCTCATAGATTTAGGGTTTAGTTACAAATAAAATATTTGAGCCGACTTTTTAATTCATTAATTAGAAAATAATTTTATCATCTATTAAAATTGAGTAAGTTAGTTTATAAGGATTTTTTGTAAATCTCGGTGATTATAAATATATGCCAACAATAAAGGGTATATCCCTAAAAACTAAGAATATACCAAATTTAACCTAAAATCCAAAATATCTGATATTTTTATAATCCCTAAGATTCAAAAATTATATTTATGAGATTTAAAAGTTAATAGAAAATTGTGGTTGCCATTTTTGGTTGATATTTGTGTTAAATGTCTATGATCGTATGATTAAGCAATAATAAATTTGATTATATGTCTTGCGTAACATTGTTAGGAAAAAAAATTGATTGTGCATTAATTTTGATAACATATAGGGAAACTATGATTAATTCAATGACGTGTGATGTGTAAGGTCAAAAGAAATTATACCTCAAGATCCGTACGTGTTATTTTGTATTTGAGAAAATTTACTTTGACAAAAAAAAATTCATAAAATTATGGAAATACCAATAATGAATCAGTCGGGTTGCGAACCGGGTCGCACAGGATCCGCGTGTCTGCAGTCAGATCCAGTTAAAAAAATGTCTAAAATTTATCTGAAATTTAAATTATCATTGCATCTATCCAAAATTATCTTTTTCAATTAAATCAATTTAGTTATAATGGAATGGTAATTTCAGTAATATTTGAATCAATTTTGAACATTCTACTACTTGTACTTCTCTTTTAATATTATAGAGATTTGTTCATATAAAAAATCACATTTTAAAGTATATTATAGGGTTGTTAAGGAAAACGATTTTTTTATATAGCTTTGATTGTAATATTTGATAAATTTGTAGAGAAAGATTTCAATATTTTAAAAATATTAAATAATTAAATACCTTCCGAATTTAACATTACCAAATATTTGCATGAACTACTTTCCAAATTGGGGGGGGGGGGGTTGTTACTTTTTTTGACTAACTATATATATTAAAAAATTAAAACGTGAGATTGAGTAAACTTTAATGAATTACAAAAATGTCATTAATGAATCTGTCGGATCCTGAACCAGATCAAGAGGATCCGCGTGTTTGTAGTCGGATCCAGTTAAAAAAAAAATCCAAAATTGATCTGAAAATTACTGAAATTGTCATTGCATCTATCCAAAATTACCCTTTTCAATTGAATCAATTTAGATATAAGGCAATATCAATTTCAATAATATTTGAATCAATATTGGACATTCTCTTAAATGTACTTCTCTTTTAATATTATAGAGATTTGGATCCGAATTCATTTTTATATAAGATGTGAGACTTTTACAAACTTTGTTTTTTTTTCATATGTTAAATAGTTTATGTTTTAAAATTAAATTGGGGGTTTTAGGCATCTTTTCAAAGAATAATAATAAATCGGATCCTAAAGATTTTATGAGATTATCTTTACTTTGAATATCCATTTATTGTTTAGATTTATTATTATTAATTTAGGAAATTCCTATTGAATTAAATAAAATAAAAATACAAAGAAAGAAAAAGTGAATTATTTTTTAATCAAATTAAATTTTTGATAAAGTTATTTATATTATTCGATTTAATTATGCAGTTAAACTTAATAACCAAATTAAAACGAATCAAATATTTTATTTTGGATGCCTATTAGATTAGACTTCCTGCTCTTACCATTGTTCATCATTTTGTTTCTTTCTATACCATGTCTTTAGATTCAAATTCATTTTCGTATCCGATGTGAGATTTTGACAAACATTACTCTTTTCATATGTTAAATAGTTTATGGTCTTTTTGAAAAATTCAAATCATAACATATGCAGAAAAAAATCTATGTTTTTTTTATCATATAAATTATCCGATTATTTAATTTGTATATTAAAAATATCATTAAACAAAAATGAATGGGGATAGAATTCTTAAAAATTGATTATATATTTTTTTTATCATTTTTTTGTATGCAACTACAAAAATTTCCTAAAATAAAGAAAATGTCATTAATATGTCATATAAAAAAACGAAAATACCTTTTAAAATATCTGAAATTGATATCAAAATTACTGAAATTGCCATTGTATCTATCCAAAATTAACCTTTTCAATTTAATCAATTTAGTTATAAGACAATGGCAATTGTGTAATATTTGAATCAATTTTGGACATTTTTCTAAATATACTTCTGTTTTAATATTATAGAGATGGTAAACTTACCGGCGCGGGCATGAACACTAGTGATGATGATTCACGAAACCCCATTTCCTTAAATTTCCTCAATTATGGATCAAGGTTAGTATTATAATGACAGTAATCGATTTAGAGCAGGGAGAGGCGTACGGACGGACACCGACGGTCGTTTGGAGGAAGTGACGTAAGCGTATATTATCCAGACGGGGAAGATGTAGCGTCATGTTACTCTTACTTATATTCGACGACGGGAGGATCGTAAGTGCGACGCGGATGGAGATAGATGACGATGATGCGACGGGGCCGCCGGAGAAAGATTCCCGGATATGTGTTGGGAGTGGAAACAAGCGGCGAGGTGGGATTGAGTTGAGGTGTTCGTGTAAGGACAATTTAGCTTCGTGGATTGTGTTTGAGACATTTGCTTATACCATCTTCACTCTTGTTTCGAGTGCTCTTCTTATCTTGCTCTCTATTATTTTCCTCTGGTCCATATCTGCATCCATTCTCAACATGTGATAAATAAACCCACAAAGTCTCTCTGAGTTATACATTGTTCTTCATTTCTAATTCATTGTTTTTTGGCTCAGACAGTCACCCCCATTTAAGCAAAACAATGCCGGAAAGTTGTTACGCATCCATGTGAATCAGTAAACTACTCCAAGTCTCCCATGACATTGCAAGGGGAAGAAACTCAAAAGTTGTTTATCAAAATAGCAGTCTCTCTGTTGTTTCTCACCTAAGCCTCACGGATTTTTTCACCTCGAAGAAAAATCATTGTAGTTGTCTCTTACATTTGACAATGCATTGTTTTCATCATCCAATGCATGATTTTTTTAAAAGCTATCAAATGAAGCAACTGAAACTTGAATTGAACACAATCCAAATAATTAAGCAAGCAACTGAAACTTGAACACATAACAAATAATTAAGCAAACAGAGTATAACTTGAAAATAAGCATAAGTATCACTAGATTACCCAAACAGTTCCGGCTAGAAATATAACAAACCATTAACCATATTAGAGAAGAACAAGACCCCATTGGGTGGTGTACTAGTCTTCTTCTTATCAGTCTTCTAGGTCCTCGTCTTCTTCATCAGTCTTCCTCTGCTTGCCCCTTTAGATCAATGTTTCAGCATCAATCAAAGTCAGTAAATCCAAAATCATGCCTTTCAAATGTTAAGGTCGGTCTTTTCGTATCCGGGGTGTTCAACTTCTTCTGTCTTCCTCTTCTTGCTCCTTTCCTTCAATGTTTAAGCATCAACCAAAGTCAGTAAATCCAAAATCATTCATGCGATCTATTTCACATCCAATGGAATCAGAAGGTATTTTGTTTCAAGTTTAGAAATGTCAACTTGGGATATTAAAACTTGCCTCAGTGGTGTCCTTGTGCTTCTTCTCCTGCTTGACAACACATCAAACGGAAATCAGAGAAAAAAAAACTTGTGGTAACACAATGACAAACGTATTGTTCATAACAAAATGTCAGAATATGCTTGCCATAAGTTGATGTTGTTCACTCCTGAGATGAGCGGTGAATTCTTTAAAGCTCCGGGCAGCAAAATTGCATAGTGCGCACGACCAGCCCTGACGAAGAGGCTGTATTTTGGTTTGAAACGCAGACCCTGAATCCAGGAAGCTTGTCCAGAGCCACTCTTGAGAAACAACAGACAAAAAGCTTTTCCTGACCCACTCTGGAACTTGATCCAGCGTAGGAGGATATGCCAGAATAATTTCGTAACCTTTCCAATCTAGGCCAAACACAGCAGGAGCTAAGCACTCGAGTTGACGAGGACCAGCTATGAGCATTATTTTAGCCGGAGGTGGATTTTTCCGGATCCATTTAAACAACTCTCTTAGAATCTCGGTATCTGTTTCAGTGAAGGAAAGCAACATTGAACCTATACCCTAATTTAAAAAGGAACAAAAAATCCATAACAGGAAGAGAAGATTAACCTTGGGCGTGTATAAGAGTGATTCCAGTGGAAGAGAGGCCTTCCCATACTTTGTCAAAAGGGCCTTGTCTCATTTCGCCAATGGCAGTTATGGTGAGGGGACCAGAGTAGCCTGCCTTCTTCAACGCCGATTCTATTCTCGAACCGACCTCACGAGCGTCAACACCAGACGGGATCGGACAGCTGTTTATGTTCCACCACACCAATATTTTCTCCTTCTCCTCCTCCTCCTCCTCCTCCTCCTCCTCCTTCTCCATCATCGCCGGCTTGGTGTGCATCATCTCGTAACACCCTAAAAACTCAAACCAGATTCAAAATCCGCAGTTAGGTCTCTAATCTCGTACCTAAACTTTCTCGAATCAAACACCACATAAACATGCAATCGACTTAATCAGAATCACCGACCTCGTTTATTGTCCGATTTGAAATCCACGCCAGAGAGAACGGATGGAAGGAAAGAACGACGGATCGCCGGAAGACAGAGAGAGAGAGAGAGACGAACTAGGGTTGGAAAGATGATCGATAAAATCCTTATCTGTAAATGTTGATGGTTAGTTTTATGGGCCGATACGCGTGGCCCATTAGTCACGGATCCAACTTTTTTTTTTTTCTTTCATTGTTATGATTCAAAACATATTTGAAGTCCTTACAAATTTTTTTTTTTTGTTGAACTAAGATCACAGTAAACAAAATAAATAAATCAAACAAGTTCAAACCAACTAATTTAATAAAATAATCAAACTAAACGTTGGTGTTGTATTTTCCAAAAGAAGTCCGATGGATAGGTCTGAAGCAACAGTTAGAAGAATATATTGTTAGGTACAAAGTATGGATGGAGCCCGTGGAATATAGTGATGGACTCTTATTAAACCCACTACCATAAAACCCAGCTAAATGCTCAGTCGATGAACCATGCGATTGGGCTGAATTAAACAGTTAACGAAATTACTTGCGAGTTGCACGCTGAAAAAAAGCTCGTAAATAACATGTTGAATTAGTCAAGCGGAGATCTGGGAATGCATGCTGAAAGTCCAGGATCGTGAAGAGAGAACTTTATTTATCGCCTATATAAAGGGAGAAGAAGTCTTTTTCGAGGCCAAGTCTAACTTGATTCAGTAATAAAATTAACATCATCAAAACCACTAACTTGTGAGACTAAAGTTAAAAAAAAAAAATGCATTTTACTTGGTAGCAAGTCCTTCTTGAGTCTCACCATCACCAACATTTATCGACCCTATCTTGGTACACAAACATATCCAAAATTCTTAACCAAAAAAATGAAAATAATAAATTATGTAACCCTCTAGACTTACAAAAGGGTCGTGAGCATGGACATAAACGGCAAAAACCAAATCGACACGAGGTTTACAAAGATGAGTTTCCATGGATTGACGCGTGTATCAACCACGGTGTGGGCTTGTGATCGATGTTTTTGAGATCCTTTTCTAACGATTGGTACTGATACGTACGAGCCAGACTCAAAATGTGTGTATGACCCCAACATTATAATGTGGACTCCAAAAACGTTGAAGGAATAGTACAAGTTGGAGATCGAGCCACTCTCTTCAAATGGCAGGTTTATATATAAGAATATAAGCAACTAGCATAACAATTAATAATAACATGTATTTCTTTTCATCAAAAATCACTAAGAATTGATATTTTCTAATCAATATATATATATGTGTGTGTGTTTTCATTTTTTAATTATTCCTTATTCAAACAACTAATTTTGTAAATCTACGTGCGAACGAGGTTTTAGTTTTGATAGATAAATAAAATTTTCATAAAAGGAATTATTCCTTATTCAAACAACTATTTTTTTTTTTTTTCATTGTTATGATTCAAAACATATTTGAAGCCCTAACAAAAAAAAAACAACTAATTTAATAAAATAATCAAAGTAAACGTTGGTGTTGTATTTTGCGGTCAGTCCAAAAGAGGCCCGATGAATAGGTCTGAAGCAACAGTTAGAAAAATATATTGCTACCTACAAAGTATGGATGGAACCCGTGGAATATAGTGATGGGCTCGTATTAAGCCCACTACCATAAAACCCAGCTAAAGGCCTAGTCGATGAACCATACGATTGGGCTGAATTAAATAGTTAACGGAATTACGGTTGCACGCTGAACATGAAGAAGAATAACAGGTTGAATCAGTCAAGCCGGAGATCTCGGAATGCACTATGTGCGGGAACAAATCAAATGTTTAGTTCTAGATGTCTATTAGATTTTAGGTTTCATGTTCTTACTATTCTTCTTCAATTTGTTTTTTATTGTGTTTCTATGGATCCAAATTCACTTGCATATCCAATGTGGCACTTTGAAAAATATGGTTTTTATATGTATAGTTAAATATAAATACAAAAATTAGAGTATGGAAAATCTCTTTGTTAAGAAAACCATAAATCTCGTGATTATTGGTAATAAAATATTTTTGTTGCTAAAAATTTGAACGCAAATTTGAATAATTTAAATAAATTATCTTTACTTTGACTATTCATTAATGTTTACATATCTTGTTAAGATTAGTTTAGGAAACCACTATTAATGATATTGAAATATTTAAATAAATTAAAAATAATAAGAAACTTATGTAGAAAATATATAAACAAAATAAAAATATTTTTTTATATATAAATAATAGGATTACTTCGTTCCTTTAAATATTTTAAATAATCTACTTTATCAAATTAAAGTTTTGCTAGATTTATTTCTATTATTCGATTTAATTGTGAAGGTTTAACTTAATAACCGAATTAAAATAAATTAAATTATTAGTTTTGAATGCTTAGTATATTACGCTTCCTGCTCTTACCATTCTTCATAAAATTGTTATTCTTTTATAGTATTTTTTTTTTTATCCAAATTCATTTGCATATGCCATGTGGGACATTAAAAAACATTGTTTTTTCATATGTTAAATAGTTTATGTCTTAGAATTACATTTGGTTTTTAGGCATTTTTTCAAAGAATAATAATAAATCAGATTCTAAACATTTTATGAGATTATATTTACTTTGAATATATCTATTTATTGTTTAGATTTATTATTAAGAATAATTTAGGAAATCTCTGTTGAATTAAATAAAATAAATACAAAAAATTAAAAATAAATATGTTAAAGGATCCACAAGATGGCAGAGTGGTTTCTTTGAAGATGAAAGTGCCAATACCGGTGTGTAGGAGGCACTGTCGCTTCAGCCTTGTTATCTCTCTATGTTATGGGTTAATTGTTAAGCTTGCCCAGTTTTATTTGCATAAGGTTACTCTACTTTTGGTTTAGATTTATTGTAAAACATTCATATTTCATTTAATGAAAGCCACATCTTTTAACGAAAAAGAAAAAAAATAACTTTTTAATCAAATTAAATTTTGAAAAATTTATTTCTATTATTCAATTTAATTATGCGGTTTAACTTAATAACTGAATTAAAACGAATTAAATATTTTGTTTTAAATGCCTATTAGATTAGGCTTCCTACTCTTACCGCTCTTGATTATTTTATTTCTTTTTATAGTATGTCTTTTTATTCCAATTCATTTTCGTATCCGATGTGGGACTTTGACAAATATTATTTTTTCTTGTTTTTGAAAAATTTAAATCATAACATATGCATAAAAAATTTATGTTTTCTTATCATATAAATTATCTTATTATTTAATTTGTATGTAAAAAATATCATCAAACAAAGATGAATGGAGGATCTAATTTTTAAAATTGATTATATGTTAATATAAACGGATATTAAATATTTTTAAAAAAATTTGATTGGTAATTAAATATTTGTGAATTAATACTGATTTTACAAAATTTTCCTAAAATAACAAAAATGTCATTAATGTGCCACAAAAATAAAAACGAAAATGCAACTAATTCATCACATAAAAATAGCCGAAATTGTACTCAAAATTACTGAAATTGCCATTGCATTAGTTCAAAATTATCCTTTTCAATTTAATCAATTTAGTTATAAAACAATGACAATTTGAGTAATATTGGAATCAATTTTGGACATTCTCCTAAATGCACTTCTCTTTTAATATTATAGAAATATTTTTAGTGTAACAAAAAAATATTCGGAAATCCGACTAACAGACCTAAATGTTAAAACAGATGTTCTAGCACCAAAAAAAAAAACTACCTATAAAAAGTAATTGATAGAAGAAAACAATTCCAACAATTATTTTCAAATGGATCACATGACCATTTTCTCCATGTTTACGGAGAAATGGAATCACCTATACTAAATGTTTAATTTAAACTAGATTCCCGAATTTAGCATCCTGTAAAATAACCTCTCCGATTGTAATAAACTCTCCGGATTTTAAGAGCAAAACTCAACTGATAGTAAAACAAATACAGTATCAATAAACAATACTAATATATAAAAGAGGCTATTTAGATTTTTCGTATATCTTCTTCTCCGTGAAACCATTTCTCACCCCGATCAAATCCATTCATCATTCTCTCTCTCTCTCTCTCTCTCTCTAAATGCCACAAGTCGATCTCGAAACCTTTGTTTCTTCAGTATGCTCCGACCGGAAAATCGCATGCGAGACTCTCGCCATCGACAAAGACTCCACCCATGACCCGATTACCCGACCCGTTTCCGACTCCGCATCGACTCCGATCGATTTTCCACCGGAATCTTACTCATTATCCAAAGAAGCACAAGTCGAGTGGCTAAACGAGAACGCTTTCTTCGAACGCAAAGAATCGCAAAAAGGAAACTCATCTTCGAATTCGAATCCCAATTCATCATCAACCCCTAATTCGAGCTCACAGCGAATTTCTCTCAAATCAAAGGCCTCGATCATCAGATTACCGAAACCACAGAAAACTTGTTTCAACGAAGCGAAGAAACGGAGAAACTGCAGAATCGCGAGGACTCTGATGATCCCGAAACGGTTCGGGTCGAGATTGAAATCGGATCCTTCGTTATCGGAGCCTTCTTCTCCGAAAGTTTCTTGCATTGGGAGAGTGAGATCTAAACGTGACCGTAGCCGTCGAATGCAGAGACAGAGATCCGCTCGAACCGATTCTTTTAAGGATAAACCGGTTCGGGTTAAGAAACCCGGGTTTTTCGCTAGCTTCAGAGCCATTTTCAGAACCGGAGGTGGTTGCAAAGACTTGTCGGCGAGTGGATCTCACGCGCCGGGGAGGGAGGCGGTCACTCCTCCGAGAGTTTCGGCGAGAAGATCGACCGATATCAGAGGACGGCTTCCGCCGGGAGACGTCGATAAATTCTCGCCGTCGAGGTTAAGCACCGGTTCGAGGAGATCGGTGGACGGTGGGGAACCGGTGTTGTTGCCCGGTTTAGGTGGGATGACGCGGTTTACTTCGGGGAGAAGACCGGATTTGCTGGTAGACGTTTGACGTGACGTGGCGTGACGTGCGGCGTTTGCGGTGGAGCTGGTTGAGATGATGGGGCCCAGACCCGTGTATTAAGGTACGGAGAAAACAAGGATCGTGATTGGTTGATTAGCCTTTTTGGTGGGGTCCATAAGCGTGTGTGTTTGAAAAGTCGTTGGAGCTGACGTGGCGAGTGGTTTAAACGGAGTTAGGAACACGGCATATAGAAGAAAACGCGGACGCTTTTGATTTTGATTACTCGCGTTTCAACTACTTTCACCGTTTTTTTGTATATCTTATATTATTGTTATATGGTTCCTTTTTGAATTAGTTTTGCTTTTTTCGTTGTTGTATATAGGTATTGTTATTTATTTGTATATGTGTTTTTTTTTAGAATGGAATGCAGAATGTAAAGATACTTAAAACAGTCAATAATATGTTTCAAACATTTATGTGTTAATCATGGGCTTCGATTGGTGATTTTGAATTGTTGTGTTACAACATGTACCAATTTTTTTGTAACTAATTAGTAGTAAAAAAATTATTTATGTTATTATATATTTATACTATTTTTTATTACTACATTGTGTCGTTTTTAACTATACTATTATTTTGTACGTTGTTTTATACCACCAAATTTTTTGTAACGTTTCGTGTTACTAATCAGAACATGTTATGTCATTTCCATTTGATATGTTTGTCTCGTATTGGTTATTCTGTTATCAGCATATAGACTATTGTTAAGTCAATTTAAACAGTGATATAATAAAGGAAAAACATGATTTAGAACAATGAAAGTGAATAGTGGGAGACATTAATTTTTCAAATTCTTTGACATGTTCTTCAAGTCTTGGGGAAAGTGACGAGTTAAGTAAAAATGAAAATGATCGCGAGTGTCATTATATTTTCATTTTGTATTTAATCTGTGTTTTATTAGTTAATTCATTTTCAATAATAGACAGGTCATTATTCTTAGCCATCATTGATTTTATAATATAAACGAATGGGAACAATTTTGGAAAAGTCAGTCTTTCGATTGGCATTATATTATAATGTACGCTCCATAATGGGGCATTCGTATAAATAAATATGAGAATTCAGACTTGTAAGTTTTTGTTCTTTTCCTGGGATGCTTATCATTCATGAGCAATTTTTCTTGTTTTTTTAGCTACCTTATGTGTGTGTTTTTCCCAAATTTCTTGTTTGATTGTATTTTAGCAAATTAATTTACAGTTTTGTGATTGCCAGCTATAGTGCTTTCAAATGTTGCATTCCTATATAAAGTGTCAGGAAAATATAGATGCCATCACAAAATATCTTTTCTGTTATAATAATGCATTTCACTATATGCATTCCACTATATGGAGCCCATTTACCTACTCCCAAACACTAATTTATGCTTTTCATCTTCTATATAAATGATGCATTTCCTTCATTTGTAAGTACACACAATTTATAACTTCAACAAGAAGAAATAGCAAATCATTCATTCTCTCTCAATCTTATTTTCATCAATATCTCATTCTTTACCGGGTATAATATTTTGTTCTTATTAATATTTATCGAAATGATAAATTATACCATTCTTTTTATAACACGTTATCAGCACGATCACTCTAAAAAGATCAATTTTCATACGCATACTTATTGTACCATTTGGTGTGCGGACTACCGCCTCCATAATAATTCCATGTGGTTGTTTCACACACCATAATTTATTTATTTATTGCTTTAATTATTTATGGTCGGTTTACCGCCTGATTATTTATTTATTATTATGGTTGTTCTACACACCATAATTTATTTATTTACTGCTTTAATTATTTATGGTCGGTTTACCGCCTGATTATTTATTTATTATTATGGTTGTTCTACACACCATAATTTATTTATTTACTGCTTTAATTATTTATGGTCGGTTTACCGCCTGATTATTTATTTATTCTTATGGTTGTTTTACACACCATAATTTATTTATTTACTGTTTTAATTATTTATGATCGGTTCAACCACCCTGAAAATTTATCTATTGCTTTAATTATTTATTTAGTATTCTCTCTTGGATGACTTTTTCACCATAACCTTGTTATTACTTCTATGTTAATTTTATGTCTAGTATATATAATATTCAACCAGTTTTTTTCTAAAATTAATATTTGAACTGGTAAATTTATCTGATTGATTATCAAATATTTTCAGAATAATTTTTCTTTCTCATCCGATTTTAACGGTCACAAAGAAAATATTTCAAAATAATTTTTAAAATTTTTTTCACTTTAAAACGGCTATATAACGGCTATGAATAGTATTTTTCATCTATAAATACACTCATATTTCACTCTTTCAAAATCACTCAAACATTTCATCTTCTTCCAAACAATTTCACAAAAAATATTTTTAGTTCTCATTTTGTAAGAAAAATGTTTCGTTTGTTTTTGATTTTTATTATCGGTGTATTTCTTACCGTGATTTATGGTCTCTTCGCCGGAGAATTTACTCGCGAAGAGTTTATCATGAATATCGGTTTACTTGTTTATGCTTTAATGTTCTTTGTAATTGCGATTTTAATTAATGTATATGGTTTCTAAAATCATGTTATATTTCTAATAATAATATTTTCGATTTTATTTTTTTAGAAACAAATGGCAAACATCGAAAAGCTTAAGATCCCAGCTCTCAGAGTCACTGGTGAAAATTACATAGCATGGTCCACTGATGCTGAACTTTATCTGGATTCTCAGTCTCTATTAGATACTATTAAAGAAGAAAAAGAATCGACTGCCCCTGCAAAGGCAAGGGCGGTAATTTTTCTGAGAAAACATCTAGATGAAAATCTAACGCATGATTATGCGAATACAAAAGACCCTGTAGAGCTGTGGAAAGCTCTTAAAGAAAGGTTTGACAACCAAAGGGCAATAACTCTCCCACATGCTCTTGATGAGTGGGCAAATTTAAGGTTCCTTGATTTTGACAAGGTGGATAATTATAATTCCGCCATGTTAAGAATTGTGTCCCGATTGGAATATTGTGGTAAGAATGTGAGCGAAGAGGAAATGCTCGAGAAAACTTACCTAACATTCCATAAGGAACATTTTGTTCTTGCTGAACAATACAGGAACTGTAAATACAAGAGGTTTTCTGAGTTGATTGTGGCTCTAATGTTGGCTGAGAAGAATAATGAGCTTCTCATCAAAAACCATAACGCTCGACCTGTAGGAACAATTGCTGTCCCTGAAGTGAACGCAATGGATGGAAAAAATCGTGGACAAACGGATGTGAGGTATCCGGGGAGAGGAAATCAAACCAACCGGGGTCGTGGTGGTCGATTTAATCGTGGCCGTGGGAGAAATTATAATCCAAAAGGACGGTCATTTAAATGGGTCCGGTCTGAACAAAATCTCAAAGGGAAAGAAAAGAAAGACAATTTCACCCAGAAGCGTGAAGGTGTTTGTTACAGATGCGGATGTAAAGGCCATTGGTCCAAAGTGTGTCGTACTCCTTTGCACCTTTGCAAATTGTACCAAGAGTCAGTTAAAGGCAAAGGAAAGGAAGTTAATCTTATGGAACACCCTGAAGGTGATACATACCTTAACGCTTCGGACTTTGATGATGATGCCGAAATGACAGACCTTGCGGATAATCAAGATGCTTGTAATGAGACTACTGTATAGTCTCTGTTTATGCCATGTATAATATTATGCTTTTCCGTTGTTTGAAAAAATAATGTTGTTTTTTTTTAACAACAATTTAATATATAATCATTGTGTATTTTTCTTTTAATGAATAAAATTTATTCTTCTTTTATTGGTATCTATCTTGATCACAGGAAATGGAAAGCAAAACAAACGGAATGATATTTAAAGGAAATATTAGAGAAATATGTATACCAGATAGTGGAACAACGCACACTATTCTGAGACATAGAAAATATTTCACTGATTTAAAACCAACGAAAATCGTTGTGAATACAATATCAGGTCCTGCAGACTTGATTGAAGGAACTGGTAAAGCCAACTTTATGTTGCCAAATGGAACAAAGTTTTCCATAAGAAATGCCTTATTTTCTCCGAATTCTAAAAGGAATTTGTTGAGTTTCAAAGACATATACCTTCAAGGATATGATACTCAGTCTGCGACTGAAAATGGAAAAAAGTATATGTATGTAACTTCCGATAAATCTGGAAAAAGGCTTATATTGGAAAAATTTCCAAAACTTCTTTCAGGACTGCATTATACTCATATAAATGCAATCGAATCACATCTAGTGGTTAAAAGAAATCCAGAAGATTTCACATTATGGCATGATCGCCTTGGTCATCCAGGCATTTCAATGATGCGAAAGATCATAGAGAATTCACATGGTCACCCACTGAAAACCCAGGAGGTATATCAGGGGAATGGAAAGACATGTGTTGCATGTTCTCTTGGAAAATTGATCATAAGGCCATCTCCAACAAAGGTTGATAAAGAATCACCAAAATTTCTTGAACGGATTCAAGGCGATATATGTGGACCAATACATCCATCATGTGGACCATTCCACTATTTTATGGTGTTAATTGATGCATCCAGCAGATGGTCACATGTTTGTCTATTATCATCTCGAAATATGGCATTTGCGAGATTTCTAACTCAGATAATCAAACTAAAGGCTCAGTTTTCTGATTATCCAATTAAAAGAGTTAGACTAGACAACGCTGGTGAATTCACATCCCAAGCCTTCAATGATTATTGTATGGTAACGGGAATAGAAGTTGAACATCCTGTAGCCCATGTTCATACACAAAATGGTTTGGCTGAATCATTAATTAAACGTCTGCAATTAATTGCAAGACCGTTGATCATGAGATCAAAACTCCCACCTAGTGTATGGGGGCATGCAATTTTACATGCTGCAGCACTTATCCGAGTAAGACCAAGTGCATATCATAAGTATTCCCCATTACAACTAGTATTTGGTCATGAACCAAATATTTCTCATCTAAGGGTTTTTGGTTGTGCGGTGTATGTGCCTGTAGCACCCCCACAACGTACAAAGATGGGACCACAAAGAAGGTTAGGGATATATGTTGGCTATGATTCACCATCTATTATAAGATACTTAGAACCTCAAACTGGTGATGTCTTTACGGCACGGTTTGCCGACTGCCATTTTGATGAAAAAGAATTCCCAGTTCTAGGGGGAGGAAACAAACAAGTAGGAAAAGATATAAGGTGGAGTGTGCCATCTTTATTACATCTCGATCCTCCTACGAAACAGTCTGAACTGGAAGTTCGACGAATTATGCATTTGCAGAGTATAGCGAATCAGTTACCAGATGCTTTTGCAGATACTAAGACAGTAACTAAGTCACACATTCCAGCTGCAAATGTTCCTGCTCGAATTGAGATTCCTACAGAATCTGGAAGAGCAAATGATACACGAGAATCTAGGACACGCCTGAAGCGTGGAAGACCTGTTGGTTCTAAAGATAAAAACCCTAGGAAGAAAAGGGAAATTGAAAAGGTTGATGTTCCCAGAGTAGCTGAAAATACTTTGGAAGAATCACATCAAGAAACGAATGAAGATGTGGAACATCATGAACATAAAGAAAACCATGAGACCTCTATCAACTATATTCATAATGGAAAAGTTTGGAATCGAAATGAGATGGTTATTGTGGATGACGTTTTCTCATATCTTGTGTCAAAAGAGATAAATGAAGAAAACGAAGATCCAGAACCTCAGTCCGTATATGAATGTAAAAAAAGGGATGACTGGAGAAAATGGAAAGAAGCCATTCAAACCGAACTTGATTCGTTAAACAAACGAAGTGTATTCGGGCTGATTGTACTTACACCTGTAGATGTAAGACCGGTTGGACATAAATGGGTTTTCGTTCGGAAACGAAATGAGGATAATGAGATTACGAGATATAAAGCTCGTCTTGTGGCTCAAGGTTTTTCTCAAAGACCTGGGATAGATTATGAGGAAACCTATTCTCCTGTCATGGATGCAATAACGTTTAGATTCCTGATGAGTCTAGCCGCTTGCGAAAATCTAGAGATGCGTCTCATGGATGTTGTTACTGCTTATCTGTATGGATCATTAGATACGGATATCTATATGAGAATCCCTGATGGGTTTAAAATGCCAGAAGCATTAAGTTCCAAACCCAAAGAATTATGTGCAATCAAATTGCAAAGATCATTATATGGACTAAAGCAATCTGGACGTATGTGGTATAATCGTCTCAGTGAGCATTTAACAAAAGAAGGATACGTGAACAATCCAATATGCCCATGTGTTTTCATCAAGAAAACAACATCAGGATTTGTGATTATTGCGGTCTATGTTGATGATCTAAATATAATTGGAACTCAGGAAGAAATACAGAAAGCCTCAGAATATTTAAAAGGGGAATTTGAAATGAAAGATCTCGGACAGACAAAGTACTGCCTTGGTTTACAAATTGAGCATTCTCAAAAGGGTATATTTGTACATCAATCTACATATACCAAAAGAGTGCTAAAACGATTTAATATGGATAAGGCAAATCCATTGAGTACCCCCATGGTCGTTAGATCACTAAATGTCGAAAATGATCCATTTCGACCACATGAAGAAAATGAAGAGATACTTGGTCCTGAAGTACCGTACCTAAGTGCAATCGGAGCCCTCATGTATCTTGCGAATTGTACTCGGCCTGATATATCATTTGCTGTTAATCTTTTGGCAAGATTTAGCTCGTCCCCTACACGAAGACATTGGAATGGGATTAAACATATTTTCCGATATCTTCAAGGGACGATTGATTTAGGATTGTTTTACCCTAAAAATCCAAATAGCCAAATGGTTGGTTTTGCAGATGCAGGATATTTGTCAGATCCGCACAAAGCGAGATCACAAACAGGATACGTTTTCACGGTCGGAGGCACCGCTATATCCTGGCGTTCCCAGAAGCAAACGCTTGTAGCTACTTCCTCAAATCATGCTGAGCTTATCGCACTCCATGAAGCAAGTAGAGAATGTGTATGGCTAAGGTCAATATATCAACACATTCGATCATGCAGTGGATTACTTGTAAATATGGAGCCGACAATATTATATGAAGATAATGCCGCATGCGTCGCCCAAACAAAGGAAGGATATATTAAAAGTGATAGAACCAAACATATCCCTCCAAAGTTCTTCTCATACACCCAAGAGCTTGAGAAGAATAAAGACATTGAAGTAAGATATGTCCGATCATGCGACAATGCTGCAGATCTCTTCACGAAATCACTACCTACCTCGGTGTTCAAGAAGCATATATATGACATTGGAATGCGCCATCAGCGAAATCTATAAACTTGATCACTCGAGGGGGAGCATGCTAGTTGCACTCTTTTTGCCCTTCTAAGGTTTTTCCCAATGGGTTTTTCCTAGAAAGGTTTTTAACGAGGCAACAAAAGACACGAGTCAAGAAACATAGTAAAACTGGTCTCCAAGGGGGAGTGTTATAATAATGCATTTCACTATATGCATTCCACTATATGGAGCCCATTTACCTACTCCCAAACACTAACTTATGCTTTTCATCTTCTATATAAATGATGCATTTCCTTCATTTGTAAGTACACACAATTTATAACTTCAACAAGAAGAAATAGCAAATCATTCATTCTCTCTCAATCTTATTTTCATCAATATCTCATTCTTTACCGGGTATAATATTTTGTTCTTATTAATATTTATCGAAATGATAAATTATACCATTCTTTTTATAACATTTTCATAATTATTGACTTTTTTTTGTAATATTTGTGGTTGAGCTTTTTGAGATGGTGATCATTTTTACCAACGAAAAAACTAAGGGTCATTTGCAATAATAACAAAAAAAAAAACTATAATTAGGAATCTAATAAGACTTTAAAGAGAGATAGGAAGAGATAGTGAGAGAAAAAGTGCAATTTTGATTAATTTGTATATTATAGGGTCTTTTTAAGTTATTTATGCCAATTACCCAAAAACTAATGCAACATTAGAAAGAAAAGAAAAAGAAATTTTTTGGTGGGTTTAGTTTTATTTTTTTTTAAATACTGAAAAAATGTAAAATGGAAGCCAAACCGAAAAAATGTACCAACTAAAATTAAAACCAAACCAAAATTCAGTTTCATTTTGGAAACTAAAGGTAAATTCGATTAAAAATATATCTTGAAACATCACTGATCACTAACTAGAGTGTGTTGCATTTGCATAGTGTAAGAACTAGCTCATACATATTTTTGAAGATATTATTGTGAGTAATAAGATGTAAGACCAATTCCATTAACAGCATTGATCACTAATTGTTGGACAAAGTGTACTAGTACATGTTTTTGACGACTAAATAAAGTATTGTGCATTTCAGTAGTGACTAATTGGATGTAAGATATCAGGTGAGAATGGTTATATTCTAAATGATTTTTACTTATCAATAAGACGTATAGGAAGAATTTTTTGGCTTGGCTACGAAATAGAGAGAGGTCCACCAATTTTGATGATATATACTCTTAAGTATTTATTTTAGTTACGGGTATTGTTTGTTTGGAGTTGGCAGGAAAGACACTGACAATAAAGTTGCCTTCCTTGGATTTTCTCTTTTCCTTGCAACAATTATTTCTAACCAAACACAGAATCAAATATATTTTTTTTTTGAAAGACATTGAAAATTCCAGATCTTTGATCCATAATTTTTCCGGTACCCGAGACATAATACCGTATTTAAAGCATAAATTATCTTTCCCAAATGAAGTTGAACTAGTATGTATTAAATACACATTTTTAAACTTAAATGTTTCCAAAAATATTTTTGACTATGTGGGCATTCTAGATGGAGAGAAAACTTTTTCCTTTTTCATTATAGTATAGATAGATTACTTATTTATTTTTGAGAAAAACTTAATTATTTGGACATATAGAACTCATATATTCTTATCATACCAAATAGGATATTAGTTGGTTCACGTTGTTTCAACGTTGCATATGTCACACAAACACCACATTATCAAATTTGTAAAACGAAGACCAAGTAGTAAACAACAACAGAGTACTACGTAAGATTATTAGTTTTTTTTTCCTTCTTCTAAATTCATAACGCTAATTAGGATTCTAAACAAACTGATAGATATGTAAAAGTACTTTAATTAGGTTTCTTCTTTTTGTTTCCGGTTTCTTTTTTATCGGCGATCTCGTGGAACATCTCAACTCTCCGGCCGTTGAGGGGTTGACAAGGTCTTGAATTGTTCTTGTAAGAGATGTCCAATGGAGATCGGAGTAGTTCTACTTGTTCCTTTGACATAGACCTCACCTGCATTTAATTTATTATACACGGCAATTTTAAATCAAGATGTGACTGTCACACTAATTTGGACCATTTCCATACAAAAATGTCAAATGAACATGAAAGTAGTAGTAGCTAGGTCTTATCTCTCGTATCTTGACTTCTCTTTTTCATTCAAACGTAAACAATAAGTTTGACAAAACCCCATTCCTTTATAATGGGTTATGCTTAAAAGCAGGGATCGTGGAGCCCAAAAGACATTCAAATCGGTTGTTTCATGAACAATAATGTATTTTAAATGATGTTTTTGAAACTTGAGCTACTTGAATATATCGTTACGTACACTATGGTCTCAAATTCTTGCGACCACTAGTCACTTTCCATGGATTTTAGTTGCTTTATGTATTTATATAGTCAATCTTTGTTTCCAGCCATCTAAAAATACGGGAGGATTGTCAAAAATATTACTAATTGTTATGTTTTATTTTCCAAAACAATCACCAAAATCTTGAAATTCCAACACTACGACAAATTTGTGGTTTTCTACCCTCCAAGACTTTTAAAATCATTTTGAATCTTCTTCCTAAAGACAAACATAAGTTTGTTGTGATATTGGAAATTTCTATGCTAGTTTTGGAAAATAAACATAAAAGTTGGTAATTTATAGTTTTTAAAATATATTAACTTTAGTTGTTACTGATAAAGTAGAACTATATATAATAAGATGTATAGAACTATAGGTCATTCTCCCAATTTTTCCATCAAATTAAGTTTTAGTATTTTTTTTTTTTTTTTAAATTCTTCTTCTTACTAATATCTATTAGTGAATTATAACTTTTAAATACCGCATAACCAAGAGAGACTTTCTTTTGGCTACATGGATGCTACATACCAAAAATCGAAACCGTGGAAACCTTTTAAAAATCGAAACTACCCAACCACTAGACTATACGTACCAAAAACAAGATCAACCAAAATAATTTGTTTTTTAGACCTCTATGTAAAGATATTTACCTTGCCAAGGATAGTCCAAGAAACGTTCTCGGAGCAAGGAGGAGTAGTGAGTGAACCAACATATCTGAAGTACTTTCGAGTCTTACGTTCGATATGTCTTGTGTTTATTTTCCCTACTTCCACTTGTGCTGTTTGGTTCCCTTTGAATCTCTCTTCCTTTAGTTCCACCAATTTATCCTTCATCTATTCATAATTTCAAATTGTTATTATTAAGATACACTAGTTTAGCCAATTTATGGTCATATATATTAACAGTCTTGTGTATATATTCCAATAAATACCTGAGAGAGAAAAGGCTCTTCATTGCCTATTTTGAAGAGGCTTGCCACTACAGCAAAGCTTCCATCTTTTGCTTGGTGTACCATGTGAAGCTCAGCTGCATATCTACATTATTTGTCTCTTTTATTTAATCTAGTTTTTTATAAAACTCTTCTTCTAAATAAATGAATAACAACTCCAAAAACTTGATGTCAAAAAGAATAAATCAGACAGAAACCACATGAGACTGATGGGCCAGATTAACCCTAAGAAACACTTACCCAATGGGCTAGACTGAATCTGTGATTTTCTATGGAAAACACAAATAATTTGGATTTTATTGGCATAGAATCCAAACTATATTATTCGAGTTCCAAACAAAGAATGTCTGGAATTTTTATTTTATCTTAAACTATAATTAAGTATTTAATGATATAAATAAATAAGTTAATGAAAATAAAAGAATTGGGGGCTTACTGGACTCCATGGAGATGATGTTCAGAAGGAGTGTGCCAATGCATTTGCTTTAAGGTATAGTTCTTATTATCTATCATCACATCTCCTGCTCCTTCTCCGAAGAACATCGCGACATTGCAAACGTGGTTCACGAGAGTAGCGTTTGTAGTGTGGTAATCGCGTTGTAGCGATTCCAATCTTCCGTTGTAGAAGGTTTGTCTCCTTTGGATATCAATTGGAGATTGCAATTTACCGACTGAGCATTTGGTGTAGTAAGGGTTTAAGTGTCCCCATTGGTTTGGTCCATTTTTTCCTCTATATCCAAACACTACTCCTTGTGTCTCTGCTCATTAATCGCCAATTAATTTTGTAGTGTGTTAAAAAGTTATAGTCACTACTTTAAGTCATTAAGGCAATAGTTAATGCTTCTGGGGGATGAAAAAACTTTTTTTTCAAAGATTATGATGAAACTTGATTTTCAAAGATTATCATTACTATTTAATGATCGATTGGTGTCTTGTATATTTTAACTTTTAAGCACAGCATATATCTACCTAGCTAGACCCATACTAGCTATCTGCCTAACTCTCATAATATACCATTGTTTTTATCCCTGAAAATCTTTTTGATGAACTGAATTTCTAATCAATATACGTCTTTCACGTTAAATCCACAGTAATCTTTTTTTTTTTGAAAAACAAAATCCACAGTAGTTTTTTTTTTTAACTTAAATCCACAGTAGTTAATTAGAGATAAATTACGTATAGCGAAAATCGATCTTTGATTTCGACCAACAGAAAAAACCACTAGACTAAATATCCTCATTTACTTTACTACTTTAGCAAACCGGGTTTAACTTAACAATTAACCCCCATCTCTATATTATTGAGCTTTCTAAGTTATTTTATGCGTTCTAAAAAGCTTTATATACATGACTATAAAGCGCATGCATATTCATATATGTATATATAAAATTATGAATATATGTGTATACGTGTGTGTAGATGGAGTAGGAGAGAAATGAAAAGTGTTAGCATTACGAGCATTTGCAGGGGCAGTGCAGAGGAGGGCAATGGCGAAGAAGCAGAGCTGAATCATCATCATCATCATCATCATCATCATCATCATCTTCTTCATCTTTTGTTTTAAATTCCTGTTTTGTTGGAAATCTCTGCTAAAAAAAGGAGAAATAGTGTTTGCTTAAAAAAAAAGATTAAGAGGAAGAAATTTTTAAAATGTGTAAACTAGTTAATGAGATTTTGTAAATTAAACCTGTGTAGATAACAAAGTGTATTAGTAGATTACTTCATGGCTGACACGTCCGGACTGGCTCTGCTATTTATAGTGTTTTTTTTTTTCATTAAAAAAATTATATCAACAAAATAAACAAATAAAGTTAAAGAACCTAAAAAAAAAAATGTTATCCAAGCGAATTTATGTGGTTATATATTCCCTACAGAAAGCATAACTTCGGTTGGACTTGGATGGATCATCATTCATCATAAGCATATTATTAATCAAATGTGTTTTCTTACATCCTGTGATTAAAATAAAGTAACCTTTTTTATTTGGTCAACACTCAGCAGTGAAATATAGTAATTCTATGTTGTGTATTTATTATATATATATCCGAAATATGTAGTCAACTTTTTTGGGTCCAATGTTATTGTTATCTTATATGTACGTAGGTCAATTTGTAGTAAAAGTGTTGACAAAAAAGTAGTAAAACTGTAAAATTATCCCATATATTATGTCAAGGAATTCAAGGCCGCTCGTCAAATATCTTCTTTGGAGGAAACTAAATAGCTAAACTATGGTAGAGTAGAGACCATCTTTTATGTACTTTTATAACTTACATCAAATATGTAAACTAAATAGCTAAACTATGGTAGATTTTATTAGAGTTCAACTCAAGTTTGATGTCTCGAAACCATTAAGAAGATCAAAGACGTTCTCCCTTTCCTCGGGTGAGCCAGCTACGGTTTTTTGACTATGAAAGAGTTCAGAGAAGATGTGTTGAATGTCAAAGGTTGACACATGAAATAGAATCTTGCCCATTACTTGTTAAGAAAAGGCAAGATGAAGCTGCGGATAGAAGAGCAAAGATTGAGGTTCAGAAGCTTCTCTCCCCACTAAAGATTTTATCTGATAATGATCCACTATATGGGGTTCTCTCTGAGGAGCAAGTGGGGATTGATCCACATACAGGACATCCAAGGATAGCAGCGGACGTTTTAAAAGGGATTCGGCAGTACATATTGGTGGAGAATGGTGATGATAAGATGGTCAAAGTGATAGAGTGCAGACATCCATCAGTGAAATTGAAAAGAATCCTCTAACTCAGAAGTCTATACTCAGGTTGGAACAGCCCCCTATCAGCAACCATGAAATGAACCGAGGAAAAGGGATTGTTTTTTACTATGATTCAACTGCGTCTTCTACTGCAAAAGGAGTGAAACCTGGTCCTGAGAAGAGGATCTTTGCGGATGCTATAAAGGCTGGAAAGGCTATGAGATGGAATCTGAACCGAGTCAAGTTGTTAGTGCTGAGGTTGATCTTTCTCTTGATCCCTCCTCCTTCTCTTTTGGCTCAAAGGTTAATCTCCACGGAGTTAGTTCTTCCGGAGCTAAAGGGAAAGGGGTAAAGCCTAGAAAAAGGCCATACAAAAGCAGAAGGAAACCAAAAGTTAGTGAATTTGAGCAAGGGGACGCTGTAATAGAATTGAATAAAGGAACAGAGGTGGGTTCTAGGAAGAAGAGAAAATCAGATGAAGTAATAAAGGATGGTCCTACAGATGCAAGTCGCCTAAAACCAGAGATGGTCCCAAATGAGGGACCATCCACCATCCAATGAGCTTTCTCAGCTAGAATTGTCAAGGCTTGGGGCGGCCTCAGGAGTTAATAATTCCGAGACTCAAGGAATTGCGTAAAAAATAGTTTCCTGAGTTAATATTTTTAATGGAAACTAAGCATAGTAGGAATGTATTAGTAGATCTACAGGAATGGCTAGGGTATGATAGGGTGTATACGTTGGATCCTAGGGGTTATAGTGGGGGTCTTGCCTTGTTTTGGAAGAAGTCAGTAGAGGTGGAGGTAGTATATGCAGATAAGAATATCCTGGATTACAGTGTACAGTTTGGTTCTAGTTTCTTTTATATTTCTTTTATCTATGGGGACCCTATAGTCAAGAATAGACCTAAGGTTTGGGAAAGGATTACTAGAATAGAGTTGTAGTATTGTCGGTGATTTCAATGATATTCTCCACAATGGTGAGAAAGTGGGTGGTTCTATTAAAGAGGAGTGGCAATTCCAACCGTTTGTTGATATGATTCAAGCATGTGATATGTGTGAACTTCCTAGTAAAGGGAATGCTTTGACTTGGGGAGGGATAAAATATAAGATTTGGGGTGCAATGTCAGTTGGATCAATGTTTTGGTAATAAGGAGTGGTTTAAGATGTTCCCAGTTGCAAACCAGGCCTTTCTTGAAAAAAGGGGCTCTGATCACAGACCTGTCTTGGTCAAGCTTATTTCCTCTCAAGACACGTACAAAGGACAGTTCAGATTTGATAGGAGGATGCTTCATAAACCAAGAGTGAAGGAATGTATTGAGGAGGCATGGAATCCTTGTGTTTTGTGGGTGAGGCCTCTGTAGCAGAAAGAATAAGGGGTTGTAGAAGAGCTTTGAGCCAGTGGAAAAAGGTGAATAACACGAATGCTTTTGATGCTATTCAGTAGATTCAAATCGTGCTAGAAGTTGAGCAGTCTAGAGATAGACCGTCCACAGTTAGAATCAATAACATCAAGAGAGATCGCATGATGGCTTATAAGGAGGAAGAAACTTTCTGGAGGCAGAAGAGCAGAGATAAATGGGATGGGTTTGGTGATGGGAATACGAAATATTTCCACGACTCAGTTAAAGTTGACAGAGGGAGAAAACAAATTGATAAGCTGATGGATGAGCATGGTCAGACACAGAGATCAGAAGCCTCTAAGGGAGAAGTGGCTTCAAGCTATTTTGATAAAATGTTCAAATCATCAAACCCTTCTAGTTTTCATCACATTTTCCATGATTTCCAGCCAAGAGTAACTGACGAGATGAATAGAGCTTTGGTTAGGGAAGTTACTAAAGAGGAGATTAAGGATCTAGTGTTTGCTATAAAACCCTCAAAGTTTTCTGGCCCTGATGGAATGACTGGAGTCTTTTTCCAACAATATTGGGGAGTGTTGGGGTGAAACTTACAGAGGAGTTCAAGGATTTTTTTAGAAGGGTACTTCCCTACGGAATGGAATTATACACACATCTGTTTAATCCCAAAGATAGGCAATGCAGTTAGAATGTCAGATATGAGGCCAATTAGCCTGTGTTCAGTAATGTACAAGGCTATTGCAAAGATTTTGGTCAAAAGATTACCACCATTTCTATCAGAATTGGTCTCCCCTTGTCAGTCAGCATTTATGGCAGAGAGATTCATATCGGACAACATCATTGTGGCTCATGAAGTTGTTCATGCTCTGAGAACTCACCCCACTCTATCTAAGGATTTTATGGCTGTTAAAACTGATATGTCTAAAGCCTATGATAGAGTGGAGTGAAGTTACCTTAAGTCTTTCTTTTCTGCTATGGGTTTTCAAAATTAGTGGGTGGAATGGGTGATGTGGTGTGTCACGTCGGTCAAGTTCTCCGTTCTCATCAACGATCAGCCTTTTGGTATGATAACTCCACAAAGGGGAATAAGACAGGGAGATCCGCTCTCCCCCTTTCTCTTTGTTCTTTGTACTGAAGGATTGACACATCTCCTAAACAGAGCAGAAAGGGAAGGTTTAATAAATGGGTTTCAATTCTCTCCGGATGGTCCTTCAGTCAATTATTTGCTCTTTGCTGATGATTCCTTGTTTATTTGCAAAGCTAACCAGAACCAGAGTAGTGAATTGAAGAGGATATTAGGGTATGAATTGGCAACAGGCCAAACTGTAAATTTGGACAAGTCTACAATCTTTTTTGGAGCGAAGGTGGATGAGTCAGTTAAAAGTACAATTCAAGACAGGTTGGGAATTCATAAAGAAGGGGGTACTGGAACCTATCTTGGCTTGCCAGAATGCTTCAGTGGCTCTAAAGTGGAGATGTTTGATTATATCAGAGAAAGCCTCGAGTCCAGAATGACAGGATGGTTTGCAAAGATGCTTTCTTTGGGTGGTAAGGAAGTCTTACTTAAAGCTATGGCTATGGCAATGCCGACATATGCAATGTCTTGCTTTAAATTGCCAAAGATAACATGTGCATCTCTATCATCGGTTATGGCCAACTTCTGGTGGAATTCGGTTGAAGATAAGAGAAAAGTGCATTGGATCATATGGGAGAAACTGTGCCAGCCTAAGGAATGTGGGGGACTAGGGTTTAGAGACATTGAATGCTTCAATCAAAATTTATTTGCTAAGTAGGCTTGGAAAATAATACAAAGTCTAGAGAGCCTTTGTGCAAGATTGCTGAGAAATAAATATTTCGAAAACAAAGGGTTCTTGGAGTCAGAGGTAGGTAGAAGACCTTCTTATGCGTGGAGAAGCATTTTGCATGGGCGTGAGTTACTGGTAAAGGGACTGACAAAGATAATTAGGAATTGGAAAACAATATCAGTCTGGGCCGACCAGTGGATCCTGGAAGGGGAAGGGAGAATTCCTCTGATGAAGAATATATTCATTAATTTGGACCTTAAAGTGAGTGAATTGTTAGACATTGCTACAGGTTCTTGGGATAGAGATAAACTTGATGATCTGTTTTTCCAAAGAGATGTCTTATTAATCTTGAGGAGGAAACCGGTGTTTAATCAGGAGGATTATTGGGTGTGGGACCATAATAAAGAGGGGGGGGGGAGATTACACTGTAAAATCAAGTCAGGTCATTGGTTAGCTAACAAGGAGAAGAATGCTTTCCTGATTCATGAAATGTCTGCTTTGCCTTCCATAAATGCAATGAAATAGGAGATATAGGCCATCAAAGCACCGCCTAAGATAAAGAATTTCATGTGGAGAGTATTTCAGGAGCTATACCAGTGGCAGATCAGAGCTAGGAGAATTAAGTGTGATAGTAGATGTCAACTGTGTGGACAAGAGGGAGAAACTGTGAATCATGTACTCTTCAATTGCCCGGCAGCCAGACAAGTTTGGGCTTTATCTCAAGTGCCATGGCCAGAATCAGGTTTTGAATGTAACTCTATCTACTCAAACTTTTGCTACATATTAGCTGTGAAAAGAAGAGCAGATGTTCCTGATGAGATTAGAAATAGCATTCCATGGATTTTGTGGACTATTTGGAAGAATAGGAATGCGTTAACTTTTGAAGAGAAAATATATTGGTCTATGGATTCAATTCTTAAGATCTTTGAGGATACAAATAATTGGGTCCTGGCTCTAAGTGTAAGGAGTAGTGATCCTCGAAATATGCAGCCTCAAAGACAGCATGGATTATCAGAGTGGAAACCTCCAAAACCAAATTTTGTGAAGTGCAATGTGGGAAGTGATTGGGTGAAATAGAATCAGATTGGAGGTAGAGCTTGGATGGCGGCAGATTCACAGGGTAAAGTCCTTCTGCATAGTAGAAAAGCTTTTGAATCATCTTGTAGTAAAGATGATGCTATGTTCCAAAGCCTTTTGTGGGCCATTCAGAGCATGAAACATCATAGACTGGATAACGTTGTCTTTGCGTACGATGATGTGGCCTTGGTAGGAGCAATACATAATCGGGTAAGATGGCCGGCTTATAAGTACAAAGTGTCGGTTTTGGTTAAGGCTCTTTGTGAGCTTAGGGACTGGACTTTAGAAGCTGAAAGACAAGTAGCTTCTAGAGGAGTGACTCTCATTGCGCAGAGTGTGGCTAGGGAAGAACGAATGCAGTCGTATGTGGAGGTTGGTGCACCCATTTGGCTACGGAATATTCGGGGATGTGAGAGCATTTTTTCCTCTGGTTAAGCTTTTGTTATCTGTCATAAGTCTTGATTTTTGGAGTGATGATCAAAAGTGTTTAGCATCTTGATCTCATCTTTGTAATTAAACGTTTGAGCTTTGGGCCTGTTCTAATCCAAAATTTAGATGAAAAAAAAACAAATATGTAAAGTTAGATGTTATAGCAGACGTTCGAAAAACTCCCAACAAAATCAAAAAAGACCTAATTTTCTTTCCTCTCGGCCGCCGCTTGTTAAAGAACCAGCTTGAAGATTTGCTTCGACCAGCGGTTGGCGGCTTCCGTAGCGTCGTCGCTGGTCTTTGTCTTGTAGTTGTGTATAGTCTTTTTCTCTTCTCTGATTTCGCAGTAGGTCTCTTCTCTCAATCATGCTCAGATCTGGTGGCTTAGGGCTTCAAGCAGCAACGATCTCGTCTTTCTCCGGTTGGGGTTGGGTTCAACGGCGGTTCAATGGCGGTGAGGTGACTCTTCTCTGTTTTATGCCGGTATTTTCAGCCTTTAATTGCAGATTCCAAATCGTTTGTGGTGTCTACTTGGTTGGTTAGTTGTGATGTGGAGCTCTATCGAGTCTTCCCCTTCTTGCGTGGCCCGGCTTGCTTTGTCTTGGAGATTTAGTGTTCTAAGTCTCTTTGGTTTTTGGTTTGATTGTTGAGTGAGATTGTAGTAGGTGGAACATGTAATTTCGGATTCGCTATCCCCGGGTTTGGTTAGTCCATTTAAGCTATTTACCTGTGGTTGGTATATGGGTTTGGATTCTCTTCTCCTGTTTGTTCATCGGAGAAGATTTTTTGGAAGGTTTTGTGGAGTTTTTTGTGCAACAGGTTGATTTATCTTTGGTGATGATGAGGATGTTCTCGGGTCAAGTTTTCCCCGTCCAACAGCTCAGTGTTTTTGCCCTCCGACTTTTCCGAATAATTCTTCTGGTGGTGATGCATTTCAACAGCCTTCCCTTAATGATATTGAGTTGAGTATCAGTGAAGAAGTATCGGAGTGGTTTGGATTCTGTTTGGTAATCTTGTTGGTGATCTTCTATGCCTTGGGTTCTTATAGCTATAGTCATCCTCTTGTTGGATTTATCCCTAGTCACGACCGATGGAGGTTGTGGATTCTAGGTTCTCTTCAGCTTCCGCGTTCCCGTCTTCCCTTGTTATGATTTTCAGGTTCAGAGCTGGATTCATGTCTCTGCCTTATGTTTTACTTGTAAGTTTGCAGAGTTGGCTTTAGTTTTGATTGGATTTCCGTAGTTCGGGGTTTAGTTGTGTTCAATAGGTTTATGTTAGATTTTCGGTTGTAGCGGTCGTCTCCGATGTCTTTCTTGTGGATATCAGCTTAGTATTTCATCTTTGGATTTCACAATCGTATCCCATCCTTGTATCCCAAAAAAGAATTTCACTATGTTTAATAGAATATTTTCAGATGAAAAAAAAAAGCAGACGTTTACTAGTAGAGTAGTTTACTAGCCCACTGCTTGATTAGTTTTATTTCATTTATCATAGGATGATCCGATCAAATTCTGACATAAATACTTTACTAAAACATTGTTCGAAATCACTATTTCGATTGACCACATGAAAAAAAAAAAATTTCGAATAAAAGCAAATCCAAAAACCAGCATATATTTACATCATGTCCACGAAGTTTTTACCATCATGTCACCACTGCTTGATTGACTAATGTACTATTTAATTGATAGTTGATAATCCAATTTAGTCGGTCAAAGAATGGATAAATCATTTAATTGATCAAGTCTATTGGGCATGCACCTTACATTGGTTTATAAAGCTCATTTCGCCGGGCTCGACCCAGGAACAGCCCGAACCCAACTCAAGTCCCAAGAGAAACCCTACAAGAATGTACCTCCTCAATCTAGTATAAGTAGGGGTCTCCTCACCTTCTATTATCCATGAGATATTATCTTTTGGAGATAGTACAAGGGATCTGAGAAACTAACGGTTTTCACGACTCTAACTCACCCAAAAGAGAAAAGAATTATGTTCGTACATTCCACCGGAATCGTACAAAAATTCGTTGAAAAGCAACTAAACAGAGTTCGTACTTATCATCCAAAATCCCGACCACAGAGCACTTATCACGAGTTCTGACCTCAAGATACTTATCACTCCGAACACGATACTCAGTTCAATCAGTTCATAAGGCACAAGTTTCTTCAATTTATAAAGTTTCGAGCTCAACATCTTTTTTCGTTTGTTATCTCTATTCTAGCTGTTGTTACTCATTTCCGAACACATTATCAATAAAAGAGAATTTCCGAACCTCTTACTGTTTAATAAATGTATTGTCGAAATCTAATCGGCTATTTTGGTGATTACGTGACCGACTGAAAATTAATAGAAGATATAACAACTTTAGCTGAATCGTGCATTTAAGTATAAACAATTCTAACTGATGATAGTATGTTCCAACGTAATGTATAAGACAGACTTTACCAGAAACAATCACAACCGTTACTATTAGTGCGATTGTTTCTCGTACCATCTTCTCATAATATAGTTTACCTGTCACGGGGGATAAACCGACATTGGATTATTTAAGCACATTCTTTTCTTAAACAAAATTTTGATAACTTAAACAAATTATAAGTGAATGAGCCTTTTAGGACATTAGGCTAAAAGTATCATTTTGGTAAATGAAATAAACAATTAACCACCAACGTTCCACTCTACTAAAATTTTATAAAATAGTGATTATCTGACCTTTTTTGTATTTTTGGTTTTAGATTAATATGTTTTGTTGTTTTGGTACAAGGTTTTTTTTTTTTTTGAAAAATTGTCTTTGTACAAGGTTACGTTCCATTGTAATAAAATAATGATTAATCTTTTTTTTTTTTTTTTAAACTTATGATTAATCTATTTTGTTATCTTGATTAAATGTTACGTTCCAGTGTAATAAAATTCATTGTTTAATTAGGTTACGTTTAATTATTAATAACTCAACCGCAATTTTGTCGTCCTAAAATATTAACCATCAAAAGTTATTATTCCTTAAGTATTATGAATCAAGGATGCATGTAATCGACGTAAGTTTTTTTTAAATGTTTTCCTTCCCTTTTCTTAAGACCTAAACTAAACAATTTCGTGTTTAAAATATTAAAAGTTATCGACAATTTTGTAACTTTTAACAAAACAAATGATTGACTTATCGTAATTTTTGGTGTGTGATACATCTTTTCGTATAATCCACAGATCGTGCCTGCCCCATACAAACCCATCTCCCGTTTTTTCTTTTCCCCCACTTCTTATCGAAAGAATTCTCACTATTCCCATCTCATTATATTCTCATTGTTATAGTATATTAACTATATATTGGCACTAAAATAATTGATTAAAGCATTTCATTTAGAGAAATGAAGAAGGAAAATCTTCGAAACATATAAAAGAAAAAAGTGAAACATGTGATGTGATGATCAAAGTAGGGCATAACTCAACATAACCAAGACAAAATGTCTTCGGAATATTCATTTGTCCATACTCTAACCCGAGAACATCGCATTTGCTTCAACACTGATCTCTAATCTCCCCACAATAAAACAAAATGCATTATGCAAAGATATATTCGGATATTCCCACTTGGTTTGCCCCATAACTATTAATTTTCCTCTGAAATCTATTTGAATGATAATGATTGGATCGCATTGTAGACACACACACACAAAAAAAACAAATGTGAAGCTTTTTGGACGATGCACACGAAACTTATCTCTATATGCATGGCCTTAAAAAGTAGTGGTGCAAACTGCAAAGTATGTGATGTATGATAAAGAGATCGTCGAAATCTAATCTTTAACATTTGCCCCACAAGTTAGTGGAAGTCTCTTAAGTTCTTTGCACGAAACTGAACCATTGTGGTTTTGTCGGTTTAATTCCCACTTATTCTTGCAAGATCAAGAACGACTGATGGTCTATCGAGACTCGACAGTGACTCCTCTGGTTATTCTTCAAAGAACTCATACAATCATAATCTTTCTATTTTTTTTGGGATGCAACGAAGAAAATGGAACGAAAACACTATTGAATTTGACCATTCTCAATAATAGATGTCTCTAATGATTATATTCTCTTCGAGGATGTATCAATTTCAGACCTTAGAATATGGGCTCTGCGTATTAAAGTGGCGCTTTTAGAAACCCAAAGTGGAGAATAGAAGATTCATGAATGTGTAAAACGCCAAACGACGACGTATGATAAATGTTATCATATAATCAACAATGCAAAAAGATTCAACTGATACCAAATAGCTTTAGGTTGAAGTATTAGATCATCCAAATGATTTTATTCAACAAAGAAAGAGACTTGAATGCAAAACAACATGGATCATTCCATTTCTTGCTTTTGGTCTGAGAGATTCAAGACGGACAGAAAACTCATTCTTCTACTGGCCTTTGACCCAACACAGAGATGTCTTCGTATCGTTTCTGCGCCAAGACAAGTATATCATGTTATGAATGCAAGTATACATAATCATATTATCATTCAGAGACTTTCACAAATACACATACGAGTCGGAAAAATCATGAAGTTAATGGTTGAACTACCTAGCACAAACCATAGAGGGACAAGAACTATACTCTAATGTAAGGTAGAAAAGGCGAATCAGGAATCAGAACAGAGTCAAAGTTAGCTGGTTGATTACTGTAAAACAAGCATTCAACTATTAACTGATAAAACAACAAGCAGAGATTGGAGACGATGATACGGAAGGTAGAATGAAACAAAAAACGTGTAAACAGAAATGTGACCGTTTCCATGTCAAGATTGGCAATACAGAGAACGAAGACGCAATTACCATCTAGACTCCAGTCCAAAAAGACGAGAAACATTAACAAATTGGGAATTTTTTTAGCAGAATGCACTACTCAGTTTACGGGTATATCACAGTCAAGTTCAGAAGCAGAGAAATGGAGCGTAAAAGGAATGGAACAAGTAACAACAATCGCATTCTTCTCCTACCTATTAGACAACAATTCAGCACTGGATTGCATGAAAATAGTATTAAGCATTACGAAAACATAACAACAGAGAGGTAGATTCATAACAAAAAAAAAAAAAAAACATAAACATACCCCAACGTTCCTGCTTTCCCAGAGCTTATGAACACCGTAATCCACAGCCTGCACACATAAATTCAACATTTCATGTAAATATAATTCCTTTTGAATACGAAACACTATACATTGCAAGATCACAGGAAACAAAAAAAAAATCATTCAATTTCATGTAAATATGATCCCTTGTGAATATGAAATACTGTAAATTGAATGATTACAAGAAAACAAAAAATCATACAATTTCATTATCGGTCTCTGGAAACAGCATCTAGAGCCCAAAATCCAACAATTTTCACCAATTTCTTCTCAAAACTCCCACAAAAACCAGAGTCGCTAGCTCTCTATTTTAGATCGTTTATTCTATCCAACGAAATTTTCTTCACCACGATTATCATTTCACAGAAGAAAAAAATCCCGGAATCCGTTCCAATCAAACCATACAAAAAGCAGATCCGGAAAGTGACGAGCGCTAATAAAATTACCAAACAATTTAAAAAAACTCCAATTGATCTCTCACCCGTTCGCCGAAGAAAGCACCGGCGATGATGAACGTGACGTAGACGGAGTTACGGCGCATGATAAGTTTGTAAAAGCCTTCGAAAGCTCCTCTCTGGTTTCTCCGAGCAGCGTACTCCATGATTAACCGGTTGATTGTTTGTGTTCCGGCACCTGAATCTCTAACGTATTCGATCAGCGATTTAGGGTTAGCAAAAAAAGGCGATCTACAACAATGGCGACGATGATGAGATTTTTCGCGACTAATCCGAAAAAAAGGAATCTCTTTGACTCACTCCTTCGTATTTCCAAAGGCCATATGGGCCTCAATTGTTTGGCCCAGTAGGCCCGTTTACTTGATTATTATTTAATCTAAACTCTTAAAAAAACTTGATTATTTGTATCCAAGTATCTGTGCACTCTAAAGAAATTGGCAATTTTTCAATGATTTTTAGGGTGAAAAATGGCTCCAACAATTTCATATGAAATTTATTAATTTTGTAGCCAACTTTTATGGCTTAGACTGAAGACTAGCCTTGAATTTTAGAATTTTTATATCGACTAACATTGAAGTGGTTTGGATTAGGTATTGAATTTTTATGAATGTTTAGTATATCTTGGATAAATACTATCTACTTATTTATGGTGTTATATGTATTCAGGGTATTTTAATATTCACAATCATATATAATTTGATTATTCCTCGAAATGGGAGAGAGACACAAGCAATTTGTACATACAAAAACAGCATCTCTTCCATCTGATTTGATAAGGATTTTTGACATCATCATCACTTCTTCTAAATCCATTAGCATTCGTGTTTATGTTGAGTGGATGGACTGAAAGCCATATTGAATTATGTTTACATGTTTTTATTTTTTTGCCATGGGATCATTTGTATAAGTTTTATAAATTGGTTGGTAAAATCTAAAACATTTTCATTTTAATGAAATATTTACATTTTAGCAAAAAAGAAAACAGCTCATCTTCTCATTCTACGTTCTATAAATACGCATGTGTGTCGGTTTATGACTCATGAAAACTAATCAAATTCGTTTTCTTGATCCTTAAGTAACTGAACAAGATTTCTTCTCATTAGCACCATGTTCTCTCCTTATTCGAAGAGAGATAGGACAACAGAAAAAGAAGTTAAGAACATGATTGGGTATTTTCCGGCACATGCAAAGAAAGCATTTGGGCAAATGTCACATTCAGAATTTGATTTTTTGACAAAAAAAACGTTGATTCGAAATAAATCTTCAGACACATACCTGAATCACCAAGCAAAAAAACCAAAAAACCAAAAAAAAAAAAAAAATCCAAAATGAGCGAATCCAAGGTTTAGGACAGAGAGCATCATAATATAATTTTCTTATCTATGTATAAAATTTAAAAGCTCATTAATAAAATTAATTTTTATTTTTACAAATAAATAAAAAACAAATAATTTCAAATGAATATTTCAAATCTTAAAGAGCTAATTTGTCAACTAACTAAAAATTTTTAAATAATTAATAATTAATCTATGTAGCATATATATGTTCATTGGATTTAGGTTAAATGGTTAGGATGTTAATTATAGTTTTTTTCTTGATTTATTCAACCCAATTTTCCATTTTTAAACATTGACTTTTTAATAATTGATAAACTAACTAAAATTAACCTATGTAGCATATATATGTCCATTGGATTTAGGTTAAATGATTAGGATGTTAATTATAGTTTTTTTTTCTTGATTTATTCAACCCAATTTTCCATTTTGAAATATTGACTTTTTGTAAAAAAATTCGTTTTACTTTCTTTCTAAAATTTTTTTAGCTTTTATCGAATCAATCGAATATCAGTTCCCTAGATATTCAGCTAGCTGTAGAGCATATACGGATTGTAAAATACAAAAACGGATCGAATCACGGATATCAAAAATAAAATCATGATAACCGTTCTATATACTCCCTTATCAACAACTATAGGCAACTAATCATACTCAAAGCAATTTGCATTGTTCACTAAATATATGAGTATATTAAAACGAATGAGACTATATAAATAAGATAACAATAATATCTTATATATCATGGAGGAACAAGAACCACATTTTTATGTATGTTACTATTAAATAAAATTTTCAGCGTAAGATCAAGCAACGATTATGTAACCCACCAGAAGCTGAAGCAGCTCTCCTAGCTTCCTCAACGAGAGCCGCACGTGCCGACGAGATTCCGGCAGGGACAAGACACGTATCAAACGTTGAACAATCGATCCAATCCTTAAGAAGCTCTTCTTGTCCCCATATATCCGGTATCCAAACCCTACCGGCGATCTCTCTCCGGTGCTTCTTTAGCCTCTCTCTCCCAGTAGTGACCACTCTCTCTTCTTCTTGGTTACGCTTCTGTTTCTCTTCAGGCAAAGTTTGATCTTTCTTATCGGAAACAGAAGAAGCTTCGTCGGACAAACTTGGTTCTTGTTTGGTTTGGTCGGAAGGAGGATGAGATGGGTCGATCGGGTGGGCCATTGGAGACGTCGTATCGTCGATGATGTTCATCATGATGATACACAATAGTAAAGGAGATTCAGATTCTTGGAGAAAACAAAAAATGAAGAGAGATTGTTTGTGTTTGAGATTAGGTGTTGATAATATATATGTATATTTTTGTTGGGTTATATGTAAGGAAGGAGAAAATTGGGTGGGAGTTTGTGTTACACGTCGACTTAAGTTATTGTTTGGTGAAATTTTTTTCCTTTAGCTTTTTGTTTTTTGTATGGTAAGTGACAACTTTACGTGTCTTTTTTGTAGATTGGATTGCTTTGGCTCTTAATTTTTGGAATTTAAAATAAATAAATAAATAATCAGCATAAAATTTTGGTTGTTGATTACACATTCTTATTAATATATGTTTCCATTCTAATTTCAAGTTTACCTTCTTCTTTTTTTTTTTTGAAAATTAAGTTTACCTTTTTTGCAAGTGATCAAGTCTTCACCAAAAAATTAAGCTTCAAAACAAAAAAAAGTCTTCACAAAATTGGGGTTTAGATAATTTCTTAGGCAAAACTCTCAATTAGAGTATCCTTAAGAAGAAGAGATTCAGAAGAAGTATTTTTAGAAGAGTCATACTAAATAATTCATGGGTTTCATAGAGATTCCTCATAACAAGATTTGGTGCAAATGGTTTGCACAAGTGGAATTGGTGGAATATCGTGAGTGGAAAATGAAGAAGTATAATTTTTTTTTTGTTCCACTAGTTTCTCTTTTTTTTTTTTGATCAAACCATAGATTAGATTTCATTAACCCGAAACCAAACCGGTTGTTTTGGTACAACAAATAAGGCCGATTTTGCCATTGTATCGGCGTTTACATTTTCCGATCTAGGGATATAGACACATGAAACTTTCAATTCTTCTTTCAATTTTGCGATATCCTGAGTGATTTCATAGATCTCTAGGTGGAAGCTTCCGTTTTGTATTAGATTGATGAGGGTTTGAGAATCTGAAGCCATTGTGAATCGGGTGAGATTTTTTTATGATGCGTGTGTTAGCGCTGCCCTCATTGCCATAGCCTCGGCCATCAAGGGTGATCCCAGTTGCGTCTCTACACATGCTCCTTGGGCGATTGTGTTGTTCCCCGGATCCTTGATGATCCAGCCTAGTCCTGCAATTCCCTGATCCGAGCTCCATGAAGCGTTCAAATACACTATGTATAAGGGACCGTCCATCAGTGTGATGGCACTTGGCTTGGAAGGCTTTATCGGTTGGGTTTGTGCCGTGATCCATTCAGATGCGTCTCTGATTGCCTTAGTCATCGTTTATGCAGCTGAGAAGGTTCGATTTTGAAAAATCTTTTGGTTGCGAGTGAGCCATAGCGACCAGATTACCCAGGGGAATAGAGGACCATCGACGATTCCAGCTGGAGGTAAACAGATCAGTTCATTTGATTGGAGTAACCCCGCTTGTAGAGTAGGGATCGTAGTTAGTGAGATGTTGTCTTTCAGTGGGGCCATACTCCAGACTTTCTGCGCAAAGGGGCACTGAAGGAATAGATGATCGACGGTCTCCTGCTCTCCGCAATGGGTGCATTGTGCTTGTGTCATGACTCCTCTAGATGCGAGCTTTGCTCCCACTGGTAAGGCACCTTTAACTGTTTTCCATAGAAAAAACTTTATCTTTTGTGAAGTTTCGATGTTCCAGATGCCCGAGTTCCACTTGAAATTATTTGTGTCTCTCTGGTTGGTATGTTTTGCTGGTGTTTCTCTTGCACTGTGGTAACCTGACTTTGCTGTGTAGATTCCAGATGTGTTCCCAAGCTAGACGACTTTGTCCACTGCTCCCATGTTGCTTGGCTTCAGGTTAGTAATCTCATTTACCAGGTTTGGGAGAATTGAGTTGATCTTTTGAATGTCCCACTCTCCGGTGGTTGGAAGAAGGAGATCTGATACTAGCATATTTTCTGACCCCTTGACTGATGGCCACATAGGAATGGAAGGTGTTTATAGCGAGAGCCAAGGTTGTTCCCAAACTTAGGTGGTTTCACCGTTCCCAACAACCTTTCCCAACTTCAGTTTCAGAAGGTCTCTCCCAATCAGAATCCCACGCCATCCATGAGAGGCTGAGTTTGGTTGTTGGCAGTCCAGGAAAGATTTAGATTTGTAATACTTACCAAGCAGGGTCCTAGCTAGGAGGCACTATGGGTTTTGTAGTATTCTCCAGCTCAATTTTGCTAGGAGAGCATCATTGAAGCATTGGATATCTCTAAATCCAAGTCCACCCTCCTTCTTCACCATGGTGAGTTTGTCCCATGATATCCAACACATTTTTTTCTTCCCACTATTTCCATCCCACCAGAATCTGGTTAATGTTGATTGTATCCGTTTGCAGAGGTTCATTGGTAACTTAAAGCAGGGCATTGTATATGATGGCATGGCTGCCAGTACAGACTTGGGCATCACCATTATGCCTGCTGAAGATAGGAATTTGGAGGACCAGCTAATGGCCCTTTGTTTAATACGATCTGCAATCAAGCTGAATAGATCTTTTTTGTTCCTTCCAAAGTGTTATGGAAGTCCCAGGTGCTTCCCCAAGCCTCCTTCCTTTGGGATACCCAACTCTCTTTAACTCTCTCTTTTAGGTGTTGTGGGGCTTTAGAGGAGAAAGTTATAGCTGATTTCTGACAGTTTATCATTTGTCTAGACGCCTCCTCATACTTTTTGAGTATTCCTTTAAGGGCTTTGATGCTGTTTTTGTTTGTCTTGCAGAAGAACATGGTGTCATCAGCAAAGAGCAGGTGATTAATCCTCGGGCTCTGCCTTGCAACTCTAATCCCAGGTAATTTCTCCTTCTATTGAGACAACTTGCATAGTCCTGAGAGGACTTCAGAACAAAGGATAAAAATATAGGGTGAAAAAGGGTCCCCTTGCCTGATTCCCCTAGTTGGTAGGATAGATCCCTTTGTTGTCCCATTGAGTAGGAAGGAGTAGGAGACTGAGGTTATACATTGCATAACCCAGTTGATCCAAATATTGTGGAATCCTAGCCTCTCCAACACTGCCTTAATAAAATCCCATTCTAGTCTATCATACGCCTTACTCATGTCTGTTTTGACAGCCATGGAACATCTTTTTGTGCAGTTGATGCCTTAAGGTAGTGAATGACTTAATGAGTTATTAATACATTGTCAGAGATGGCTCTTTCTTGGACAAAGGCTGACTGGTTTTCTAATACATTCCCTTGCAGAACCGGTTGTAATCTTCTGGTAAATATTTTAGAAATGACTTTGTAGTAGACATTGCATAAAGCAATAAGTCTGTAATCTGCAACTGTTTTGGGTCTCTTTATCTTACGGATTAGCCTGATATGTGTGCTATTGATTGACTTTGGTAGAACTCCAGATTTGAAAATTTGTTATACTTCCTTGACTATTGCAGGTCCCACTGTGCTCTAGTTAGCTTGGAAAAAACCAGCTGAGAAGCCATCAGGACCTGAAGCCTTGTCTTTATGGATTGAGAATATTGCATCCCGTATCTCTCTTGGTAGGGGTTGCTTGGCCAGCTTGTCATTTGTGGCGCTGGTGATGCTTGGAGTGAGGGCTTCAAAGGCAGCTGACAAGCTCCTTACCCCATAGGAGGTAAATAACTTCTCAAAGTATTCATTGATTGTTTTTGTGAATTTTTCCTCTGTGTGGTGGGGGGTTCCTTCAATGTCTTCAATGACTGTAATGTTGTTTATCACCCTGCTCACTCTAGTACTGGCATGGAAGTATAATGTGTTTCTATCCCCTAGGCTGAGCCACAGTTGTCTGCTCTTTTGTTTCTAGAATCCCTCTTCAGCTTTATAGACTAGTGCCAGTTCTGTATTTATTGTGTATGCTCTCTGCTGTAGAAGTAGGACAGGCCATAGCTTCCTCTAGTTCATTTTGTTTATGCTCTATGGTCTTTTGATTGTTCATTTGTTTTCCCTTATTCCAAGTGATGATAGCTCTTCTACATCTGCTTATTCTGTGTTCCACTGATAACTCTTCATTTGTTGTCCAAGTTTTGGAGATCAGATTCTGGACCTCTGTATTATCTTCGAGTCTTCTATCAAATCGAAAAAGTCCCTTTGGCCTTTTCTTTTGATTTATGAAATAGGAGGCGAGAGACCTGTGGTCTGATCCTTCAAATCGCAGGTAAACTGATCTGGCAAAGGAGAAGCGTTCAAACCAGGCACAGTTTGCCATGGCTCTATCAAGCCTGCACAAGATTGTGTGGTTGTATCTTGTTCCTCTCCAAGAGTAGTAGTTTCCAGAATGTTGAAGGTCATAGAGGTCTGCTTATAACATAAATGATCTGAAGTTCACAAAGGTGCTTTCAGGCCTTGTCTTACCACCTTTTTTTTATATGTTGTCCAGAATTTCATTGAAGTCGCCAGTTAGGAACCATGGTTCATCTCTCAAGGTGCCAATGAGTTGTAGCTGATCCCATATTGCTTTCCTCTTTGTGTGGTCCGGCTCTCCATAAACAAAGGTGGCAAATATTCTTTTTCCCTCGTGCATTACTTTTGTATCAATATAGTTGAGAGTGGAAGTTAGTATCTCCAATTGTATTCCTTGTTTCCAATAGAGAGCTAGCCCTCCACCTCCATTACCATGGGGGCTAACAGATGGTGGGAAGCATAGCCTAGCCACTCCAATGCCTTTATAACAGTATCATCAGGGTTCTTTGTCTCACTGAGAAACATAGTATCAGGAGAAATACTGCTGCGTATTTTTTTTAGTCCTGGAATTGTTGTGGTGCTCCCCAACCCACAACAATTTCAATTGACTATGGCTAAAGAAGAGGTTTTGGTGGAGGCTAAAAATCCCCCTTACCTGATTTTCTGCCTCTTCTGGCACTTGTTGATGTAGGATTGGCCTCATGTACTTGTCTCTCTTTGTCTCTGTCTTCCTGGTGAGACTTTCTGATTAGTGTGTTTCCAGTATCTACTGCCTGATTTGTTGGCGGTTGTCTTGCTCTTTGCTTTTTGCAGGTTGCTGGTTGGTGTTTGATGAGCCTTTTGTTATAGCAGGGATAAGCCTTATAGGGGGAGCCATGGTGCTTGTGGAAGCCTTGTTTGTCCCCATCTGTATATTTAGTTCGGGAGTGTTATCCTCATGGTTCTTACCCAATTTGCATGGGGAATGTGATTTCTTTTTCCTAGGTGACGTGCAATTGAATAACTTTCCTTTTGTGGGAACTTGCTCCTTGTAGAAGCTTTGTGTTCTGAGGAGTTCTGTGTTTCAGGGGGGCCTTCGACGTTTCTTCTTTGGTTCTCTTGTTGCTTGTGGCTTAGTTGTCTGTAATTGCGGAAGGTCATGTGGGGTGTAGACCATATTGGGGTCTTCTCCTGTTGGATGAACTCTAGTGTTTTGTAAATGGAGAGTTTAGGCATGAGCCACAATTGAGGCAGCAGTCTTTTCCATCATCCTTTCAGTTTCACCCTCAAAAACCCTTTGCTGTCTAGCTGCCTTCTCCACCGGGTTTTCCACATTGCAGTAGCTGATCGTTACATCCATTAGTTCCTCCATTACATGTTTAGTGGTAGGTAGGGTGGATGGGAAGTCTAACTGATCAAGATTTTTTTCTAGTGGGGGACGTCTCTCATTGTGAGGATAAGTCTATGTTGTTGAGATTCTTTCTGACTCAGGTTCCCTTTGTCTTCACTGTAGGTTTTGTCTCTGAGTGATCTGGTGTTTGGGAGCTATCCGGGAATAGGATCTTACTTCATCACCTTCCCTTATTTGGATTTGGCGAGTCCTGGAAGCTGGGTTCCTTTGTTTTGAGAATGAGCTTGAGGCAGTTTTGTGATTGGTCCTTGCTTATCCCCCTCTTGGAAGCGAGATGGAGCTGTTTCTCCAGTTATTTGCAAGGTGGAGTGGGATATTGGAGGAGGGTCTTTCACCAAAAGGTCTGCCATAGCGGTCTCTCCTTTCCTAGTAAGTTCTTTGACTGGGTCAGTGGGTCTTGCCTGGAATTGTTGTCCCCTTTGTAGAGAAGCTGTTGACCTGGGTTCTTGCTCTGGTTGCCTTGGAGGGAGCTCAGGACAGTCAACCATCTCATAGGTAAGGCAGTAGCATCTTGTGCAAAAATTCTTGAGCTTTTCATAGACTTGGATTACTTTTACTTCTTCTCCCTTGTCAAAGTCAATGATAGTTTCTTGAATGAGGGGCTTTAATCTGTTGATTGATACTCTGATTCTTGCAGCATTTGGAGCCTCTTCAAACTTTCCAAGGGCTTCTCCAATATCTCTTGTGAGTGCTCTCTCCCAGTAGTGCAGGGGGATCCCTTTTAGTTGGATCCAGACGGGGATCTGGGAGGGGAAACTTTGGGATATGATTGGTTCTCACTTTTGTATTATGACCATCCAGTTGGAGAAATGGTATAGTCTGTTTGCTAGGACATTGTTGAGGTCGTCCTCTCTTGTAAATCTGAATTGGAATAGTCCATTACCCAAGTCAGCTCCTTCAGTAGCGCCTTGTAGTTTCCACCTTCTGATGAAGTATGATATCATGGGCCACATTCTCTGTGCTTTTGGGTTGGTTAGTCTGCCTATCAAGGTTACCTCGTTCTTCTTTATCAGCTCTGTAGTGTCTATCATTGGAGCTCGGATCCTTATTCTTGGAGGAGACTCTTTGTTTTGAGCTATAGCTTTCCCTTTTTCCTCATAGGTGAGACGTCTATTCATGTTGTAGATCTTGGTGTGGGAGCTTGTATGGGTTAGCTGTGATATTGGTGGAGCTGGTTTGCCTTAGTGCCGGAGAAGTAGAGTTCAGTGCGAGTTGGCCTTATTATGGTAGATTCAGGTTCTCCTTCAAGTGTGCGTTTGGAGATCTGAGATATCAGGAGCCATGGAGATAGTCGGAGTTGCAGAAGGGGAGTTCATCTTGTAGTTTCACCAGGGGGCGAGGTTCCGGTCGACCTGCCGAAAGAGTTTGTTTGTGTTTAGGATTTCTACTTTAGGTGGAAAAAAGTGGTTGGTAAAAACAGAATTCAAACTTGTGTGCTAAAGGGATCCCACTAGTTTCTCTTCTATTTTGTACAATAATATTTTCTTCCAACTTTATTCATATTTTCAATTTTTGTTGGTGGAATAAGCTGAATCATTTTTTAAAACTTTCAATCGAAATAGTAAATATTTAGAGCAATGCTCAATTCCACCATTTTTTGTTCGAGAAGAATACATAATTCCACCCATTTGTATTCTTCCAATGAACAACCAGCTGCACCATATTGGCTTAGATTTTCACATTTTGAAGAGTTGTACGTAGCTACATTTGATTTTTTTCTTTTTTTCTTTTTAAATGTAAATTGATTCATTCATGTTCTCAATTACTAATATTTTTGGGGTCGTGATACGTGAATATTCAATAGTTTATGTGTTGAATATAAGGAAAACATTCAAAGGGGTTAGATTTTTTTGGGAGGATCATGAGGCTGATGTTGATTTAGGATTTATTCCAAGGAAATATGTTTAGTTGGGGATACGTTGGAATTAAATGATTCTGAATGTCTGATAATGATCTCTGCAAAATAAAAATAAAATTTATTTTGTTTCCAAACGTTTAATTGATTACAAAATTGACAAAGCCAAACAAAAAAAAAAAAAAAAAACCACATTATGATTGACATAATAGAGGTCACAACTTGAAAGTACCTTCTCAAGTGTCAATCTACGGAATTGATTTGTCACTTTAGTAACTTTACTTTTTTCTTGATTAACTTTTGGTTTTTGTTCCTTTAGTTATATTTCAAGACCTCGAATCTGTTTATGTAATTACGTGATTAATTAGAGATTTTCCTAACTATTTACACTTTGATCTCGCAAGACCTAAAGCATATATATAGAAAATTTTCAAAAAATGCCACTTTTCAAGTGTCACTTTACAAAAATACCACACTTTTGAAATTTTTACGAAAATGCCACTTTTTCAAAATTATTTTTCTTTATATTATTTATGTTTTGGTTAATTATTTCTATTATGGTTTAGTTTTGAGTGTTTAAGGGGTTTTAGGTGTCAAAACATTTTTTAGGGTTTAGAATTTTAAGATATAGATTTTATAAATTTATAATTAGTGGTATTTTTATAAATGGACACCCCTAAGTGGTATTCTTGCAAATATGTACACAAAAATGACATTTTTGTAATTGCTCCGTATATATATATATGTGAAATTTAATGTATCCTTCTACAGAAAGCATATACGTACCATCATATGATATATGTTTGTCCATATATAACTGTCTGATGTAGATGTATAATTTATTTGAGATGGAATATTGTGTTGTCGTGACTCGTTAGGGAGATCGAATAAGTATATATTTAGTGCAGACGTTAACATTTAACCACAATTTGAAGTTTGATCTTATATGGTCCTCTCGCTTCGATATTTTCTATAACTAAGTACGTAGACGCAAATTCGGGTGATGCGCACAATCAAATCAATATATTTAAAAAATGTACATCAAACATTTTCGTATCATACATCTAGGTACTCTATTGAAAAAAACAATCTAAAATTTATTAAAAGTAAACATCACCAGTTAGACTAGTTCAATTCAAGAAAAACTAATGAAAATCTAATGAAATATCTACTTTCTTAGCAGAAAGAATAACTAACTTCACTTAAAGAACAATTAATTCCACTAATATTCACTATATTGCATTTCATTTTATGGCAAATAGCGATCCATCACTCAGCCATTACGGAAACTATGCTGACTCGTATTTGATCCTAGTCCAAAATGCATCCGCAAAAGCATGATTCGAAGGAGAGTCCTGGTCATAAAAAGGTTATGGTGAGTAATTGTGATGTGTGGGTATTATTAAATAGTCATATATATATATATATAGAAGAATATAAGAAAAATATTTAGAGGGGTTGGATATTTTTGTAAGGATCATGAGGCTGAAGTTGATTTAGGGAGGTGGTTTCGGTAGGGTTACGTTGGAATTTAATGACTCTGATAATGAGTTATACAAAAATTGAAAATTTTAGTTTCAAAAACGATTAATAGATTGAGCATTGGAAGATGTTATTTAGTATTTACCATTTACATAAATAACTAGGTGATTTTCCCGCGTGTACACGGGTAAATTATATATGTAGTTTTGTTTTTAATTTTAGTCTTTAAAAGTGTGAAATATGTAGTTGTTTGATTTTTATTATAAACATTGTTGTTGATTTTTTTATTGTTAATTTTTTTTTGTCAATAATATCATTTTTATTAATAATATGAATTTCAGAAATTTAGTTTTTACCATTTAATTATTTTATATATGTAAATGTGTCAAGTCAAAATATATAATAATTTAATACATTAGAGTTAAAAAAATGTTAAATTTGGCTTGTCCGAATATCTTACGTAGTATTTAGAATACAAATAAATTACTTAATATTTAAAATATATAATCGTAAATTTTATAAATTTGGTTTGTCCGATTTTCTTGTTTTATTGTATAATTGAGTTAATCTTAAAAATTGCTAAAGCCAAATAACATTATTTTGTAAAAGTAACAATGAGTAAATAAACCAACGAAGTTTAGGGATACATAATTTAAAATGAAATCTTATTAGGAAGACCACAAATAATATTTTTCCGTGAAATCAAGTTTTTGATACTAACGTATCATCATCCTTCTCATCATCATCATCTTTCTTCAACAAAACATTAACATAATGTTGTCCTTTTTAATGTATTTGAAGAATACTTGATAGAGCAAATTTGGTTGCACCACTCTATATCATCACATTTGAACATTTTCTTCTTAAAAATGGTTTGGGTTGGTGGATAGCCCTGAAATAATATCCTCACAATATTAAAAAGAAGCCAAAACTACAAATAAAATTATACAGAAGACAATGATATCCCGAACAAAAAAAAATCTTTTTTACCTTTGATGAAAATTTCATTTTTAAGAAAATTAGTTTGAGAGACCGATTGAATTGATATGAAAAAAATTTGGCGGTGATGTATCAATATATAGTGAAAAATATTGGCTAAATTTAATTGTGCTTGTGAAATTAGGTTAATAAATGATTTTGGCATATTTTTTTAAGAGGTTTGGTTAATAATTGAAGATAATTGATTTGGGCTGATATAAAGAAGTTTGGTTATATGAAGAATATTTTTGTGAATATTGGGCCGATTTTTTTGTGAAATTGGGCTAACGGTATTTGTTTTGGCCGATTTTTTGAAAAAGTTTGGTTTGGTGTGAATATTTAATATCCATATTATATATACCATATATCGCATTATCGATTTATTAAAGATTTCCATCTTTTAGAATTTGAATTGAAGATTTCCATACTTAAAACTTTTGAATTAATGTTGAATAAATTTCGAATATTTGTTTGAATATTCGATTTTATAATTTAAAGGACTATTGTTCTCTATATTTTTTTGTGTTGTTGAGAATTCTTTTGGTGAAATCTAATTATTGTTAATCTTCTTATAATTGGCTCTATATTTTATTGCTCCGATTTTAATTCAAGTTTGGTTTAAGTATGATAAATATATTTATCACGATTTTGATTAAGAAAAATTAATCAATTGAAGAGGTTTGGTTTGCTCTTTTTTTAAAAGTTAAATATATTTATCCGAATTTAATTCAAGTTTGGTTTAAATATGATAAATATATGTAAGTATGATAAAAATATTTATCACGATTTTAATTAAGAAAAATTAATCAATTGAAGAGGTTTGGTTTGGTCTTCACGATTTTTTGAAAATATTTTTTGAATAGTTTGGTGTGAATGTCATGTCACATTAAAATTGTGAGAATGAATTTGGTGATGACACATAAGCTCTTTTCAAGAAATTGCTCTCCAATTATAAGGGAGTTGCATAAATTTCGAATATTTGTTTGAATATTCGATTTTATAATTTAAAGGATTATTGTTCTCTATATTTTTTTGTGTTGTTGAGAATTCTTTTGGTGAAATCTAATTATGGTTAATCTTCTTATAGTTGGCTCTATATTTTTATTGTTCCGACTTTTTGGAGTTAAATATATTTATCCGATTTTAATTCAAGTTTGGTTTAAGTATGATAAATATATTTATCACGATTTTGATTAAGGAAAATTAATCAATTGAAGAGTTTTGGTTTGCTCCGATTTTTTTGGAGTTAAATATATTAATCCGATTTTAATTCAAGTTTGGTTTAAGTATGATAAATATATTTAAGTATGATAAAAATATTTACCACGATTTTAATTGAGAACAATTAATCAATTGAAGAGGTTTGGTTTGGTTTTCACGATTTTTTGAAGAGTTTGGTGTGAACGTCATGTCATATTTTTTGCAATGTAATGTCACATTAAAATTGTGAGAATAAATTTGGTGATGACACATAAACTCTTTTCAATAAATTGCTTTCCAATTAATATATAAGGGATGGGCATAAAGATGTTGCAATTTTTTTATTTTTTTTTACATCAACGAAAAAATCTATCATTCAAGTTTGAGTTAGTGTAGCAAGCCACACCGGAATAGAAGATCCCATAAACGAGAAAAATGGAATACGAGTCCTTGCTTGACGAGCCAAGCAATCCGCCGCAGTCATGAGAACGTGGAAGACACCGATATGGATTAGAAAAAGCTTGGGCAGACGGTTGAACTCCTTAAGTTCGGTAGTGAAATTAGGCCATGCATCCGCTTCTTCGATTATTCTAATCAAACACACTCCATTCCTAAAACGAGGGCCTCTACTTCCGAATGCAGGGGATATCAAAAGTTTTATAGTGTGTTTTAGAAATAGATTGTGTTTGTTAGTAATTATTTCTATAAAAAATTAGGATCCATTTTATCTACAAAAGAGTCTATTTTTATAGAAATATCAAAATCGTCTTATTTCTTTCTCTAATTTGCGTGTCTTTCTAAACTTAGGTCTAGTTCAGTATATACGACAACATCAAATGGGAACGGCTAGACCTACAACATACGGAAGCTCCAAAAGTCTTGCACCTGTAATTACCCAGCTATGTTCATAAATTTGTACTTTAGTCAAGTCTTTATTTGTTTACTGAGAACATGTTAAATAGATGATGTTCAAAACCGCGTTATTGTAGAAGACAATAATCAAATGGTTGAAGTTTGACTTCAAAATTATTTATTCACTAGAATATGTTTGAGTTTCCTTGCTTCAATCTATCTATATATATTATATATACGCTACTGGTCGAGGACACTTGTGAGAGAGAGGAACAAAACAAATAATAATGAAGAAAACATCACAAGCTTTTCTTCTTCTAAGTTTGTTTCATATACTTTTATGTCTAACTTCGCGGGTTCGTGTCACAGAGGCTAGATTTCGTCACTTAGGTCAGTCTCTTCTTTTTCCAAAACTTTTTATCACATCACATTACTTTAGTTTTTTAGAGTGAGGAAGACAAAACTTCATTTAACCAACTAAGATCACGCGTTTGTAACATTTAGGATATGATTGGTTGTTTTTTAATAGTGAGAAAAACCAACAAAAAAAACCAATTACTCTAGTTTTTAGAAAAGAATTATTATTCTATTTTTCTTCATTCATTACCCAAAATTTTTTACCAGACCATTGTTATGGGGATAAATAATATCTTCTAAGTTCATAACAAAATGAAAAAGACAAAATCGTCTAAAATAGCTAAAAATTCACTCTCATCACTTTCTTGTCATTTGTCACAAAGTACTAAGTGGTTTTGGATCTATGACCAAGCTACACTATAAGTTCGATTCCACAGTTTGTAATTTCTCGTGTGAATCACTTAGTCACTTGAACTACACTATAAGTTCCATTCCACTGTTTGTAATTTCTACATGTGAATCACTTAGTCACTTGAACTTCGGCTTGGTATTTTTATCTCTGTGATTGACTTGCGGAATTCCTTATCAAAGAACATGATTACCCTTGAAATTTAGGAGGGTGTATTCGATCTAATATATGGAAGTATTTGAGTTTTAGTGAATTTTTATATGATCTTAGGTTGTATACATACTCTTTAGTCTTCGGTGAAACCCGAATACTATTTTACATAAACATTTTCTGATTACAACTAACATTTAAATCATCTCTCTGGTAAATTTTCCTAACATATTGACTCGTATGTTTTAAAAGGTGAGGATCGGTTTCGAATACCATCAAAACCCAGCATATGCGTAAGACCTTCACCACCATGTCGAGCTCCTTTGGGTAGTCGAGTTAAGCCTTGTCTAACAGTTCCAAGACCTCCTCGTGGCTGCTCTCCGTCTAACAAGTAGCAACGTTGAATATGAACTCATACGCTCGAGTCAGGCAAAGATTTTATACAAAATTCATGTATACATGGTAAAACTAAACAAATAATAATAATGACGATGCTACTACGTAGTTTAGTTGTGAAAATTCTTGCACCTCGTGTGATTATTTTAAAGAATCAAAACCATATATAGTCACAATCATAAAATATATATATAGTTTACATGTTTCTATGTTCATCAAACATACACATTGAAAAGTAGTTTTATAAACATGATTAATTGATTATATAGATTGGAAAATGGTAACCAAAATGAAAATCAAAGGGCTCATGAATCTATTGGAGTACGTACGAAACAAAGGAATATATCCATTTATCCAATTTGCAATTACTAGATGAAGAAGGCAAACACTTGGAACAACTGTGACTGAGACTGAGATATATAATTCATATGTCAATAAACATTATTATGTAATATAATCAAGAGTTCAACAAGAAACTCGTTTCTAACACCTATTAGTAAAGAATCACCGGAGAGGCAATTTACTTCTTCTCCCCCTTAATCTTAAAGCCGATACTCTAGTGGCAGCTGCTGGATCCACTTGTTCTCCCCCTGCTTGAGAGCACACTCAAGTTACTCTTGAAACTGTGTAAGTGTGTGTTCTTTTCCTGGATCCGCCAAAGTACGCAGGCCTAATCCTGTCACCATGTAGCAACCTTTAGGAAAAGACTTATAAAACTTTTGACAGCCTTTCTTCTAGAGCTGTCAAAATGGTTGACCGTATCCAAATGTCATGTCCGAGTGGACATTTTCTTTTGCGGACAAGTAACAACCACAACCATTAACGACCGTGACTAGTAACGACCGCGATCAGATGGTTTGTCAATGGGGATCCACTTGTATATGTTTCAAATTCAGTTTGTGAAGAAAAATGAACATTTGTTTACAAAAGTGCGAAGAGATCTTTTTGTTTTGACGTGTTGTGAAAGGTTTTGTATATATGTGTGCTATATCATTTGTTTTGTTTGAGTTTATTTTCACTTTCGATAATACATGAATGTGTGAACATTTTGTAAAAATTATCTGCATGATTGGCATCATGTAATAGGATGTCAAAGCATACTAACCTACTCTGTTTAATTCATCTGGTTACGGGTTGAACTTAATAATTGCCATTAACTTTAATACAAGTTCAGATTCAGTTATACAACAATTTCACATAACTTTATTTAGTGGGCTAACCATTGACCACTAAATTAAGCCCAGTTTGACCATGAAACAAAATGGGTTATGCCCCATTGGACTAAAGTCCATATGGTCATGACCATATCTGACCATTTTTATATTGGGCTGGGTTGGACAATGGTCAACCATCCCATTTGACAGCTCTACTTTCTTCATTGTTTGACAGTCACTCGAGAATACTAGGTTCTCTTCCATATCGAGTCCCAATATAAGAGAAGACTAGCATCAACATCCTACATATAACAATCAAATAAAGGTTAAGACATGCAAATATTGGAGTATATGAACAGATGAAGAGCAAGTTTCTTACGGCAGTGGCAAAGAATGTTCGCTTCACGTTATCGAAAAGTACAAATGCATATCTTCCGCGGAAAGCTTTGAGTAAGCTAAACCAGAATTTTGTTCCGGCTGCTTTCAGAGTTTCGTCTCGTGGTTGACTATCATCAACAAGACGTAGGCTTCTTCTATAAGCATCAATCAAGATTATTGCCTGATCATTATGTGTACATTCACTTTGAATGGAGGACCGAGGTCAGAGATGTTATCAATCCGTTCATGCAAGAGACAGAAGACGTTGTCTTTAAGCGCAAAACGGCTACAGCAAAAAAAAAAAAACCCAAATCAAAAGTGTTACGACAATTTCAAACTGTGGACAATCAATACCATAAACAAACTACAAGTCTCTCGCGAGGTAGCCATCTTCAAAGGCGGATTTTGACTCATCTGAGTGCGGTCGCAACCCTGCCGGTACGGGAATATCCGCGGCCACCGCCGTCTTATGGAAAAGAGCAAACATTCTTTGCCGATTAGGAGAAAGATAGATCACGGATTTAGAGGTGGGGAAAATAAGTATTACTATCAATCTCGAAATCCCAAAAGTCTATTATATACAAGTTTTCGAACGATCGACTAATTTTATATAGAGAAATTTCACTTTTCAAATGCCACTTTATTTATGTTTGGGTTAACTATGTTGTATTAGGGTTTAGTTGTAAGGGTTTAAAGGGTTTAGGGATCAAAAGATTTTTAAGAATTTAGAATTTTAATATTTAGACTCTAAAAAATCATAATTAGTGACATTTTTGCAAATGGACACCAAAAGTGGTATTTTTGCAAATGTGAACACAAAAAATGGTATTTTTGCAAATGTCTCATTTATATATCACATCAGGATTTGGTATTATGTTAATTTTCTATTTTGTTGATAGAAATTTTCCATTTTGCTTTTTCCTTTCTTGTTCTATTTTTTTTTTTTTTTTTACAATCTTGAACATTTTCTTTTTAGAACAAAAATAAAACAAAATAATTGAATAATTAAGAGAAATTATGTGCAATAACCCAAAAAACAACAACTAAAACTCAATGTCGTTTGGATAAGACCATTTAGTAATGGGGAATGGTTCAAATTCGAGAAAATGTTCTTTCATGGTAGTGTTCAAACTTTTTGTGAGTATTGATATATGAGTATGATGTAAACAAGATTCTACTACTACGTATTTTTCTTGTAAAAAATCTTGCACCTCGTGTGATTATTTTAAAGAGTCAAAACCATAGTCACAATCATAAAATGTATAATTTGTTTGTGTAGATGTACAATTTGTTGCGATGAATTATTGATTTGCCTGTTTTTATGTTAATCAAACAAACGCATTGAAAAGTAATTTTATAAACATGATAATTGATTATATAGACTGGAAAATGGTAACCAAAATGAAAATCAAAGGGCTCATGAATTATATTGGAGGGTACGTACAAAACAGAGTAGAGTTTTTTTTTTTAAAAACCTATATAATTTATCCAATTTGCAATTACTAGAAGAAGGCAAACACTTGGAACAAGTGTGACAGTGTGACTGAGACTGAGATACATATTTCATCTGTCAATAAACATTATTATTGTTGTAATATAAACAACAAGAAACTCATTTCTAATACCTATTGATAAAGAATCACCAGAGAGGCAGGCAATTTACTTACCCACACCAATCCAGCAATCTCATGTAGAGTGATCAAAGTGGGGTCTAGAGGCGAGGATAGCGAGAGCGGCCTTTCTTCCTCAAGAACTCTGGAATCTCTATGGAACTGCCTTCGGTGAAGGATGAAGAAGGACGTCTTGTTGCTCCCATTGATGCATCTGCTTGCGTCGCCTGTGTCACAATCGAATACTTATAACATTCTGATGTAAGAATCAGACTATTTGTGTGTGTCAAGGGAGATGAGTGAATACCTGAAGTGGCCTCCCTTCTCCTTCTTCTTGGCGTTTGAAGCCGGTTGCTATTAGGGTAATACTTATCTGACAGGAGAAAAAAAGTTATTTTAAGAATTAAGCAATTTGGGTATCTAAGAGGTTACATCTGAGAAGAAAGACCAAAAAAAAAGAATACTTACTTGACCACTAAAGGATGGATCTACCACAGCGCCAAAGATTAGATTGGCTGTCGGATCAACAAGGTCATAAATCACTTCCGCAGCAGCATTTACCTACAAATCGTTTCCCCGAGAATCAAAATAGAGTATAAATGACACGGGATTGAAATTTTCTTTTGGATTGTCTAGGGAAAAAAACAGAGAGATTTCGAGGACAGGAAATGGACTGCAAAACGTAGAGGGAGAAACACCTCGAACAGTGTTAAGTCAGTTCCACCGGTGATGTTCCAAACAATTCCAGTGGCTCTCTCTATGCCAATGTCTAACAAAGGTGATTGGATCGCGTTTAATGCAGCATCTCTTGCTCGAGTCTTTCCTGCTCAAATAACAGTATAGTATGAAAGAGTAAGCATGATGATGAATGCAACCAGAACACTGCATCAAAATAGTTCAACTTTAGGATTTCCCTGAATATATCACACTGCACATATAGCAGAGTTACATGGAGAATCATACGGTAATTTTCAGTATGCCACAAACATTTATTAGATTGGTTCCTTTGTCACGGTAAAAGAGTACCAAATCTATTGTCTGATTAATCTACTCAACTACATCCGTAGTACCAATTCTCAGTAAAACCTTAGCATTTTAGTAAACAAACATATGCATATAAAGTCACCTAAACTAGTCACCGGGTTCCTTAAGCTTCCTAGTTCCTTCAAACCATATAGAGCCTATCTACAAAAAGTTTCAACTCTTACCTGTAGCAGTTCCTATTCCCATCAACGAAGAACCTGCATTTGCCATTATAGCCCTAACGTCAGCAAAATCCACATTGACCAATCCAGGAATCTGCAATTCAAGGAAAAAAGACAGCTGGTAAACATTTTTCGTAGACAATGATTCCATTAAGAATAAACACATTACAAAGCCATACCGTAATGATATCAGAGATTCCACGGACTCCTTGACGAAGTATATCATCAGCCAGATTAAATGCTTCTGTAACTGGAGTAGACGGAGAGACTGCTGTGAGTAACTTGTCATTTGGAATAACAATAAGAGTATCGACATTATCTCTGAGGGATGCAATCCCTTCCTGAGCCTGGACTGTTCTTCTCCGTCCCTCAAAGGAGAAAGGCGTTGTGACAATACCAACCGTCAATATACCCATCGCTTTTGCAACCCCTGCTATTATAGGAGCCCCGCCCGTGCCAGTTCCACCACCCATTCCAGCCTACAAAAACAACAATGCTCAATCACTGAACTTAAAGAATTTGATCTTATGGTAAAACTATGGAAGCAGCAGCAAATTCACACAATGATCCATGGTAAGTGGTATCTACACCGGTAAGTATTCCATGATCTGAGACTCAGTACTTTAGCCAGGTGGAGATAAGAAAGATAAAAAATAGCGAAACCGAAACACAACAAAATTCAATATAATGGATTGACATGATATTGTAAACAGCGATCTGACCCATAAAACTTCTCATCTGTAATCAACATTTTTCTATAGAACAAAGTTTAATAAAAGTTATATAACTAAGAAGAACTGAAAGGAATAGTGATAGACGTACTGTGACAAAAACCATATCTGAACCATAAAGTGCTTCTTCGATAGCTTCTTTGCTTTCTCGAGCAGCATTCATTCCAATCTCTGGATTTCCTCCAGCACCTAAACCTCTAGTCAACTCCTTACCAATCTGTAACTTATTGTCTGGGAAAACCGGAGACATTCTCATTGCTTGAATATCGGTATTCACAATCCAAAACTCCACACCAACCATCTCACTCTCTATCATGCGATTCACAGCGTTAGACCCACCACCTCCAACACCGATAACTTTTATCCTTGCCTCATTGTAAGTGCTCGAAGCAGATGGCTCGCCAAAATCCTCGGTAATGAGAGCGCTGGAAGTTTCTTTCCTTGGATTGAGCAACGATATCTCTGGGTGGAGGTTCAAGAAAGAGTCTTGGCTTTGGTAATGGTTTGGACTATGAGAATTCGAAGAGCTTTTGATTGGCGAAGACTCAGACTTATGAGCAGCCACAATGCGGTTTCTCTTACTTTCACTCATTCTAAAGCAACTAACCCTGCTTCCTATATGATTTTCCGGTAATACACTCTTCCTAAGAGCAGTGAGCACCCGAGAATCCGGAGGAGTCAAACAAGGAGAAACATAAGTTGCCATTTCTGAGACCACAGAACTAACCAATCACTGCCTGTTTTTTTTTCCTAACAAAGACCTGTTCAAGAGAAGAAGAACAAGCAAGTCAAACTCAAGTCCTTAACCAAAAAGAAGCTGATTTAAACACTACTATCAATCTAACCAACCAGAGAAAAACAAAAGTGGCATTCAGATTCTACGGCAATATAATGGAAACCCAGTAGCATCTAGGTTTAGTGTAAATGAACAATCACATTAGGATACCACAAAGACAAAAAACGAAACGATGATTCAATGTTATTCGCAGCCCCAAAAGCAAAAAGCAAAACGCAAAACCAGTAGCAACTAAGAGACAATGTTCCAATGAATTTCCCCCGAAGAGCATCAATTTGACTCAGAAATCAACAATTTGCGCGCCGTGCAATTTACAAAATCACAAAATCGAAGATGGGTTTTGCGAAGCAGTAGACGAAAACAAAATAAAAAATAAAAAGGTAAGACATTTCGAAGATTGGCTACAGCAACTCAAACGAAAAATGTAAAGTGAGAGATTGAGGCTCATTAACATGTAAAAGAGGAAGAGAACCTTTGAGTAGTAGTAAGTAGCAGAAGATTTATGAGAGCTACAAATGAAAAGGAGAAAAAGGAAAGTTAGAAGAAATGGAGAGGGTTTTTTTGGTGTTTTCTGGGCTTAGAAATCTCTTTCTCCAATCACATAAAAAGTGGATTATGATCTTTGATTTTGCCTCCCAACTGTAATCTGGTAAACGAGAAAAAACGCTGGGGTTGATGAAGAATGAAAATAATGAAGGTTTATCCTAAATGGGCCTACTAAATGTTCCCTCAAAGTCCATACTATATTAGGGCCTTTGGATTCGATAATCGCATGAGAAGAACAAACTTTTTTTTTTCTTATTTGCAATTTTTTAACATGCATCTTTTTTTAATGTTTGGCGGAAGTCAGATTCGAGTCATATCAATGTTTTTGGAGAAATTTACAAATCAATTTTTGAGGGGTTTTCACAGTATTGTTGTTCATCAACCCTCGTTGTGTGTTGTTTTTCCATGTCTTCCAAATTTGTAAGAATATTGTTAAGCAAAAAGTTTAGGGACTAAGTTTTTAAAAAATCAAAGTTACACCGGTGAAGTTAAAAGAGTGATACAAGGAAACTCCTTAGTCTACGAACCCAACCATATGAATGTAACAAGCCATAACACTAAAGTCCCCATTTTGTAGTGATCTCTACACTTTTTTTTTTGTTTTTTGTGCGATAAACGCATAGATTATGTTTTTGAGACGATTGAATTCTAAGCATCCCGCTACATGTAAAGACTGCAAAGCTAAAACTCATAACTTATTCCTCTAATCAACTTAAACCATTGCTCTCACTGTAATTTTAAGCAGTCCAAAGTTCACCCCCTCAACAACATTTTCAAGCTAACACTCTTATCTTTCTCCAACTGCTAAGGAAATTGTACTGAAGGCGAAAATTTTATCTATTACTCTTCTCTATACCTTCTCTCGCCTTAGCTAATTGTCATCTTAGTTTAAGCAACCTAAGTGCTAAGTGTATAATTACGACATAGTAATGACTTTCTTCCATTATAAGCAAATGGAAATCAACAAAGCAGAAGCAGTATAAGCAACTCTACGCTTAAAACTGCACTAGTTCCACTACACATGCTCAAATGAGCATTTGGATACTCTCACCAAATGTAACCCAAAGAACAATTCATTTGGTGAAAGCGAAATACAAAAGGATTGAATATAGCATAAAAGTCTCAAGATTTCCACTTGTAAGTGATCTTCAAGAACATCGAATCAAATCACTTAAACCACATCAACAGTAATTTCCTCTAAAGTTATCAAAAAAAAACTTTACATTGTCTCAGCTATTTCATCACAAAAACTTTCAAGATTTCCGCATTAGGCTAGTTCGTTAATGGCACCAGAAAGATCAACAATTTATAAGGGAATCAAAATATAACAAGAAGCGAAAAGAGAGTATAGATCAAGAAACATGCGTACGAAATCAAGCCACGGTGCTCTTCTCCTCCATCTGCTAGAGACACCACAAGGTTAGAGCAAGCCCTAGTCGCCCACAACACGAAAGCCGCCGCGAGCACGTACCGGACCGGACCTGCACCTTGTGGCACAAACAGTGACACCGCCGACAAAATCACAACCGGAAGCAAAGAGTAACCGACTAAGCTCGTACAAGTGTGAAGATTGAGATTCCCATTTCGACCAGCAAGCATGTTGAAGACAATGTACAAGAAGATAGAAGAAACAACGACCCAACCAAGTATAACACCGAATTGGATTTTCCCAGCTAGCAATTGAAACAAGCAAAGCGCAAGGTATAGAAAGATCGGTCCAGAGAGATCTGAATCTTTGTGAACGGTCTGGTTAATCCGAAAAGGATTGAGAATCGACCTAGTTTTTTTCCAGATTTGATCTGGATGGATACCGAGCTCGTCGAGTAAAGGCTCCTCGTCTTCAAACGAAGCAGAGCTTCCACCAAAAGACGAAGAAGAAGCGATTATTCCGCCGAATGGACCAGCCGGAGTCGCGGAGGACGACGCAGCGACGGATCCGATGTCGAACGACATGAAAGGGATTGATGATGAAGCTGAAGGACGAGGCTGCTGGTATGGAGCGGTGGGAACTCGCCGTTGCTGGACATTTGCGCCGGCCGGAGAGCCACCGGAGGGGAAAACAACCGGTGGAACTGCGAAATCCTTTGTCATCTTGGCGATTCGATCTCGAAACCAGAAAAGCGATTCGAGGAATTGAAAATCCCTTTTTTGATTGTGAATGATCCAATTCCCAGTAATCTCAGACGACTTCGCGTTCTTCGTCTGAGAGAAGAAGGATGTGTATGGGAGTTACTACTCACTTTGGGCCACATGGGCCTTGTAAGCCCATGAGTGAGTTTCAATGTATAACATTAGAAATAGCGAACTACTAATTAATCAAAAATTAATTTATAAATTAATGTTTGATTAGTTGAGCATCAAAGTCGTTGTTGTATAGTGGTAAGTATTCCCGCTTGTCACGCGGGTGACCCGGGTTCGATCCCCGGCAACGGCGAATTTTGTTTTCTTCTTAATCTTTATAGTTTTAAAAGTCATTTATAGAATTTGTAATATAATCAATGATCAGTAAATGTATTCGAAGTTGGTTTCCTTAAGTTAGTGGCTTTTTCCTCTAGCAATCTAATCTTTCTTAATTTGCAATAATTAACAGTCGTTCGCTCTATTATGTACATTAATGGTTGCCAACAACAACAAAAGTACACAATTGAACTAATCTTTTCTTCTCTAATCTTAAAATTGTTGTGTTATTTTGTTTTGTTTTCTACAAATTCATTGTAAATGGTATTTCAAAAAAAAAACTCACATACTTGTGTTTTGAGAAATCATTTATGTCCTTTTAGTTTTGAGTTATTTGATATAATAAGTGAGCAGTGGAATTGCCATTGGTTTGTTGTTCATTTTGTGATAAAATGTATAATACATATCTATAATGTTAGTTAACTATATTTCCCCTAGTAAATTAAATAGTAATTCGCTTATATATGTTCATCATATTCTGTTTTCTTAATGATGTTGTAGCGGAGTTGCAAAATTACTCCGAACAGTTGCAAAATAATTGCATAAGTTGAGAGTTAATGATATTATACATTACATCGTAACTCAAACCTTATAAACATATTGTCACATATCAATATCTTTAGGTCTCATAAATAAGAAGTAAGAAAAAACAATGATTGTAGAAATTGAAAACCGTAGAGCCCCATAACTAATCTTGACGTCAGATGATGATGCCTTGCATGGTCTTCCAAAGAGATTTGGAGTAATCATAAATCGGACATCTCTAAAATTGAGATTTCAAAGTTGACTTCAAGTTTGCCTTGTTTTATGATGATTATATATGATGCTGATTTCATTTCGGCCAATTATATCATGATGGTTCTTGGCCTCAATCTAATTTTTCACACAAACACTTGAGTTCGATGCGACTTCTTTCTTATTTTTCTACTTCTTTTTGTCTTAACACATTTTGATATGCAAGAACAAATGTTTTTCTTTTGGATTAGAACATACCAAATGTTAGTATTGTTTGGGATTTTGTATCCTCGTTTGAATTGCTCAAAACTTTCGTCAAAAACAAAATTTAGTCTAGATCTTGACTTTGTCCATCTTATTGGCCTGTAGCATTCTTTTAATCACTCGAATAAAACTCTACTACAATACATTTACAGATTTTTAATGATGACAATTAACACATACAGTACTCCTAAAATAACAATTAACACAAATTTAATATGGTACCGATTGGTTACCTTTTTTGCAAACGAGGTATAGTTTAACCACTCATTTCTTACCAATCAAACGATCTCGTTTCTTACTAATCAAACGATCGTTTGAAATGGGCGGTTGAAACGAACGGTTAGAAAACGAAGTTGCAAGCGGACGATTGATAAAAAAGTCATTTGAACTAGACATGGACATTCGGGTAACCATTCGGATTTCGGGTTTCGGAACGGTTATTGGGTTTTCGGTTTTATGAATATAATACCTATTTCGGTATTTTGAAATTTCGGTTTCGATCGGGTTTTAATCGGGTTCAGTTTTCGTTACCCGAAATATTCATACTCGTATGACTTAAATATTATTCAAAATATTCATAATTATCGTTTTTTTTTGCATTTAGTTTGTTTAAATTATTTTGAACTAGAATTATCCGAATTTTTTAAAATTTATAGCTAATTAAATTGGTTATTTTTATCTAATATATGCACAATAACCAAATTGACCAGAAAGAAAAATGCCTAAACTATATGAATATACCATATTTTAGATCTAAGTATTTTTTGGATAAAGATTTTAACTATGAAGTGAGACGAAGAAACGCAGAGACAATCCACAACTAATGAAGATAATACCAATTTGATAGAAAAGTATGAAGTAACGACTGATGGAGCATACATGACAATTCGGAATTAAATTGCATATATGTTATGGGCTGATCGTATATGATAGTTGCTTCATATTTTGAAAGTGAATAATTGTAATATATGTTTACTAATAATTCATATTATTAATTTTAATTAGTTTTCAAAGAATTATATTTTTATAATCATTTAAAAAAATTATATTACATAATTTTATCTAATTATACTATTCAACCTCTACAATGTTCTCAGTCAAATTTATATTTGAATTATTCTCTATTATCCAACCGCTTTCTCTAACCACAATTTCTAACTGTCTTATTTCAAACGACTATATGTTCAATCGTTCAAAAACTTTTAACCGCTCTATTCAAACATAGTCACCGATCAAACGTGGTCACCAATAATGCCAAATATTTGTACTCGCCATTACACACACAATTAATTCCATTTAAAATATCACTAAACGGTAAAACCTCAGCAGCATAGATGTGCTCTGAATTAGTATATATCCTTAAATTTTATCAACGTTTTATTTATAGACCAGAATTTAATAATGTCAATATAAAAAGGTTTAGGAAAAACCAATTATGGATGTACAATTTGAAGATATCTAAAGTTTTGAATGAAAAACAAAAAAAAAAGAAGATGACGTGCGATGAGTTGATGTTTAGGAAGTAGGAGACTCTTTAGGACTAGAGAAATAAAAGTCAATAACAGCAGAAGAAACTCGTAGTTTAATAGGTTTTTTTTCAAACGAAAATGAATAGTCATTTGACTAATAATTTATTTTGTGGGTGTGTGATGACGTCACATAGAATCCTAATGAAAAGCCCCTTGTCTCATCTCTCTGCACAGAGCCGCTTGAATATCAGCACATCAAACCAAAAAACTTAAATCTTTAGAACATCTTATATTTTTACCATTTTAAAATAAAATTATAGGAGTAATTGTTTACCTTTGGTTTGAAAAAAAAGTTTCTATTCGATATATAAAACTATCGGACAAAAGACTTCCGAATCAAAAGTAAATATCGATTACATGATAGAACATAGACATATACCATCTACATGTGAAATAAAAAATACCATCTACATTATTTTCTAATAGTGATATTAATCTAGTGGGTTTACATAGAACATATTCCATCTACATTATTTTCTAATCCATCTTTTTTTTTTGTCAACTATTTTCTAATCCATCTACATTCCTAGTTTCTGACGATATTCATATTATTTAAATAATTAGAAAAGTAATATTCTAAATTTTGGGCATATATAAATTTATACATTTACAGAAAAAACCATTGGGCATATTATCAACTAGCTATGAACTTCCGATATTAAAATTATCCAATACAATAATCTTAATAATAGATTATCAAATAAAAAAAATAATCTAATATTATCAAAAAAGATTTTCCAATACAAGTTTTTTCTGAAAAATTTTGAAAAATACAATTTTTGTAATGTTATTTTTAAAAAATGCCACATTTTTAAAATTTTTGCAAAAATATCACTTTTTAAAAATTATTTATTTATTGTTTGGGTTAACTATGTTGTATTAGGATATAGTTTTGAAGGTTTGGAGTTTGTAGGGTCAAAACATTTTTTAGCGTTTAAAATTTTAAAAGTTAGGATTTTAATTTTTGATAGAAAAAGTTATTTTTAATGTTTGTGATTTTAAGAAAAACATCATATAATAAAAAACGGAAGAAGTATTTAGTTTATATTAATATTTATTAAATTATTAAAAAGAAAGAAAAACTTAAAGTTATAAAATATAGTGTAAAATTTGGTGCTGTGGTTAAAAATAAAATAAAAAAAAATAAAAAAATTTGATACCAAAACACTAAATTTTGTGTAAAAATCACACCAATTTAGAGTGACGATTGGACTTATGGTTGATGATAAATGATTTACATATTGATATGTCACAAATATTAATCAACTAGTTTGAACCATAATAATTAAAATGTTCAGATGCACATGTCCCAATAATTAGATCCTTTCAATTTAGATGTTCAGATAAAAAAAAATTATCACGTGACTTCAATTGCTACAACACTGTTTAGTCTACACTTCTGTTTTTTTAGTCAACACCTATATTCATCGAATCAGGTACGTGAAAACAAAACGTTTGGAAACGCATAAACGATATTTTTGAAAAATTTAGAAAGGGGATACGCATTGGAAACGTTTATATAAATATGCATAATATATATATATATGTAATCTTTAATTGTATAGTTATTAATAATCCAAAACTGTAATAACTTAAAATTATTAAATAAATTAATATATGTAACATCTAAACTCTACTGAAATTGAAATTATTTTTGTAAAATGTATAAATTTCCGTCATTAAGAGTTGTAGACCAAACGAGAAATACATCAGTAGAGTATGTCGTATATTCCCATCAGTTTGTAGATGCCATTATATATTTTCATTAAACACAAAAGTTTCAATAAAAAAAATAAAAGCCACCGTGTAATATTAGAAACCTAATTGATCTTCTTCTTCGTTAGCTTTCCCTTGCACCGCCATATAATCAAAGATAAGAGAAGTTTCTCTGGTTTTCGGATTTGACCTCAAAACAAAATATTATCATGGAATATACTCAGATTTAAACTATCTACACACAGATTCAAGTCTTTTGACAATTTTTATAACGCTTCCAGTTCATATGTTTGTGCGCTTCCAAACTCGAACCGTACGATTCTCATGCGCTTCCAAATCTGTTTTTTGAGAATCGCGATTCCTCACACTTCCGAAAGCTTCCGATTCTGAATCGGGAATCGAAGCTCCGGTCACGCTTCCGTGCAACGTAGTTCTACACTACACTACACTACTAATTAAAGTTGTTTTCTTCGTGATATCCTCTTTATATCCCTTGAGTTACGTACCTTAATATAAGACCGTTTTCAATCCATAGATTTTAATTTCCAATTACTTCGAAAATATATGCCATGTACAAAATGGTTACATATTTTTGTTGAGGAAAATGATATGGATAACTTTTATTCAGTATTTTTGGTATTATAGAATATATATTAATATACTGTGTGTTTCTGTTTGTGGTTATAATATTGTGAATAAAATTGTCCCATTGTATATGATAAACTAGTGGATAGATATGCACTTGACAAAATATTTGATAAATAGAGCAAAGGTACAATGTTAGTCCAAGAATCAACCATATCCTAAAATCCCAACCCCACACAAGAAAGATCTTTAATTAACATAGAAAATAGAAACAAAAGTGACAAATATAACTGAGAAGACTAACAGAGAGATACTGTCTTCTTGTAATAAAACAGAATCTTTCTTTCATATTAAAAAACCACTGGATACTACTACTACTATCTTCCTACATTACACCAAACAAAACATAAATTCAAAAGGCTGGGTCTTGTCTTTCTTCTACCAATTCAAGATCTTTTTTTTTTTGCACTAACATTTTCTTGATTGGAATCAAGATTGTCCAGAAGCAGAGCTTGATGAACAGAGATTGTTGTCATTGTTTGATCCTCCACCATTAGGGTTCTTAGTTTTGGAGAGTTTCTGTTTGAGTTGAAACAAAAGTTGTTGATTCTCTTGATTCAGACGCTCAGCTTTCTTCCTTAGCCTCTCGTTCTCTTTCATTATGTAAATGTTTTCCACATAAAGCTTCGAGTTTAGCCTCTCCATTCTTGCTTTATTTCTTCTTTCTTCAAGAAACAAGAAAACAAAATTATTGTAAGAATAAAAAAGGAGAAAAAAGAGAGTAATAATGATAATATCAAAGCTAGCTTGTGTTATGATTATTGTTCATGTTAAATCATTACAACACACATGGGTTGTGCAGCATTCACACGTCGGATGTGAATATTATTACCATTAGGGAAAAATCATTTGTAGCATTTATTTCGTTTTCGTCCTAAAAATTGAGATTTTTTTTCTTTCTTTCTTCTTTTGATGAAAAATTAATGATCAAAGAGAGAAGAGCATGATTATGAATTTGTATGGAGGATAAAAAGATAAAGCTAAGAGAAACAAAATTGAAAGAAGAAAAAAAAAGATAAAAACAAAGTAATCATGATGATATATGCAGTAATTATAAATGTTTTAACCCCTCTGCTTTATTATGGACAGAGAGAGGTAATGATTATATTTGAAACGCAACCCATCGAGCCAAAAAAACCAAAGATCGTGATCGTATAAATACAAAAGAAACCAAACGAGTTTTAAAACATGAAAAAATATAGAAAAAAAATCGGTTGCCTCTGTTTCAAAGAAAAGGATAAAATCGAAAACTTTCCAACATTAAAAAAAAAAAGTTTATACATTAAAAAAAGGAAAAAATGGGTTTGTCTTCACGTTGCTTGGACGTGTGACGTTACTACCATAGCTCTTGTTTTAACGTATGCCCACAGAAGCAAAAGAAACAGAGCAAGAACCAAAAACAGAGCAACTAAACATAGACATAGTAGAAACAGAGCACAAAACAGAAACAGAAACCGAAACAAAAGCAAGAAGCAGAGCTCAGGTAAAGCTTCTAGAAAGACAGTGAGAGAGAGAGAGAGAGAGAGAAGAGAGGTTATACCTTTTGGGAAGGAGTGTTGAGAGGCAGAGTTGAGAGAGAGAGAGACGATACTGTGTGTGGAAGGTAGAGGGACAAAGAGAACAAAGTGAGACACTGTCTGTTATATAGATCCCCAAAAGCTAGAGAGAGAAGCTTCTTTCTTCTTTTTCTCTCTCTCTCCTGACACAACAATCATGCATTGTGTTGTGTTTATGCATAGATGGCGGCCGCAAGAAGAGAGAGAGAGAGAGGGAAGAGATTTGTGCATATATTGCGTCATGTGAATGATGATGATTTATTAAAGAGAAATAAGTTAGAGAAGAGAGAGAGAAAGAGGTTTCTTGCTTGCTCTTCTTTCGAAATTGATCTCTAAGTTAGGGGTACTTTCGTAGTTTCATAAGATCTCTCACTTTAACCCTCTCACAACTTCTTTCATCGTATCCATCCTCGAAACAGAAGTAGCCGGAGGGTATTTTGGTAATAAGGAGGGGAGAGTGGTCAGGGAAGGGTAATTTCGTCATTTTAGAGAAATGAATGAGAGAGGGCTATGTAGTAGAAGGCCATCGACCTCTAAAAGATTCGCAATGATGGTAAAAGATTGGTTCGAACCATCATCCTTCATAATTTCTATTTCAACCGTTTTGGACCATTTTTAAATGCTCTCTTTCAGAATCTTATTTCCCGGTTTGCTCAATATTGGTTTACTCGATATTACACTCAACCATAATTAAGTTTTTTGGATGATTTTGATTGCAATTATTTGCCTTTTGTGTGTTAAAAAAAAGTTCCATCTCCGACCCATCTCTATTTTCATCTCTAAATTAGAGTTTAGAGTCAAATTACTCCGATTCATCTTTATTTTCATCTCTATAATAAAAATTGCTATTTTTTTCTCTATATTTGAAAATGGAAATAGAAATTTTTTTTATCATATCTTAAAAGACAAAAAAAAAATAGCATTGCTTTAAAATAGAATCATACATTGGAGAGAAAATAAAAAAATGCTATTTTTAACTTTATTTTAAAAATAATTATAGAAAAATACATTGAAAATGTTTTTACATGAACTAAATAAAAAAAAAAAAGAAGTTAAATACACCTTTATGCCTTTGGAAAAACATGTGACTCTTGAAATTTTGTTCCATTTCATTTATTTTGACTAGGGAATGAATTACGTATTTGGGTTTTGGGACAAAAATTGCAACGACTCTTAGATATTGAAAGGAAATGAGTATTTGATATTTTTAAATAACATTTGTAGTTTTAACCACAAAACTCAAATAACTTTTTACAACGTAAATATGAAAAAATTCATGTAATCATGCTTTACTACATTCACATTGGCAGCTCCTAAAAATCTCTCTTTGATTTTTTTTATTTTATAATGTTTCAGCATTCTTTAGATAAAGATTATATAATTATGGGAGAAAAAAGATAATGAAGACGAAGACTGTTTGGACTTTGGAGCCCCAAAACCAACAAAAATAATCATGGATCATAAGTGTTGTAGAACGTGAATCATCATATAAACAGTGAGGTAGTTGTTTTTGGATGTATTTTTTTTTTCCTCTTATTTCAAATGTCTTCGTTTGCGTTTTGCCCATAATTTAAAAGAAGAAGAAAAAAGATGATTACAATTTCACGTTTATAAAAAAACTACTTTTTCTTGTGTATATCTTGTACGGCTTCATTTAACCTTTTTCACGGAATAAATTAAATGCATTTTCTAAAAAAGATTTGTAAATTTGTTGAATTTAGAAGTTAAACAAAACTGAAACACAATTAGTACTTAGTAGGTGTGTCTTGAAATGGAACTAAAGAGTTGTTGCACTTGCTTACACCAAAGGCAATGATATTAAATTAAACTGAGGAGTTTCATTTCTTTTCTTAATAAGGCTGGGCATCAAATCCGAGTTTGGTATTTCGGTTTGGTGTCTTTATATAAAAATAATAAATTGATATTTAAGCTTTATAAATATATATACTCGGTTCTCGTTTTAAAAAAATCTATAAATTGATCAGCCACTTTTTTCACAAACAAAAAATGTAAAAAAAAAAAATCAAACTAAACCGAGTAAAAAACCCAAATGTGTATCTGATTAATACTTGAACTTGTGATTCATTTCTATATATCTAACTCGAAAGCTTTGGTATTTTTCTTGCAGTCATTCGTAAGAAAATTTAATATCCGCAAAATTATGTATCCCATCCCAATTTTTTTTAAGTGTTAAAAAAAAATGATTTAGTAAACTTTTATCTTTGTCTATTTATCTACAAAATATGAAAAGTGATAAATTACTTGTATACAAATATAAGAAACTTTGTAAGCAAATATTTAATCTGAAGTTTCAAAAAAAAAAAAAACAAAAATATTCTTGGTCACTCCTATGTGTGAAAGTGTTTGAGCGAATATCAGATTACGGTTCGGAGAAGCCATATTTCCCTTTTAAGAATTGTAATTTTAAATTATTTTTGCCCTTTTGCTAATCTAAGCTTTTGTCTTTCGAACTTTATCTTGGTCTCCTCCATAAGGTTTTAAAGTGCGTTGATAATAGACTGCATGCAAACATCATCATAGCATATCTTAACTCAACCATAAATACTTAATATTTTAGTAATTATAATACGGTTAAGTGGAAACTGATATAGTCCTCTTTTGCAAGCGAAACACATACACTATAAATTCTTGTATGAATTTGACTAATTATACATAACTATCTTTTTTTTTCTTTCTTTTTTTTTAACACAAAAGCTTTCATTCCATTGATGAAATGTGATCATTGTGCAAACCCATTACAAGACATTGAGGGGTGTAAAAACAAGGCATGAATACTTGTGAATGTGAAATACTCTTAGCTAAAGTGTCGGCAACTTGGTTACTATCTCTTGAGACCCATACGACTTCCGATGACTCAAATCGTTGTTGCCAATGTTGGATTTCATTAATCCAGTTGTAAAGGCCAAAGTTCGTGTCCTTTCCATTGATCAAATCACAAGCCATCTTATTATCACCTTCGAAGATAATTTTTCTGTAACCACGAATCCAAGAGTGTTGAGACGCAATTAAAAGGGCTTGTAGTTCTGCTTCCAGCACTGTTCCGCAAACGCTTCCCACACTTTGCCCTGCCTCAAGAAAAAAACCTTTCGAATCTTGAATGATCCAAGCCATTCCAGATGGAGTACCATCTTTCTTAAACCTGCAATCGTAGTTGCATTTAACAAAATCTGGTTTTGGTATTTTCCAGTGAGATCTATTCCGAAACCCCCTTGAAGTAGTCGTGTGATTACTCTGCATCCTCTCTTGATTACATGCTAACCATTTACCTGTATCTTGTTCTGCTTTTTGACAATCTTGTATCCACAAACTATCACGTTTTTGATAAACTAGGAGATTTCTACTCTTCCAAATCCGCCACAAGATCCATAATGGTAGCTGTCTCTTCATTGTCGTTAGATTTCGATCACTATAAGTAGCAATGATAAACTTGATTTTGTCAGAAACCAAACGTGATGGACCTAGAGAATTCGGATCCAGATTGTTTAAACTCCCCCATATAGCTTGAGCATAATCACACTTGAAGAAAAGATGATCAATTGTTTCCTCTTCTTTACCGCATCTTTTACATTGAGCATCTCTAATGATACCTCTTTGCTTTAAGATCTTACCAACATCCAATGCTTCTGATAGTATACGCCAAAGAAAGTGTTGAATTTTTTGGAGTTGTATCAATCTTCCAAATTGCTTCCTTTAAAGAAGGATCACCAAAAGGTGGCGGCACAACATTATTATCCAGAACATGTATATGAAACCAATACCCAGATTTGACGGCGTAGTCACCTGAAGATGTGTAATGCCATCCAATTCGATCCTTTATCACCACTTGACCAAGTCTGATCTTCAATATTTCCACAATATCCTCTGGTGTTGGTATAAAAGTCTGTTCCAAGAGGTCTAGATTCCATCTTCGAGGTTCCGAAAGAATAAGCTCACTAACCATATGTATGGCAGTAGTTATATCATTTCTCTTTACTGGACTTCGTGGAGGATTCGTCATCAACCATAGATCAGAGAATACACGAACATCTCTGCCATCACCTATCAAACAACGGAGTTCTTGCTTCACAAGATCTTTCACATGTAAAAGTGATTTCCATATAAATGAAGGCTTATATCCTTGACCAGCTTCAACAATGTTTGTAGTAGGAAAATAACGACCTTTGAGAAACGAAGCGACCAAACTGTTTGGGTTACTAAAAATCCGCCAAACTTGTTTTCCCAATAGTGCAATATTGAAGTTTTCTATATCTCGAAAACCAAGACCACCTTCTTTCTTCGGAATACCCATTCTTTTACAAGAAACCCAATGCATAACTCTCTTTCCTGAACCTTTACTCCACCAATAATCAGCCAAAACCTTGTTAATCTCTTCACAAATACCTTTTGGTAACTTAAAGCAGTTCATAGTATAGACCGACATTGCTAATGCGATTGTTTTGAGTACATTTTTTTTTCTGCTTCTGATAAAGAACGATGAGACCATCTTTGTGTTCTGTTTTTGACTTTCTCCACAATGTATTGAAAATTTTCTTTTTTCTTCCTTCCTATGTGTTCAGGAAGCCCCAAGTATTTTTCATAACCTCCCTCATTATGGATATTAAGAATTCCTCTCAATCTTGATTTCACATCATCTTGCACCTTTGAACCAAAAGTAATAGCTGATTTATGAGGTTCACTGCTTGTCCCGATATCCTTTCATACTCAATAAGGATCTTCATGATTGTCCTACACGATTTTGGATGAGCATGACAGAAAAATAGTGCATCATCTGCAAATAGAAGATGATTGATACTCGGACCCGGAGAACTGATTTTCATTCCTTTGAGCTGGTTAGTAACATGAGCTTGTGTAAAGAGATGACTAAGGACCTCAGCACACAAAATGGAATATATGGTGACAAAGGATCACCTTGGCAAATTTCACGTGTAGGTTTAATCATACCTATCGGAGCTCCATTGATCAAAGTAGAAAATGATACTGATTCAATGCACATCATCATCCAGTTAACCCAAGTTGTATTAAAACCCATCGCTTGCATCGTATCTCTGATGAAAGACCACTCCATTCTATCATAGGCTTTTGAGATGTCTGTTTTCACAGTCATATATGATTTAGCCCATCGTTTATGCTTCAAATAATACATCATTCATGAGCAATGTTGACATTATCCATAATATTTCTTCCAGGAATGAAAGCTGCATGGGTCTCTGAGACAATAGATGGTAATATACTCTTTAAACGTCCCACAAGAATCTTAGAGATAATTTTATAACTCACATTGCATAATGCAATGGGTCTAAAATCACTCATTGTTCTTGGAACTTCTGGTTTTGGAATCAAGCAAAGGTTGGTATGGTTGATAGCTCCTCTGAGTTCACCATATTGAAAGAAGTTCTCAATCTCTGCAATAATCTCATCTTTTATGTCAGGCAAAAACTGTTGACAAAACGCCTCGTGATTCCATCAGGACCAGGAGCTTTGTCTGGACCAATATAAAAAACAGCTTGCTTTATTTCGTCTTCTGTTACTGGTTGAATGAGTTCATCATTCATTGAATCTGTAACTCGAGACTGAAAAGTTTGAAAGACTTGTGTATAATCTTCCGTATCTCTTCTGGTGCTCTGGAAAAGTTGTGTAAAATATTGAACTGCAGTTATACCAATCTCTTGATCACCGATATGAATTTGCCCCTCTGCATCCTCAATAGAAAGAATTCGGTTCCTTGCCATCCTTTGTTTAGCCGAAACGTAGAAAAAACATGTATTGCGATCTCCAAACTTCAACCACTTCTTTCTGCTTTTATATTTCCAAAACTTTTCTTCTTCTAAATATGCTCTTTGTAACTTATCTCGCAACAAACCAATCTCTATAGTGTTCGGAGTAGCATTAGTGATACCATGATCCAACTGATACTTAAGTTCCTGAATACGAAGTGCAGCATTCGGTTTCTGCTTATACTTCCAGTCAGACATTGCTCTTCGACAATATCGTAGTCGAGAGCTTAGAGAGAATGAAGACGAAGCTCTATGTTTCCAACTCTGTAAAATTCGATCCTTAAACCCTTTTGTATCAAAGAGACGTTTATCATAACGAAATTAAAAATTTTCTTTTCAATGAAACCACAGATATTCGTCACCAAAGGCCGGTGATCGGATCATTCAAAAGAAAGAAAGGTGGCTTGTGCAGAAGGAAACATAGTCAGCCACTCTTGATTGGCCATACTTCTATCAAGACAACAATAAATGTCATGATTATACCATTTTCCATACCAAAAAAATCTATCACCAACTGATTTTAGATCATGAAATTCGCAGGTTTCAATCATCTTTCTGAAATTTGTAAAAGTACTATCTGCTCTTAGTGGTCCACCTCTTTTCTCTTCATTACTTCTGATGTCGTTAAAATCTCTCATTATCAACCAAGGTGCTTGTCTACTTGTTGAGATTCGTTGTACTAGTTCCCAAAGATGATTCCTTTCACTTCGATTTGGATTACCGTAGACAAAAGACAAGTAGAAACTGATTCCATTAAAATCAATGAAGCAATCTACAAGATTAGCAGACTGAAAAACAACTGAAAGGAAAACAACTTTTCTCTAGAAAATCGCAATTCCACCACTCAAACCTTGCGGTGGAACTGTTACAAAATGATCAAAACCCAACTCTGCACAACGATCTCTGATGAATTCATCTTGCTGTTTTGTTTCTAGCAGGCATACAATGTCTGGGAGATACTTACGTTTTATCTTCTTTAGGCGTCGAACTATAAGATCTATGCCAAGACCTTGATAGTTCCAAACGGTTGTATTCATGCTGAATCAGGTGGTTTGAGACCCACCGTGTCTTGAATCTGTGTGATGTCTTGTGAATCCGATCCACTACTTTCACCTTTCTCACTCATAGATATCTTCTTCGGCTCTGGACCTTCATCATGATTGCAGCTCTTGCGTTTACCATTCACTGTAGTGGTTGAGGTCTCTGCATATGCTCCATAGATCATACTCATCTCATTTGATGCATTTGAGGCAGGACCTGGATACGGTATATCACTAGTGGAGTTGGAAAAAATGGGAAATGGATTAAATAGTTCATTCATATCCAGTTCTCCCCTGAACATGTTCCCGACCCCTTCCGCAAAGAGCTCCTCTGGATCCTGATTCCCTTTAGCTTCCTCTAGCAAGTCACCTCCCTCATTCTCCTCTTGATTATCCTCTTCTTCCTCTCCCTCTACGATCTCTCGAATATGAATCTGGGAGGAATCAAATCGTCTCCATCATCATCATCATCATCTTGAGGCGGATTGTCCACTCCACCATTCTGAATCAAACAGTTTCCAGAATCATGTGTAAGCAAACCGCAAACCTCACAGAAACCTCTCAGCCTCTCATACCGGAACCGGAGTAAAGAATTGACTCCCAGTGTGAATTGGAAGTGTCTCTGGAAACGCAGAGGGTCCCTGATATCCCAATTGATGTGATCTCTGACATACTCAACTCTCGCAGCGGCTTCAGCATTGTTGTTAACTTCCATTAACATACCAATCGCCCTATGTGAGCAATCACATCTGCAGTCATGAATTGGAGAGGGATTCCCCGAATCTGAATTATATAATTATCTAAACTTAAGTTGTTGGTTATATATAATTGTCCATCTACGTTTAGTTTATGCAAGTTAATTCTTTCGATTCTGTTGTCGTCTGAATCCAAATATGATTATATATACTACGTTCAAGAAAAAATGTAGCTCATAAACGTGGAAACGATGCATGAGACCATTATAAGGACAAAGGTACCTTTTCCATTAGCTTTTCTAGTTTATTTATTTTTTTTGTTTCATTGCGAGTAAGATTTCACTAGCTACTAGATTGGTATTTTCTCGAGAAAAGAGAGTTGGATACGATATTGGTTATCAAATGGATGTGTCATGTGTGTTGTGTATTGACATCTATTTGTGGATGGAAATCGACGTTAACAATTCAATAAAGCATCCAAATTCATATCAATTTCATGTTGAAGAAAGGTGATAAAGGATCTGAAAATCCAAGAAAAATAAAACAATTTAGAACATTTAATGAGTTCTATAATATTTTTATTGCTTGGGTCCTATTTTGATATAGTTGTCAATACTCAAAATACTAAATATATTTCGGCTCTACGCTCCACATTGATATTAAGTTTGACATAGAATCCATGATGAGGCACAAGTACTAACAATATTATTCAAGAACATGAACGAGACGGTCTAAATCTTGCAAGATGAATCGGATAAGAGGCTGGTTAACCAAACCGAATCCTTTTGTACCGACACATCATCGTCGTTCCTCTGCCACTCCCAACGTGCATGAGTCGCATTCACAACCTCTAGTTGGCCATGCCCGAAACTTGCTTCTCTAAACAATGATATTTCCGGATTTGGATTTTGGTACCTATGATTCATTAATAAAATTAACATCATTAAAACCATTAACTTATTTTTAAAAAAGCATTTTACGAAGATCTTACTTGGTAGCAAGTCCTTCTTGATTGCCACCATCACCAATGTTAATATAAACCGGGCCACATTTATCGAACTTATCTTGGTACACCCGATTCTGTCAAACATATCCAAAATAATTATTTAATATTTTCTTAACCAAAAAAATGAAACTACAAAACCTTCTAGACTTACAAAACGCTCGTAAGCATGGACGTGACCGGCGAAAACCAAATCGACACGAGCTTTATAAAGAAGAGTTTCCATGGATTCTTTCATCTTGACACTCTCTTTCTCTCCTTGGTGTGCTTCGTTGGTGTTGTACCACGGCGCGTGTATCACAGCCATCAACCATGGTGTGGTCTTGCGATCGATGTTTTGGAGATCCTTTTCTAACCATTGGTACTGATACGAGCCAGGCTCAAAATCTGTGTATGACCCCAACATTATAATGTGGACTCCGAAAACGTTGAAGGAATAGTACAAGTTCGAGGTCGAGCCACTCTCTTCATATGGCATGTGCCACCTGCCAAGTTTAGATAAAAAAAAATATTAGCAACTAGCATAACATTAACATGTTTTTTTCATCAAATCAATAAGAATTTATCTTTTCTAACCAAAATATATATGTGTTTGCCTTTTTTTAATTATACAAACAAAGCAAACCTGAAACCAATTTTGTAAATCTATGCGTGAACAAGTCTTAGTTTTTATTAAAAAAAATTAAAGTGACAATCCCTATATTTAGAAAAAACGTAATACTTGTTTTCATTTGGCAAAACCATAATTAAGTGAATTGATTATTTGGATGGATTAAAAGAATGTACCTATGATTATAGGCGGTGAAGCTTTGATCGTGGAGGACAGGAATATGTTCGACTTCGTGGTTGCCTTGAGTGACCATCCATGGTCTTTTGCTCGCAAGTGGCTGCACCAAGCGACCAAAAACGTCCCAAACAGGTTGAAACATGTCAGCGTACGAGAGATCTCCAGGCAAGATAAAAACGTCATGATCCCATTTTGATAGATGTTCCAATGTTGATTTAGTCCATTCAGTTGTCCCAAGGTCACCTTCATTTTAATAATTTTTTCAAGATTATCAACAAAAATAACAGATCGAAATTGGAACTGAGTTTCTCAACTGCACAAGATACACGAACTTAGAAAGTTTGCTCGTGGATCGGTGGTTGGTCCGATCGGTCCACTACCCATTGTATTCTTATAAAAAAATACGTGCATATATAATATGTAGATTAAGAAATGACAATCTAAAGAGTTATATTTGGATGAATGAGGGAAAGTTGGAATGAGTACCAGCCACAGCGAATTTGATGGGGAAATGAGAAGGAGGAGTCTTGAAGCTGAACTCTTGTGGTGAATTTGGACCTCCACATTTGTAATAGTAAACTGTATTGGGCTTTAATGGGCCTATAACCACGTCATGAATTTGGCCCGATTGATAAATCTTCAAGTAGTGGTACGACGAACTCGTCCCATTAGCCGAACTTTCGTATTTTCCAGAGACTGTATCATATACAACACTTGGTATGATTGAATCTTTGGTTATCCACGATATCCTCACTTTGTCGGACCCAACTAGAGAGATATGCACCTGAAATTTATATTTAAAATTAACATAACAAATTCGATGAGTGAAAGTACAAAGCGTACAAGCAAAATCGATGAGTGACGGAAGATCTAACAGACAAAAGACACAGTAGGTAAATTCGCCGTGCATGGACACGTACTTACATGACAAATACGTCACATGCCGCAAATTTTACTGTGGAAACAAATTTTATTAGATTTAAGAAAAATCTGCTCATTTTATTTTTCTCCTATATTATATATTCTTTTTTAGTATTCCAAATAAGTATAACTTATCTACAGAGGATGTTAGATTAGCACAACAATTATTAACTTTCTATTTAGACTTTTAAATAAATAAATATATAAAAAAAATGTCCACATAATGTTTCCATTCAACCTTTCGAAATTAATAAAAGTGTGAGTACATTGTCGTTTCAAAAACATGTGTGTGTACATTGTATATGTATCAGTCAGTACCTAATTATGGGTAAGAGATTTTAAAGATCTGCTAATTAAACAATTTTCTATAATTACTTCATTTACACTAAGAAACGTAATAATAATTATAATGTTTTAAAAAAAGTAATAATAATTATTATACGTTTAAGACAAAAGAAAAAATACCAGAAACAAAACTATTGGATTTCTCCGTAATCGTATTATTGGTGTTTGATAGAAAAACATTAAATCTTTTGCTTCTGTTTCGAAAATTGCTTATGTTTCGAGTATGAACACACTTCAAAAGAGTAATTAAAACACAAAAAGTATTGAGACTTGTCGTGTCAAAATTCTACTAATTATAAAGATTTACATAAACGATATAGAACGCAGATATATTACCTGTTCCGGGAACATATGATCGTCGTCGTTGGAGGGATGCAACACTATATTTTTACGAGTGCCAGGCCGATCATACGAGGACACATTTCCAGCCAAAACAATAAACAAAATCGCCATTAAACCCCAAACCTTCACCATTCTTGCGACGGAGAGAGAGATGATAGAAAGAGAAGACAGAGATCTTAAGGGTTTGTCATGAACAAAGGATTAAGGGACACGGTGTTTTATATATAGCAATCTCTTTCCTTCTTTTTTCTCAATTTTTTCATTTTGGAATGTTTTTTTTTTCAAATTGGGAGATGTATTTTGAGTTTTGACAAAAAAGACTAATTGTATATATGGATTAAAATAGCATATTTTGTGAATAAAGCTAAGGTCACGTGTCGTAATCTTTACATATTGGCTAAAAATCAAGTAAAAGGATTATTTGTGTTCAATTTTTTTGTTAGATTATCTAATACAATAATTAATAGATAGAGATTTGTTTTAAAAGATTTAGATTGATTTTTATTACATAATTATTAAGTGGATAGAAAGAGAAATTAAATTTGTTATATCTGTGTATATTATACCAATTTTTTGTTTTTTACGAATAACTAAGAGATTTTGGGCCTACGAACATCCTCTTCGACCCGGGATCAGATCATATTATATGGTCTCATCAAAAGAGTCACTCGAACCAACTTCTAAAATTTTGCATGAAAATTTTACCAATTGAGCTATTGGCTCTTGGTATTACACCAAAACTTATGAATAACATATCTAGTAAAAGTTTATAACTAATGTCACAACATTTATTTTCATACAAAACTAATGTCACAATATTATCATTTTTATTTTGTTAAGTGAAACGAATGATATTTTTTTGTTTCAAACTCTGAAATATATAAATTTGCATCGTCTAAAAATCAATTGTATTTTCGTATATTTTATCGTGTACTTTTTTTCTAGTTAGTCATTTTTCCCTTACAATTTGGCAAAAACTTATGGTGGTAAACCTGTAAATAAATAGTGTGATATTATATGATGTATATAATTAAGAAAAATATTATTATATTTGTGAATAATTGCGCGAAGTCTAAATCAAAGTATATATTTGGGATTCATTAGTAAAGTTTGGCTTAGATAGCGTGATCAGATTTTTGTTCATCGTCCACCGAAAACTTTTTTTTTTTTTTTATAGCTCATTCGACAATAATAATCATATGTTTGTTTGTTTTTTTTTAACATTTTATTTTATTGAAACTGATTTAAAACATATTACATCATAGAATAAGCTAAACGAATGAAATACAAAGTGAAACTACACTACAAGAAAACAAGTATTATTCCGACGGAATTTCCGACGGACGTAATTTCCGTCGGAAATTTCCGACGGCATACCGACGGATTTCCGAGCAAAATAAATCCGTCGGAAATCCGTCAGTTTATTGTGACGGATTTCCGACGGACACGGAAACCGTCGGTATTCCGTCGGAAATCCGTCGTCTTGTCCCGACGGATTTCCGACGAAAATAAGCTGTCGTAATTTTCCGACGGAATAACGACGGAAATCCGATTTTTCCGATATCGGCAAAGTTTGAGTGGTCAGCTCATACCGACGGAACTAATTCCGTCGGATGTCGGCAAAGTTTGAGTGGTTACCATTTCGTTAGCGGTGGCCGATGGAATTGGTGGGGTGTTATGTCAGAGGTTTGTGACGGAGTTCCGACGGAAATCTGTTCTATAAGTTTCTACATTTCTTCATTTCTTCATAACACAATTTTAAAAAGCCAAAAAATTTGTTAGCGATGAATTCATATTTTCGGTCTTGGATGGACGAGCCAATGATGGATATGGGCTCGAACTTATTAACATCCGCATACGCTGAAGGTATATGCGAGTTCATGAATTTACCCAGAAACCAAGATGCAGCAAAAAAGGGTCAGGATATCAAATGTCCATGTTCTAATTGCTGTAATAGAATTAGTGTTGCGGTTCATACTGTTTGGAATCACTTATATAGATATGGATTTAGGCCGGGATATAAGGTTTGGTTTTTACATGGAGAAAGCAATTATGAATATGGTAGTACTAGTAGTAATGCACCTTATTTTCCGGATAGCGTAGGAGAACGTACACCGGAAGTAGATGTTGGGGTAAGTACGTTTGCGATGGTTAACGATGCGTTTAGAGAGAATTTGCAGTCGGGTGGTTATGAGGGTGATAGGGTTGAAGAACCTAATTTAGAATCTCGAAGGTTTTTTGATATGTTAGACGCATCAAAGCAACCACTATACATCGGTTGTAGGGAAGGTCATTCACCGTTATCTTCTGCTAGTAGGATGATGAACATGAAGACTGATTACAATTTGTCCGAAGAATGTGTTGATGCATTCGCCGAGTTTATGAAAGATGTTTTGCCAGAGGATAATCTTTGTCCAGCATCATACTACGAGGTCCAGAAACTTGTTGCCGGTCTTGGTTTGCCCTACCAGATAATAGATATGTGCATCGACAACTGTATGCTATACTGGAGAGAAGATGAGAACAGAAACAAATGTAAATTTTGCCGTAAACCATGGTTATAGGACACAAGTGGCAAAGTGAAGATTCCATTCAAACGGATGTGGTATTTACCATTAACAGAGAGGTTGAAGAGGCTGTATCAATCTGAACGCACAGCTAAGGCTATGAGATGACATGCAAAGCATAGTCAAGATGGAGATATTACGCATCCTTCTGACGCGGAAACGTGGAAACACTTTCAATCCGTATATCCAGATTTTGCATATGAATGATGGAATGTATACATCGGCTTATCCACTGATGGTTTCAACCCATTTGGAAAGCATGGAAGAAAATATTCATTGTGGCCGGTCATCGTAACACCTTACAATTTGCCTCCTTCTATGTGCATGCGGCGAGAGTTCCTGTTTCTCTCGATTCTAGTTTCCGGGCCAGATCATCCAAGACGGTCACTCGATATATTCCTCCAACCATTGATCTATGAGTTGCATATGTTGTGGGAGCGTGGTGTTGAGGCATTTGATGTTTCAATCCAGTAGAATTTCAACATGCGTGCGGTTCTTATGTGGACCATAAGCGATTTTCCGGCATACGGTATGTTATCTGGATGGACAACGCATGGAAGATTGGCATGTCCTTATTGCCAAGACAATACTTCAGCATTCCAATTGCAGCACGGAAGGAAGACTTCATGGTTTGATTGCCATAGGTGTTTTTTACTTGCAAATCATCCATATCGTCGGTTTAGAAGACATTTCAGGAAGAATTTACAAGTGTTACATGGTCCACCTCCTGAGATAGATGGTCGTAGCATATTGGAACAGTTACGAGATTTTAGTGCAGAGCGAACTCCTGAATGTGGGGGTAATGACCATCACCCCGTCGACGGTTGTGGGAAATATCACAATTGGCACAAGAAAAGTATTTTCTGGGATTTGCCTTATTGGAAAGACAATCTATTGCGGCATAATCTAGATGTCATGCATGTTGAAAAGAATTTATTTGACAACATCATGAACACCATTTTAAATGTACCAGGAAAGACAAAAGACAACTGGAAGTCTAGATTAGACTTGCCATTGATTTGTTCAAGGGCATCTCTTCATGTTTTGCCTAATGGTAGATTGCCGATGCCTGCGTACCGGTTAGACGCGGGTCAGAAAGAAGTTTTTTTGAATGGATAAAAAATTTTGTTAAATTTCCTGACGGCTACGCATCTAATCTGGGTAATTGTGTGGATTCGACGGAAAGAAAGTTTATTGGAATGAAGAGTCATGATTGTCATGTTGTGATGCAGCGTCTTCTTCCATTTGCATTTGCTTATCTTCTTCCAAAAGACATCCATCAAGTAATTAGAGGTATATTTCGTATTCCCGTGAGTTTCTTACTAATATAATGTTACTATATATGTACTAACTTGTTTACTTTTCGTTTCTAGGAGTTGGGGCTTTCTTTCGAGATTTATGTTAATCCCGGTACTCCTTTGTAATCTTGAGAAGATATTTCCACCGTCTTTTTTTGATGTTATGGAACATCTTCCTATTCACCTCCCACGAGAAGCAGCATTAGGAGGCCCTGTTCAATACCGATGGATGTATCCGTTCGAGCGTTACATGTTCCACCTAAAGAAAAAAGTTAAAAATTTGAGCAGGGTTGAGGGATCTATTGTTGCACAAAGTCTAAATGAAGAAGTATCACACTTTGCCGAGTATTACTTTCCTTCGGATGTTCAGACTAAGGGTAGACGGCCGGTGTGACATGATGATAGAGGTGAGAAAGCAGTGTATCCCGTGGTTGTACCTGAGTTGTTAGCCCAAGTTGGTCGCGTAAGTGGAAAAGGGAAGAAACGCATACTATCACCACAAGAGGTAAGAAATTGTGATGAACTTGGAGAGTATGAAAGGTACACCATTTGCATACATTTATTTGTGGAATTATTTGTCTTCATCTAATAACAATTGTTATGTTACAGGATTTACATGTCCCTAGTACAAACTTACCATGCTGATAAGACAGATTCTGAACTTGTTGTCTTAAAAGATGAAGAATTCCCGGAGTGGTTGAAATTTTATGTACGTTTAATATAAATTCCTTACTCTTACTTTTTAAGATTTTCACGTTCATATGTTACTGATTTCTTACTTATATTGTTTTTAGGTTTCCAAAGGTTTAGCAAGTGGTCAAACCCTCCCGACATGGTTAGTGGAGTTGGCTCATGGTTTACGCAGCACCGCGACTTCATATCCCAGATTTTGCAGTAGGGGATATTCGTTCAGGATTCGTGAGGAATGACGTCAAAGGCCAACTTCGGACAATGGTATTTCGGCGCAATCAGGTGATACCATGTACTATGACATTTTAAAAGAAATCTTGGAAATCCACTATCCAGGAATGTTGGACTTGAGGTGCATTGTGTTTATGTGCGATTGGTATGATCCATCCAATGGTTGTGGGGTTCGAATTGACCCTCTTGGTGTTATTTCGATAAATTCAAGCCGGAAACTACAGCATTACGATCCATTTATCCTTGCGTCTCAAGCAGATCATGTATCAATACAATAATAGGTTTTCCTACATACTTATACGTTAGGTTTTGTTATTCCTGTATATTAACAATATCCACTATTTATTAATAGGTTTGCTACATTCCATATCCTCGAGATTCCTATCGGACAGATCCTTGGATCACAGTAACTCCAATTAATCCGAGAGGGAAAATATATGGAGTTCCAGAACATGATGCTCTACAAGTATCGAGAAGTATACAAATGTCACATGTTGAGGAGATGGATAACATTGACCTTGTCATTGATGTCACACATATCGGCGATGATCTAGTTCATTCGGACGAAGATAAAACACGTGAAGAATTTGACGACGATTCAGACTCCATCCCTAGTAACGGTTCATCAGGAGATTCAGATTAATAATTTATGAATAAATATTTGTTTATGAATGTCGTACTCTAACAATTTAATTTTCATTTTTTAAATCTTTTATTAAATCCCTACGGATTTCCGACGGATATAAGCTGTCGTAATTTTCCGACGACTTTCCGACGGAAATCCGACTTTCCGATGTCGGCAAAGTTTGAGTGGTCAGCTCATACCGACGGAACTAATTCCGTCGGAATTTCGATGGCGGCAAAGTTTGAGTGGTTACCATTTCGTTAGCGGTGGCCGACGGGATTGGTGGGGTGTTATGTCAAAGGTTTTTGACGGATTTCCGACGGAAATCTTTTCTATATAAGTTTCCACATTTCTTCATTCATTCATAACACAATTTTAAAAAGCCAAAATGTCTTAGCCAGTGCTTCTACTATAACTTCTACTATAAATACATACGACGGACGTATATCTTCTATACCTATCAATAACACAAATAATGTCTTCCAGCTTTCCTAATGAAGACTATACATCAAAAATCGTGGCAAACCACCTACAAATTCCAAAATACTCGTGGGAAACCGAAACTCTATGCGTCGAATTCACTCAAGAGATATCCACTCACTCGTGGGAATTTGATACGTGCTCACCAATCCATATTGAAGATTCTTCATCAACAATAGTGCCGGATAGCCAGTGCTTGCCAACCATCCAACACATTCCAAAATTCTCGTGGGAAACTCAATCTCAGTGCGACGAATATACTAAAGAAATACCCACATACTCGTAGGAAGCTGATTCATGCTCTCCTCCCAATGTTTTGAGTCCCAAATATGATAAGCAGGCAGAATGTCCTGACCAGAAGCGTGTTCTCGAAGACGTACAACCATCTCAATTGATTGAAAAGTCAGATACTTACGGTGGAAGTACTTCAAATGAATGTAAGGATCACTACTATGATTATGAATTTGCCCAAAGACTAGAAAGCCCTAACTTAAATGTAGATGTTGATGCAATCAAAAGGGAATTTTGCGACGGATATTTAGATTTTCCACCAAAGAAACAAAAGGGAAAGAAAAGTTTCTGGTTCTAACAAATGATAAGTTTGGAGTGGATACAGAGACATATGTTTTTAAATTTAGGAGTGTATTATGACCTTGTACCATAACCGTTGTATGTTTAATATGTTCAAGGCTCTAATGTAAAGAGAATTTATTTGCGAAATGAGATCTAAATTTATCTGTTATTATCAGTTAATAAATTTCATTTTGTAAATCTTTATTAAATTTTCGCAGAAATATAATAAAAAAAATTAAAATCCGTCGGAAATCCGTCATAATTTGCGAGGGATTTCCGACGGATTTTAATTTTTTATTATTAAAAAACTTTTATTAAATTTACGCAGAAATATAATAAAAAAATTAAAATCCCTCGGAAATCCGTCATAATTTCCGACGGATTTCCAAGGGATCTTAATTTTTTGATTATTATAAAAAATCTATACAAAATTTCCGCAGAAATATAATAAAAAAATTAAAATCCCTCGGAAATCCGTCGGAAATTATGACGGATTTCCGACGGGTTTATTTTTTTTTTTACTATATAAAAAATTCTTTATTAAATCCGCAGAATTATAATAAAAAAATTAAAGTCACTCGGAAATCCGTCGGAACAACCCTAATTTCTGCCGTCCAAACAACTTCGATCTCATCGAAAAAGCGGGAAAATCCGTCGGAAACCTGTAATAAAACCAGACTCTTCTTCCTCGCGGAGACAGACGGATTTCGGAGAAAAAAAATTACAAATCGCCAGAAAACGCAAAAGTCTCGCCGGAAAAGCGTAACCAACATCTAATTCACCCACAATCTCAATCTCTATCACCAAATCATGAATCCAATGTAAGTTTTTGTTCATTTTAGGCTTGTTTTGAAAAATGGAAATTATGAATTTTAGAGATGTATTTTTAGAATTTGATAGATTTAGGATGTTATAAATTAAGGGATGTAAGGATTTAGGATGATAGAAATGTAGAAATGTACGGATTTAGGATGTTCGAAATTTAGGGATTTAGGGATTTAGGAATTTATGAATTTTGTAATTTATGAATTATTGAAATTAGAGAGTAAGAAAAATTTGAATTTTGGAAATTTTGTGATTTAGTGACTTTTCGGGTTTATAAAATTATTTTCTATTTTAATAAGTATTTGTGGTTTTTAGGGATTTATAAAGATTTATAATATGAATAAATTATAAAATTTTAAATTCTTGAAATTTTACTAATTCTTTAATTTGTTTAAATTACAAATTCCCAAATTCCCGAAAATTCCTAAATATCTAAAACTTTAAATTACCAAATCCCAAATTCCAGAAAATTCCTAAATCTCTAAATCTCGATATCTGAAAATCCGAAAATCTAAATATCCCTAAATACCTATATTCCAAAATCCCAATTTCCCACAATCCGTATCTCCCTAAATCCTTAATTTATGAAATCCGAAATTCCATAAATTAATCCATAAATTACAAAATCCCAAATTCCAAAAATCTGGAAATGCCTAAATTCCAAAATCCCTAATTCCCAAAATCTCAATATCCCAAAATCTCAAAGTCTCCAATTCCCATAAATCCCAGAATTCCGAAATCTCAAAATTTCGAAATCACAAATTCTCAAGAACTCAAAATCCCTAAATCCGTAATGTAGATTATAAAATTTAAATTTATATTTAAAATTTATGATTTAAATTTACAGGTATATATATGTAAATCCGTAATATAGATTATTAATTTTAAATTTATATTTAAAATTCAAAATTTATATTTATATATGTAAGAAAATTTCAACGGTATGTAAAAATTTTGGCAATCGTAGGGACTATGGGCGATTTCATCACTCTAGTGGATCCGATACTTCCACTAGGGGAGGTCGGAGTGGGAGTCAGTTGCATATCCCCGACACTAGCGATTTGGATCCCCCCACACCCGTCTCCTCCTATGGGTACACAACCCTCAGCTCCCACGGCAATGAGCATTGAGGAGTTTGTTTCGCAACCCGGACGGGATAGGTTGACTCGCCTAGATCCTGACTTGCCACCTAACACGACCTGGTAAGTTTTATTTAAAAATGTATTTGATTATATTAACTTAATAAAATATTTAACTAAATATTGTTTAGGTTTCAATATTCGGGAAACGGGATTACGAGTTCTATCAACGCAATGATCAATTGCTTGATAACTAAACCGTATCCCACATACAGTTCGATGCCGGTGGCAGAGCAGGACACCTGGTTTTGGCAATTTGCGGTATGATTTTTTTTCTAAATTAAGAATGTAGATTTTATTTTCCATTCAAATTGTCAATACTAATCTGGGTACGTTTTTTTTTTAAGCAAGAATTTACTTGGCACCCACAGTTGACTGCTTTGGTTCGACGGCAGTTCGACAAAAAGGTCGGTCGAAAGTACTCGTTGAAGATGAACGAGTGGAAGGACATGTGGTTCAAAGAAGGAAAGGTGCCTCGGGTTATGAAAAATAACCCAACATTATGGGCTGGACTACTTGCCCATTGGGAACGGGAGGACACTAAAGCGCACTCAGGGAAAAACTCGACTAACCGGAACAGCGACCGGAAGGGGAAGGGACCGGCGACCCATAACCTCGGAGCAACGAGCAAAGTGTCACGTGTTGAAAAACTGGTAATTTTCTAAATTTTCCAAAAAAATTTTTATAACCCCTCTCATATTTCCTTCCTTATCTATGCCAACAGTTTGAGAAGACCGGTGTGCGTCCGTCACATCTTGATTTGATCAAAGATGCGCACACCAACAGAAAGACTGGTGAAATTCAAGATGCAATTGCTCGTGAAATCGTGGAAAGCGTGGAGAGGCTCGGTGAGGAGTACCTCCAATCCCAACCGATCGTCGAAGGAACTCCACCGGCCACCGAAGTTCCACTCGAGAAGATCAACAAGTTCACCTATGAGGTTAGTAACACTGTCAAATTTAAACAAATTTAAAATAAATTTGTTTAAAAATAAGTTAGAACATTGATTGATTTATTTTTTATCATAGGTTACGCCTAAGAACAAAGGTCGTGTCTTTGGCCTCCCGGAAGACAGTTCCTCCACATCCGTTAATTCATATCGCTTTCACGCAGATAATAGGTTGAGGGCACAGAACGCCGAGCTTCTCGAGCGCATGAGCATGATGGAGGCACAACGCGCAGAAGAGGCAGAACGCATTCGGGCAATAGAAGAAAGGATGAACGACATTCGGGCAATGGAAGAAAATATGAACGAGTTCTTCCGTAACCAGTCCCAGTAGACTTTACTTTGTGTAATATCTAAATGTTTAAATCACTTTTAAAAATATTGAAATTTAATTTTAAATTTTGTTTTATTTTAATTTTATTTTAATTTAATTTAATTTTTATTTATTTAATTTATTTTAATTAGAAATCTTTTTTTTTTTTTAATATTTAATCCGTCGGAATTCCGTCGGTTTGTGGCCGTCGGAATTCCGTCGGTGACCACTGTCGTCGGAAATCCGTCGGAATTTCTGGCCGTCGGAAATCCGTCGGTATTTCTTTCCGTCGGTGACCACTATCGTCGGAAATCCGTCGGCAATTGGAATCCGACGGACTTCCGACGGAATTTCGACAGATTCCGGTTATCCCTTTTCCGTCGGAAATCCGTCAGGTTTTTCCGACGAATTTCCGACGAGATAGAACCGACGGACCAAAACCGTCGGAAAGCCGTCGGAATAGGGGTTATTCCGACGAATTTCCGACGGTTTTGGCCGTCGGAAACGACCCTGTTTTCTTGTAGTGCTATTGGTGATTTCCGCACCGAAAATTGAGTGAAGACAAACATTTTTGATGACACATTATCGATACCAAGATAATTTTGTTTTAAATCCAAAGTAAACAATTAGGTGTTCCAGTATCCACAATAGCAGTCAGACTTCTAATACCTTTTACGATAACACGACAACAATTCTCCATTTTAGATAACTCTCCTTCTTAGATTGACTTCGTCAATTTTATTGTGAGATAGTTTTGGTGAAGCCACCATTAAAAATATTTGAACTACGTAACTTAAATCAGAATGATAAACAAAAACAAAAAGTCGAACCACCTCGACTTCGATAACCTAAAAATCCAGCATAACCGACCGGAGACGTAGCCGCAACCATCGACTGGAGACGTAGCCGCAACCCCTAGGGGAGATCGAGCAACATCTACGAAACTAGATCTGGCAAATAGAAAGAAGAAGAGTTGTGTCACTGATGCAAACCCATCGACCCCTAGGTACCGGTGCTTCCACTTTTGTGTTGACCTACCACCGTTGAGGCTAAAGAGAAAAGTCCTCCTCTTTTCGAAACTTTCAACAACAACCCAAAACGATGGACTTAATTCAAAAAAAGAATTGAAGAAAACTAAAAGAATCAAGAGCAAACAAGCGGGAGAGACCAGCAACCGGCGTTAGATAAGCCGCCGGCCACCGATGTACACCTAAACTAACGACAACTGTTTCTCAAGGAAAAGAGACGAGTGAGAAACCCTCAATAATCATACGTTTGTTTATAAATGATTTTCTACTAAAATTACATGAGAAAAAAGTTGCATAGATGCCCAAAGACTAGTTTTTTAAAATGAAATCCTAACACACATTGGAATATAGATGAATCATAACTGTACGATACGCATTAAAAAAAGAAAAACAAAAAAAAAGCCCAAGAACCTATGCAATCGTCAAGCCAAAATCACCAATTACTAGAGATTGAAAAATGGACTCCAAAAGAACAACACCTTGTGTTTAGGTATTCCTCATGAGAACCATACTAGTATACTAATATGATAATATCCTGATAGAGAGCGACTATATATTTATTTCACACTTCATTATCACACGTACGTCAATACACAAAAACTTAATTCATAACACTTTATACATTAATCAAGTAAAAGAAGGAGAGATTCTTATGAGTAAACCAGGGAAAACATCATCATGATCATGTATATGAGGATTCCCTTCAACGATGTAAGGATCTCCACACTTCTCACTTATTGTCTGCAACGTCTCTCCTTCTTTCACTTCATATATCTCATCGCAAGCTGGCCGTCGATTAGAATATCCGGCGGTCATCATCGACGGCTGATGCTGCTCCACGATCTTCGTAGGTCCCTCCTCATCTGCCATGTGGCAAAAATTCACTAGCAGTAGCATGGCGGCAAAAACTGCGCAGTACCATGAGATCTTCTCTGCTACTACCATGGAAGCAGAATAAGAAGCCATTATAAAAATATATTTAGGGTTTGATTTGGATGATTATACGCAAAGGGTTTTGTTGATACATATATATATGTTGAGAAATGTGTGTATGGATTAAGTTGATATAAAAGATGATGATGATGTTTTGTTGTTGGAGTTGGTGTGAATATTAGCGGGAGTTGAAACGGTTGTAATGTTGCAGTTCTATTTTGTGTTAGGTCACTTGTCTTTGAATCCTTTCCATTTCATCTTTTTATTATAAGAAAAACAAAAAAGTATTCGAATACAAATTTAATTAAGTTGACCAAATGGTTATATATTATAATAGATCCAATTTATTTATATCTTAAAGTTCTTCACTTTGAGGCTTTTATTTAAGATCAATTCTATATAGAAAAACACTATGGAAATAAGGTGCCAATATTTTTCCAAACTACCTAATATTATAAAATCATATATATAATTATGGAGTTTTCTCTCCATCTAAAGTGTCCACATAGGCAAAACTATTTTTTAAAATATTTAAGTTAAAAAAAATCATTTTAATACACACTAAATAATATTTATTTATTTATTATAACTAATAAAAAAATTATAACAAAAACTTGAAACATTAAATAAATGAATGAAAATAAAAATTAATAAATTTAATACTAGAAAAATAGATATATCTCTATCTAGAGTGTCCACATAAATAAAACTATTTTTGAAAATATTTAAGTTTAAAAACAAAATTCATTTAAGATTCACTAAATCATATTTATTTGTTTTTATAACTAATAAAAAAAATTAGAACAAAAACGTGAAACATTAAGTAAATGAATGAAAATGTGTTTATGATTTGTACTTAAAACAATTAGTAAAAATCAGCTGACGTAGTCATATTTCTAAAATGTCAAAAGACAAAAAAATTCTCTATATTATTTCTAAAATATATATATTTCATGAAATATGAACGGTCTATTTCTTATTAAAATATTTGTACTTCAATAAAAATAAAATCTTACATTCAATTAACTTTATTTTTTTAACCACACATTTAACTTAAAACATTATCTTAACTCTTTTATTTTTTAACCTACGTTTAAGATATAATATCATAAAATCTCAAATATTTTTCTACGATGAACAAAAATCAATATATATATATATATATATAAACTCATGAGATAAAGATAAATGACAAAAGAAAATGAGAAGTAATCATACTATAATTATACTATAAAAGTAGATTGCAAAATGATTGATAAATTTTATTATGACATACATATAATGTAAGCAAAACATTAGTTGATCATGATAAATCATATATAATGGTTTATTTATGTTTAGTGACAAAGCATAGAGATCATGTATTTTTTCTACTTAAAGTTTAACTGTTTTTTCTAATTGAAATAATTTGTTTTCCGTGCAAAATATAAGTAAAATATAAAGAAAATACAAAATAAATTTAAGCAACAAAAATGCAAAGGCTTAATGTTTTGATCATTTTTATAAAGCTTAACAAAAAACATAAAGTTTAATTAAGATATAATGAGATATTTACACTTAAAGATATTGAAATAAATAAAATTTGTATATGTTCTAATCATTTTTACACATAAAAATATCAAAATTAATGGCATTAACATATGCTTGATAATAAAAATTTAATTTATTATATTTATGTATGATACATATTCTTTTTGTAAGTTTGTAGATATTAAAAATCATATGATTTTCATGCACGTTTAAATATTAAAAAAATATATGTTAAAATCAATTAGTCAACCTAATTATTTATTCCGCGCTTAGGCGTGTGAATCTATTCAAACTTATTCTAAATCTCTATATATCATCTGACCAATTATTACATGATATTACATTTCCATAATTGATTAAATCAAATCTTTTCTATGACAAAAAAACAAACAAACCAAATCTCTTCCTCCGTTCACCACCGTCACCGCCATGTCTAACATCATTTTATCACCTGAAACATGGTTTACGCCGCCGGAAGGTACTCCTATGACTCCTAGGGAGACTGAAACTCCACAGTCTCTTTGAACTCTTCAAACTCTTTCAACTACACCTCAACGCCTATCGACTCGACGACTCTCCTGATGGACAAACACTTTTGTGTGGTTGTTAGGCGGCATATGCGGAATCGCTGCGGTTCTTCTAACCATGTTCATTATCGGAACCCTCATTGTATATCTAAATGACAAACCTAGGGTTACTGGAGTCTTAAATGTCTCAAGGGGTTCTTTGAACAACATATACTTCGACGCCTTTCGAAACATCTACGAGGATGTGAACTTGATTTTCAATTTCAGGAATCCGACCAGGAACCACCCTGCGACATTGGAGAGCATCAGGCTCGAACTTATGTTCAAGGACACGGGAATCGCCGAACGAGATCTCTCTACTTAACGTTAAATAATTGTGATACAAGCCAGGAGTATGATGGTGAAGTCTGTCGTGTTGCCAATCCTTGAAGTCGCTGAATTGAAAAGACAACTCGATTCGACGGTCGTAGAGTTGGAAGTTAGAACTAGGTTGAAGGTCCATTCAAAGGTCGGGATTTTACGCTATAGGTACTGGTTGAATGGGGCATGTAAACTAGTGTAATATAATTTTTCACTTTTTATATTACATGCACGGCTGCCTACAATTTTTTCACTTTTTTAATTAACTTAAAATTAAATGCACTTATACCATTGTCCAAACATTTTCTAAAAATACATAATACCAACTTGGATACACTAATTCCAATTGCCAAACACATTATAATACTTATAAACTTGCTTAAAACAATTATTCAAAGATTGTAATATTAATTTTAACCATTAAAATTAAACAAAATATATATATATATATATTGGATATATGTATAATTTTAAAATCTTGATTTAGTTTTATGACCAATTAATTAAATCCAAACTTTTATTTTTAAAACTATATCATTACTCTTATAATTACCATAAACCTCTAAAATTCAATTTATATATTTTTTTTATTAATAAGTGATATATATTGACTAAAAAATTAAAAAATTGTTATTGTCACCTATTTGACGGATGGAACATATTTCTATACAAAATAATTACAAATATATATATATATATAAACGAATTATGGATTTCGTATAATAATTTTACCAATAACTATAGATGATATTTTATAAACAAAACTATATTAATTTTACTCGTTAATCATATTATCCCGCGTATAACGGAGGTAATTATCTACTTTAGATTTGAATGATATTACCACATTAAAAAAAGAAAAGCTTATATGAGATTTTCTCCTATAACAATCTTAATTTATTCTTTAGATAAAACCATAATTTATTAATATCATTAAAGGGAAGATTTATATGGAAGGATATACTAAAATGATTAGTCTTTTTGGTTAATTTTTTTTTTGTTGAATTTTTTTTTGGTTAATTTTAATCTTAGAAATATACACAAAGTTTAAATGAAAATGAATTAATTATCATAACAATTTATTGGTTTTAGTGAATCTTTAATATTGGTTAATATAATGTTTTACAAAGCTAAGAAAAAGTTAGTATTCTTGGAATGAATCTATATGATGTTTGGAAATTATTTGAGTAAATTAATTTTTCATAAGATGCTATCTATCTTCTTCTTTAGATGATGATCCGGCTTAGGATTCCAAAACCGTATTCCAAAAACGTATTTCACCCTATATTTTGCTCTTGTATTTGAATGAAATCGATCGAGATGACATAAAAAAACAAAAAAATCTTCTTCTTTTTTAACATCAAGATGCTACATACTTGATTGCCCCGTCAAAATTTTAAATGGGTCTAAAACTCAAACTTCGTAGTTAGAAAACAATATTATTTGCTTTGGATCACATATGGACCCATGAGGCTCTTACAATAAATTAAGCCTCCATGTTGGACAAAACACTCTCATCAAAACCCATGGGCCAAACCAAATAAAGCTTAACGATGCAATTCTTTTTAGCCAATGATTGGAAAATAAATAAGGTTGTTTCATTGAAATTTTAGAGAGAACATATCATAGTACCATGATAAACAGTTTGTTACTTCATTCAATAGGTATAACCAGGTCAACATAACTAATTCCACGGTGAACAAGACGACCAAAACATCTTACCCACCAGATTTTCAAATGAGTTTTTTGGTCCAGTTCTAACTAATCATGTGCATGTCTTGATGTTTTCTATGAAATACGTACTTGAAATATATGAGTTTGCGTTCTACATACAAGTCTCAGCTGGAGCCATACCATATTTTTCCTATCGAAGAATTGAACATAAAACTCCCAAGTGGAAACGCAAGAGAGCAACTAGATCAAGCTTTTCTATTTCAAAGTCATTAGAAAGAAAAGCATACATATATGATATATCCATAAGTCCAACCCATACATTGGAATATAAATGAACCACAAATAAACTACTAGTACTAAACCATCAGTTAATTTGGTGAGAAAAATAAAATAAGGAGGCAAATCTAATTGAAAATTTCTTCACTTTAAATTTATAGTTAATCCATGAATAACAAGGTTGCTCAAGATATGAACTTGTGATTTGGTGCTAGGATATAACAACTTTTTTTTGGAATCTCATATGACAATTTTCATCGAAACTACATAAAAATGTGTAACACAAGGCGGAACTAGTACATGCATGACATGAGGAATTTAAATGTTGCATATATATATATATATATATATATATATATATATATATATATATATATATTTCTTATCGATATATTTTGTGTATCATTTAAAAAATAAAAATAAATAAACAACCGATTACATGCCATGCCATTAGTCATACAATTTTTTAAACCGATTACAAGTAGATAGAAAGAAAAAAAAACATATTATGAACCATAAACAATCGAATTTTTCGCTTCAATTGATTTTAAAGCTTTTAGCCGCGTCCACCTCTATTTCCACGTCTTTGGTTTCATGACCACGATTCGCAGGCTGCCAAGTCGATATATTTTGTTGCCTATAATTAAGGATTAAAATTCGACACGTGAGATATAGCTATTGAATAGAAATATCGAAAGATAAAGATGTGAGTACTATTGGGATAAGGGGGAAAGGCTGGACTTCCATTTTGGCTCCTCCTCTTCCACTTACAGCCTGTTCTTTCCTTATCTTTTTCTTTAAGCACATTTTTTAGTTATCTAATCACAATAAATTATAATATAATTACCATCAAGTAAAAAACGAGTCATGTTTGATAAACTATTCGATGCCAGAGGATTAAATTTATTGAATTTCCCTAATAAAGTTTTTTAGATTTTGTGTTTCCTTCTAAAATCCATTCGTAAATATACTACCACATACAAAAGTTATAAAATGATCACAAACAAATGTTTTGGAAATGTTGACAAAGAAAAGTGTTTTGGAAACTTTCTACAATCCTTTCTATAACTGATTTGACTCCATTACTAGAAATCTGATTCTATGTTTTTCAAAAAATATTTTAGTAATATTATTTTTAAAACGACACACTTTATTTATAATTTTTTGGGATAAAATACTTTATTTTTATACTTTCACACTAAGACATTAGTCCTAGGTTTTAAATATTTGCTAGATTTTTAACGAATTACACTAATATAAAATGTTTAGGCTGCAATCTTTTTTTCTCGATTTGTAATATTTTTGTTTATCAACAAAATACAATATGTAGATTTAAATATGAATTTACTATTCGGAAAATAAATAGGAAAATCGTTTACTTGTCCTATTGCCTACCTTTTGTCTTCGTTGTTACTCATCTGGTTGTATTTCCTCGTGTCGTCCCTCCACTTGCCCGTCACTAGTTTCTCCTTTTATCGTTGTCATCACTCGTTTTCGATAGTGTAAATTTAATTATATTATATATGTTCATTATCTATTCTCCATCTTACTTTTATTACGATTTACATTCTTTCTCTAGTAACCTCTCCTTTATTATTTAATCAAATTTGTGATAACCATACTTAATAACGTCTACTTTTGTGGTTTGATAGTATATAAAATAATAGTTTAGAGATAAAGATGTGATTTGAGGATAAATAGTGTATGCAATTGTACATGCATCTTATAAACATTCATATGCAAATGGAGAATTAAATAGGATAAAATTACATTATACACTTGTAAATTATGAAGTTGTAACTACTGAAAGTTTCTGAAAATCTTATCTTATGGGAAATGAAAAAAATGTATGATCATTGATAAACATTGGCGAAAAAAAGAATAAGAAATATCAAACCAATTACCTCATGTATGATGGTATGATAGACATTCCGATATCCTATGAGTGGTGCTTCACCTTGTGAAAATTATTTAAAATGAAGTCTAATTACAAATTATTGTTCCCTTACTAATAAACATTCCTAACAATATCTTGTAATTATTTAATTCTTAAACAACCCAATCAACGGTTTTTGCGTACATCATTTGGCCCTCTTCAAGGATCAACTTGATCATTATAAGAGGTTAAGAAAATTCCTAACATTATACCAAATACATATCTCTATTAAATATTACATTGGACCGTCCAAATTTTTCTTTGAACATAAAAGAAAAATCTAATAGAAACGAGTGGTAGAATTCGATACCAAGTTGACAAAAAAAGAAAGCTCCCAATTGGTTCTTCCGAGGTATTAACACGGCATGAATTTTTTTTTTTTACTAACACACGGTCTAAAGTTTGACCCACTAAATGAGTTTTTTTTTTTTTTGTTTTCTCTTTTCAGGTAAGGAAAACGACTTTATTTTTGTAGGAAAATAAAACCAACCATCAAATTAAATTAAAATAACTATACGAATCAATAAGTGACACCACCATGACGACATGATTTAAGCAAACCATATAAAGTTTTTTGATCGTGGAATAGTGCATTACGTGTGTATATATCTAGAATTTTCATGTACGTAATATTATTTCGTTATGACTGAAAAAAAAAATAAAAAATTAACAAAATTTAATTTTGAGTTATTATTCGTCGTCTCTGTTTCGTCGTTGTTTCCTTTCTCTCTCCTCTTCAGTTCTGTATAAATCATTTCTCTTCACAATTCTTCGTTTTTTGGAAAAAATATCAGAAATCAGTGAATCTATCTTTCTTCTTCCTTTTTCTTCTCTCAAGAACAGGTAAACTCAATCTCTCTCCTCCACTCCTTCTTTTTCTCCTCTCTCTCTTCTCTGTTTCTGTTTTTAAAAAACTTTTCTTTTACATTTCTGTTTTCTTCTTACCTTTCATTTGGTTGCCGAGAAACCGGAGGAAAAAAAAATCTTTGTTTTCTCGGTGACCAGAAAACAAGTTCGTGTCTTTTCTCTCTAAATTCTCTGCAGATTTGTTTTGTTTGGTACCCTGTCTAAATCAATCGTTTATTTTTTTGTTCAGATTTCCGACAAGCTTTGATCGATCAGAAAATTTTATCTTATGGCGGAGGAGCATCGATGTCAGACACCGGAAGGTCACCGTCTCTGTGTTAACAACTGCGGTTTCTTAGGAAGCTCAGCGACCATGAATCTATGCTCGAATTGCTACGGAGATCTCTGTCTTAAACAACAACAACAACAACAATCCTCCTCCATGAAATCCACCGTCGAATCTTCTCTCTCCGCCGTATCTCCTCCGTCTTCGGAGATCGCTTCTGTTTCTTCTCCGATCATCCCGCCTCTCGTACAAAATCCCTCAGCCGAGCTTAAAGTTCCGACGAAGAACGTGATTCCGTCGCCGGAGAAACCGGAGGAGCAGAAACGGCCGAATCGGTGCACGACGTGTAGGAAACGGGTCGGGTTAACCGGATTCAAGTGTCGGTGCGGGACGACTTTCTGCGGGACCCACAGGTACCCGGAGATCCATGGATGCACGTTCGATTTCAAATCGGCCGGGCGTGAAGAGATCGCGAAGGCGAATCCGTTGGTTAAAGCGGCGAAGCTACAGAAGATTTGATCGGAGAAGTTTCGATTTGCGTTGACTTTTCCGGTCGTCGTCGCCGTCTCTTCCTCCGACGAGAGATCAGGATGGTGTAAGATTTGATCTCAGCCGTTGATCATGTGGTCATGTTTTAATGTAAAAGATTATGTATTATCAAAGGGACACGTGTCCTAATCGTGGTGTTTTAGGATGGAGACGCTCTTTTTCTTCATATTTCCCAATTAATATTTTTCTTTTTTTTTCCACAGAAAGAAATAAGATTATTCGCGTTGGCTTTTTTAATTCCAATTATTTTTTTTGTTTCCGGAGTATTGTGTGGCTTTTGCGTGTATAAAGTTATTCAGAACAAAATGTATTATGAAGTCTGTTTTAGATTTGGTGAGATTATAAGTTAATAATCGTGGAAGTCCCATTGCATGTTGAATTAGAAGTGCTATTTTGGGCGATGAGAAGAGTTTTTGCTGAAAATGTTTCTAAAGTTTTTGCTGAGAATGTTTCTAAAGTTATTTTCGAATTAGACTGTTATAAAGATGTTAGATTTTTTTGAAAAGTGACCCGTTATTTATTCCGAATTGGATGAGCTTGATGACTTGATTAGGGATATGTTCTCTACTTATTGTATTTGTTTACTTCCACTATATATAATAATGTATGTGCATATTGCCTTGCTAAAGATGTACACGATTAGGAGTAACTTTTTTTTTCCTATGTAAGCAATTTAGTGCTGCACTTACTCCCCCATGAAAAAGTTTGTTCTTGCTAAATCTGTTCGAAATCTTATTCAACAAAATCTAAATAATTTCCTTTGATCAGTTGAGAGCTAACCACAATTTAGTTTACATTTCTATGAACGAAGGGAAAAAAAAAGAGGAGAATGATTAAAATGATTTATAGTATGGTAGTTTAGAGTTCATATCTAAAACGATTCCCAATACAATGTGACGATGCCCTAGGGCTTTCGAACGATACTTGATCCGCAATGACTGAGTATTTGTCACTGTTTCTATGCCATGACCAATGTGCTCGTTTATTGTCTATAATCCTCAATCTCCCATGTCCAAAACTTGATTCGCGAAACATCGATAATGGTGACTGAGGCTTCTTGAACCTGTAAACTCAATTGAGATATGTAAAAAAAAGTGATGAAATCCGTTTAATCAATTCATATAAACGGTCATATTTTGAAAAAAAAAAATCATAAAATCATTTTAATTTGGTGAAAAACTATAAAATAAGAATAAATAATGGGAGGGTGCATACGATCTAGCAAGGCCTTCTCGATTGCCTCCGTCACCGATGGTTATGTGTATTGGTCCACATGGGTGGGCCTTCTTGTTGAACATCGGCCTCTGCATTACCCATAGTTTTTTTTTTAAAACATGCATTACCCATAGTTTGCAATCAATAAAGTAAGAGAATTATTTTGTTTAAAATTTTCAAAAAATTAGGGTATTTCCAAAAAGTTTGTTTTTTAGAACTACGTAAACCTTTATTGAATTTTAGTCGTGGATTTAAGTTTCGATTGGTAATATATCATTTTGAGAAACTAACGCATATAAGCATAATTTGCATAAATTCTAAAACATTGAAGCATTATAATTAATCACTGATAGAATTATAAAAGGAAATAAATAACAGCGAAATTCATTAGGTAAAATTTGTTTTAACTTAAAACATTTGGAATGGCAATATTTATTTGATCGTAGCCATTGAATTGGCAAAATTATGCGACTTATCAATATTTTTTGCATCGTATATTTCCGTAAATTATTGGTCAGAATTGTATTTAAAACATTTTAAAAGTAAAAGTAGGTTAATGAAGGTGGGGATACTTACGAAACGTTCATAGGTATGAATGTGGCCAGCAAAAACGACGTCGACTTCAGCACGAAAAAGCAAACCTTCGATGGCCTTTCTCATTTTCTCTCCTTCGCCTTCATGGGCCTTGTTTGTGCTGTACCATGGCGTGTGCATCACCACCACCAACCATGGAGTCGTTTTACGGTCAACCTCCCTCACACACAAAAAAGTTAGAATATTCAAGAACTATAGAAATAGTTGAAATGTTTATATTTCAATAACATGGAGATCGCTAGTCGAATTCAAAAGTAATCTCTGTTGTCTTTGTAGTTAAGAAAGCTTGCAAAAGATGTACTGAAAAGTTCTACATTTCAATAAAGGATTGGCCCTTAAATAGACCTTTGTCTTACAACTGGAATCCGAAACTTAAGCTACTAAACAACTGAAAAACAAATTCAAACGTGGGACTAGTGGAACTAGTCTCTTCCTAGAAACAATGATGACTTATTCTTCTAAAGAGAACAAAACAGAAACAGAGTAATTAAAACAGAGATGTTGTCCGATTCTTCAGGACTTTATTCTTCATATCCTCCCCTAAACTGGAATGGCTCTTTTCCAGTTTACTCTTCCTTGATGCACACTCCCATCATGCTCCTGAGCTTCTCGAACACTTCAAGCTTCACGGCCTTCGTCATTATATCAGAAATCTGATCTTGTGTTCCACAATAGTTAAGCTGAATAACTCCATCTTTCACCAACTCTCTCAAGTAATGAAACCTAACATGTATGTGTTTGCTTCTACCATGTAACACCGGGTTCTTTGACAATTTTATGGTGGAACTATTGTCACAGAACAGAACAATACCTTCTTCTTGCTGAAAACCAATCTCCGACAGTATGTTCCTGAGCCACACTGCTTGACAAGCTCCATAAGCTGCCGAAACAAATTATGCTTCGGTTGTAGACAAGGTTACAATCGGTTGCTTCTTAGAAACCCATGACACTGCTCCTCCTCCTAGCATAAAGACGTAACCCGAGGTGCTTTTAGAATCATCAACATCCCCTGCATAATCACTGTCCACATACCCAACCAACCTTTGCTCTCCTCCATACTTGTATTGAATCCCAAACTCTCGAGTTCCTTGAATGTATCTAAGAATTCTGTTTGCCGCCATCATGTGTTGCTCATTCGGACTCTCCATGTACCTACTAATCAAATTTACTGAGTAAATCAAATCCGGTCTTGTAGCAGTAAGGTACCTTAGGCTTCCAACAAGCTGCTTGAACATCGTTGGGTTCACTTCTTCTCCAGCTCCTGTCTTTGTTAGCTTTTGACCCGGAACCATAGGATTCTTAACAGCATTACACTCCTCCATTCCATACTTCTTTAGAGTTTCTTCTGCATATTTTCTTTGATTTATGAAGATCCCCTTCTCATCTTGAACAACCTCTACTCCGAAAAAGAACTTCATTCTACCCAAATCTGTCATTGAGAACTCACTTATCATAGAATTTTTAAACTCCTCAAGCATCTCTGTTGAATTTCCCGTGTAGATGAGATCATCTACGTAGAGACTCACAATCAAGCAGCGTTCTTCTTCATTCTTTATGAACAAAGTGTGCTCACAATAACACTTCTCAAATCCTTCTTGCAAAAAATACCCTTCGATGCGACTGTACCAAGCTCTAGGAGCTTGTTTTAATCCGTATAACGCTTTCTTCAATCTATAAACTTTACCAGCTTCGTTACTAACCTCAAATCCCTTTGGTTGCTCTACGAAGACCTCCTCCATCAGTTCTCCGTGTAAGAAAGCGCTTTTAACGTCCAATTGGAAGACACTCCATCCCTTTTCTGCAGCAATACCCAATATCACTCTGATTGTATCCCATCTAGCAACTGGTGTGAAGACTTCATGAAAATCTATCCCTTCCTTCTGATGATATCCCTTAGCAACCAGTCTTGCTTTGAACTTCTCGATCTCTCCATTCTCATTGAGTTTAGTTTTAAACACCCACTTAACTCCGATCACCTTAGCTCCTTCCGGTAAATCGACTAGTTCCCAAGTGTTGTTTTCTTCTATAGAAGCAATCTCCTTTTCCATTGCTTTTCTCCACACTTCTTCTTATGCTGAATCCTCAAAGCACTTCGGATCCTCTGATGCTATGAACATTGCTAAAATCTCTCCGTCATCTTCTTCCACCAAAAAACCTGCATCTCTGGTGTCGAAATCTTTGAACCACACTGGTATTTTAATCGTCCTTTTGGGACCTTCTCTTACGGGATTTTAGGTACTGGAGTTGGTTGAGCTTCTTCTGGTACATCATTCCCTTCTTCTCTGACTCGGTTTCCTCCTTCTGCAACCGTATCCTCTTCCTCTGCAACCCGATTTTCTTCTTCTGAAACCACCTTCTCTTTCTCCTCGGATTCGATCTCTGGATCATTCCAATTGAGCTCTTCCTCTTCTAGTTTTTCTTCCCAATCCCAACCTTTGGTTTCATCAAAGTGAACGTCTCTGCATATCACTATCTTCCTTGTTGTGGGATTATAGAGTCGGTAAGCCTTTGACTCTTTGCTCACTCCAAACAACACACACTTGATACTCTTCTCATCAAGCTTAATCCTTCTTTCATATGGTACGAGAGCATAGGCAGTGCACCCAAATACCCTAAGATGATTCACCGAAGGCTTCTAGTTACTCAACTTCTCCTCTGGTGTGACATCATCGACTGCCTTTGATGGGCTCATGTTTAATATATATAGCACATATTGAACTGCTTCTGGCCAGAAACGTCTTGGAACATTCATCTCTAACATCATACACCTCGTCATGTTCATGACGGTTCTGTTTTTCCTCTCTGCGATCCCGTTTTGTTGGGGTGTATACGCGGCTGTGAGCTGACGTTTGATACCATACTCTCTGCAATACTCATCAAACTCCTTTGAATTGTACTCTCCTCCTCTGTCAGAGCATAAACACACCAGCATTTGCACCAACTCCCTTTCTGCACCAGCTTTAAACTCCTTGAATACCGTAAATGCCTCTGATTTCTCTGTCAAGAAGTAAGTCCAGCTCTTTCTACTATAATCATCTATGAAGTTGATGATATACCTTTTTCCGCTCTCAGATGCTGGAGTAATTGGTCCACATATATCGGTGTGAACCAATTGGAGCCCCCGAGTTGATTTCCACACACTCTTCTTTGGGATACTCTCTCGGTTCTGCTTTCCCCTCATGCAAATATCACAAATGGCTTTTTCTGCTTCTTGACTCAGTTTTGGCATCCCAATCACCATGTCCTTTTGTGCCAGCAATCTCAAACCTTGGTTGTTGAGGTGTCCATATCTTCTGTGCCATAAATCATTTGTCTTCTCTATCACTTGTAGACATCTACCTTCCTCTTCTTCCTTTGATTTTCTGATAATAGCAAGAAGTATGAACATCCGATTCTTTGACATTGTTGAGTGCATTATCATTCTCCTCTCCGCTTTGTGCCATACCTCACACACTCCATCTTCGATAATAACTCTCAACCCTTTCTCTTGCAGCTGTCCCATACTAAAGAGATTGTTCTTTAGCCCCGGCACAAAGTAAACATCAGAGATCACTTGAGCCCTTCCATTGATCTCAAGTCACAGCTTTCCTCTTCCGTCTACGGACATTCTTCGGTCATCTCCCAATCTCACGTTTCTCTTAAAGGTAGTGTCAAGCTCAATGAACCACTCCCTTGTCCCACACATATGATTGCTGCACCCGGAATCTAAGAACCACACTTGTTCCTCCTCAGTTTTTACTTCCTCAATACGTGCCATCAGGAGCACATCTTCCTCCATCTCGACGTAATTGGCTTCCTTGTCCTAGTCTGGACATTCCGACTTATAGTGCCCCATCTTGTGGCATTTGAAGCACTCCACTGTGTTCTTGTTCACAGTACCACGTCCTCTTCCTTGGTAACCTCCTCTCCCTCTTCCTCTGGTAAAGTTACCACCTCCTCTGCCTCTGCCTCCCTCTGGCTTCCAGTATTGATTCTCAACCTTCAAGACCTTTTCCTCCACATCATCTTTGGTAAGGTTCAGTTCATGGATTGTCAATGAACTCTGCAGTCCGTCCACAGTTAGGCTCTTCACATCATTAGCCTCCTCTATTGCACACACAACATGTGTGAACTTCTCTGTGAGAGTTCTCAAAATCTTCTCCACAACCTTAAAATCTGGCATCTCCTCTCCAAGGTTTCTCATGTCATTAGTGATCTCCATCACCCTTGATATATACTCCTCTACCTTCTCTCCTCTTCTCATCTCAAGGATTTCGAAGTTCCTTCTCAACCTCTGCAGTTGAGCACTCTTCACTCTCTCATTCCCCTGGTACTTATTTTTCATGGAATCCCATAGATCCTTTGATGTTTCTTTCTTCATGATTGTCTTCAGAATTGTCTTGTCTATCGATGCAAACAAGTAATTCTTCACTTTGTGATCTACGACCGTCTTCTCTGCTATCCTTTCTAGCAACTCGGTTCGTTGTGCCCCTGACAGAACCGTGCCTCTCTCTTGGCTTGGAATACCGGTTTCGATCAAACTCCACCACTCCTTCGATCAGAGTAAATTCTCCATGAGCATTGCCCAATGCTCGTAGTCACCGTCAAACTTTGGTATGATCATAGCGTCTTTGTCACTCATCCTCTCAGATTAGTATCAAGCTCTGATACCACTTGTTGTCTTTGTAGTTAAGAAAGCTTGCAAAAGATGTACTGAAAAGTTCTACATTTCAATAAAGGATTGACCCTTAAATAGACCTTTGTCTTACAACTAGAATCCGAAACTTAAGCTACTAAACAACTGAAAAACAAATTCAAACGTGGGACTAGTGGAACTAGTCTCTTCCTAGAAACAAGGATGACTTATTCTTCTAAAGAGAACAAAACAGAAACATAGTAATTAAAACAGAGATGTTGTCCGATTCTTTAGGACTTTATTCTTCAATTTCTGTAATCTATAGCCATAAATTCCACAAATGCCTAACTTTGAAATGTTACTAACAATACTACGCGAAGTTACCTTTCTTAAATCAGCTTCTAGCCACCGATACTGATCAGAATGAGAGTCAAAGCGAGTATAAGAACCAAGCATAATCGTGTGTACGCCGGCTACATCAAAAGAGTAGTAAAGGTTGGATCGAGAGAGGCTTTCGGCGTGAGGCATGAGCCATCGAGCATTGTATGACTCGAAGCTTGTGTGTTCAACAATCGGAAAAGACTCGATCTCGTGGTTTCCTTCGGTGACCATCCACGGGCGGGTGCTAGCCAGGGTCTCTAAGAGGCGGCCAAATGAGTCCCAAAGTGGCTGGAAGCTGTCCGCGTAAGAGAGGTCACCAGGAAGTAGGAAGACATCAAAGTCTCGTTGTCTAATCTGATCTAATGTTCCCACCGTCCAGTCGGTTTGCCCTAGGTCTCCTTCAATTTCACATGAAAAACCCGTATTTTAGTAAATTCACTAGAAAACCGGTCTTATTCTACGTAAACCAAGATCAGCATATAATAACAGTGTCAAATATATCATTCAACCCAACCTAGCTATCGTTGATTGAGTATATCCGAAATTGGATTCAACTTAACCAATGTATTATCCATGGTTTATATATATGTGGTAAATTAATTGTGGTTGTAGTTGTGGTTTGTATTAGTATCTGCAACTCTGCATCGCCACCCGAATTCAAACTTCCATAATTTATCATGTTGACAAAACAAAAATGAAATAAATGGTTATATATACATAAATATATTTATATATATTTTACTATGAAATTTGTTAATAATAGATTAAAAATATGTATGTATGAATAAATTAATGTCACTACACCTTATAGGTTTGAACCATCAGAGTTTTCATGATAAATTGATGGAACTAAGTTAATCAGTAATTAAGATTATTGTATGAGGCCATACATAAATCGTAACCATTAGGATTAAACTCATAAGCCATTAGTGCATGTTCACATTAGGAATAAAATTCATGTACCTCTTTGATTGATCGTTTGAAAAAAAAAAAACATCTCAAACTAAACCCCACTACTCTATACTTGAATTAATTAAAGCGAATTCAAGCACGGATAAACTATTTTGAACCCCAAATAGACGTGTATAACTTTAAAGCTTGAGATTTTGGCGTATACTTCAAAACAATCAAACTTCAACAGGAAAGTTGTGGACATATTGAGAAAGTGGAATACATCTAATTTCCTGTACGGTTTGCATGCTATTGCATAAAGGTATTAGTCCAATTTTAAAATATTTTCATAAGCATAAACTTTCAAAATACGTACATATATAGGGTCATATTGGCTAATCTGCTTATTACCACCTGATTTTGAGTCATAATTTCAAAATTCTTTGCACTTTAATTTGTCCAAACAATTTATTCATTTATATAATTTTTCAACTGAAAATTACCATTCCTCTCTTGTTTTTTTTGTTTTTATGTAAAATTACCATTCATCTCTAAAACTTCAACTCATAGGCAATTCCATTCTAAAGGGACATCCTATTCACCGGTCCTAAAATCTCCAATAAATGACAAAAAGTGAGATAACGAAGAGTAAAGTTTTTTTTTTTTTTTTTAGAATCAAGGGATAATCCGGACTTTTATGACCCGACTAATCCTCCCAAGGTGAGTGTAGCCATCGAGTAGCCCACTCATGAAATTTTCTAATGGATCTAAAGCTCTTGGGGGAATTGGACTCTTGCCTAGACCCATAGAACGAAGAGTAAAGAGTTAATGAAGAGACTATATTTTACCAGCGACAGCGAACTCGACCGGAAAAGTCGATGGAGGAGTTCTAAAAGAAAATTCATCACCGTGGCCACCGCAACGGTAATAATAAATGGTGTTAGGTTGAAGAGGACCAATTTTGACATGGTGGATTTTTCCGGAGCTGTAGAAGATCAATCTGTAAGAAGTGGATTCTCCGGCAGCTTTTTTGTCGTACTTTTTTGGACGTTTGCCGTACTCCACTATCGATGCAACGTTCATGTCGTCCGTTACGTATGTTACTCTCATGTGGTCCTTACCCGCCAATGATACGTGTACCTATACATATGCATAGTTAATATATATGTAATAGAATGAACAACAGAAAAGGAGTACGCATGTCATATTCCATATATAGAGAAAAGTTAGAAGATGAAAAATCTATAGGAACTAAGACAAAGAGAGGCAATATGAAAGATATTGAAACAAATGAACCTGTTGAGGATGGAACTTTGGACGGCCGTGAGAGATTATGAAGTTGGGACGAGGGGGCTGGCGGGTGAAATTGGAATCATGCTGATTAGCTTGAGATACAAAAGGAGAGAGGAAGAAGAGAGTAAAGCTAAGAAAGAGACCAAATACTTTCATCTTCTTTTTAAAAGAGTTTTGGGTGAAGGTGAGGATGCAGAAGATGTGATGAATTGATTATATATTGAAATATATGTAGGTATCTTCTTTTCAAACGAGTCTTAGCTAGGTTTGTTTATACAACTCGTCAAGTCATTCATTTCGTTTTTTTTTTTGTTTTTTTTTTTAAGTATTGCTTGCAGCTTTCTTTCATCTTCCTATTGCCAAAAAAAAACAAAAACATATCAAAGCCAATGCTTTTGTCACCTATATTTCCATCCAAGATCTAAGATTAATTAGGTTTTTAACCGAAAATTTTAAATCTTATATTCTACAATCATAGAAATATGTTTATTTATATTTTTGAATTTAACCAGTTGATCCAATGCAATATGTATATATATATATATATTCTACAACGGTTATGTGAATTCTGCACTGGTGAGTAAAAAAAGAGTCTAACTTGATCGTTCCCAAGTTTTTGGTTACGAGTTATGACATCACTAATTTGAGCCGACAAAAATACCTATCAACAGATTATAAATTCAGGGAAAACAAAGGATTAGCGAGTAAGAAAAGTCTTATTGATTAAAAGTGTAAGAGTATATCAGACAACCATCAGTCCTACAAACTAACTGATGTTTTGATCCTAAAACAAAACCACGCAACACTTGAACAAAAACTCCCAAAACATTCTTACATACAAACAAAAAAACTTGCCTAATAAGAATGTAACTTATAACAAAATGAATATGTAGTTCTTATTTTTTTTCTACTACCGATGAATGAAAAAAAAAGTTTTTATGGTATGATGATTTAACGCTCATCATTGGAGTGACTCGATGGCCAACATGACGATGATGTGCTAAGACTCTCGAGCCAGAATTCATCCGCAAGATGTGAGTCCGAGTCATTATTTCTATGCCACGACCAATGTGCTTTTTTCCCGTCTATAACCTTCAATCTCCCATGTCCAAAACTCGGTTCGCGATATACTGACAATGGTGAAGGAGGCTTCTTGAACCTATAATTCAAGATACAAAAAAAAAAGAACATTGCAATGACTTTATTGAATTCATTTAAATGCAAATTTATCAAACGAAAACCCTTTAAATTGGGGAATATATGAAACTAAATTTAGATTGTCATAATGGGTGGTGGCGACATACGATCTAGCAAGGCCTTCTCGGTTGCCTCCGTCACCTATGGTTATGTAAATTGGTCCACAAGGGTCGGCCTTGTTGTTGTATACCCGTTTCTGCATCATCAATCACAATTCGCCATCAATAAAGTAAAGTAATAAACTCTTTTTTTTTTTTTGGGTCACAATAAACTCTTTCTTCTAAAATTTAGTTTTCTATGTAAATAGTATCTTATACCACAATGATTTAATGAAAATTTAATTAGAAAAACATGGTGAGTGAAACTAAGAAACTTACGAAACGTTCGTAGGCATGAACATGGCCGGAAAAAACAACGTCGACTCGAGCACTAAAGAGCAAAGACTCCATAGCTTCTCTCATGCTCTCTCCTTCACCTTCATGCGCCTCGTTCGTGTTGTACCACGGCGCGTGCAGTAACACCACCACCCACGGCGTCGTTTTACGGTCAACCTTTCTCCAACACAAGAACAAAAAATCAATTTTCAAGAATTGATAGAACTTCTTTGAAAGTAAGTTGCATTATTATCTACAAACTAACCTTTGCTAAATCGGCTTGGAGCCACTGATACTGATCGGAATCACAGTCAAAGTCGGTATAAGAACCGAGCATAATCGTGTGGACACCGGCTACATCAAAAGAGTAGTAGAGGTTAGAGTCAGAGAGGCTCTCGGTGTAAGGCATGAGCCACCGTGCATTGTAGGACTTGAAGGTTGTGTGTTCCAAGATTGGGAAGAATTCGACCTCGTGGTTTCCTTCAGTAACCATCCAAGGTCGCTGGCTCGCGAGTGGCTCGACAAGGCGGCCAAAGGAGTCCCAAAGTGGTTGGTTCGTGTCGGCGTAGGAGAGGTCTCCGGGAAGTAGAAAGACATCGTAGTCTTGGCTCTTTATCTGAGATAATGTTGCTGCTGTCCATTCGGTTTGGCCTAGGTCACCTTCAATTTCACATCAAAAAACGGTCTTTTGTTAAGTCGACATGAAATTTTGGTCCTTAACCGGTATGAACCGGAACACAACATATAGAGGTGTGAAAATAGATGAACCCCAATTCAACTCAACCAATTTTTATCCATGAATGAAATGATTTTTTTGGTTTTGTGTATATATATATATTAGAAAGGTTCATAGTTCAAATATTAAAATATCTATATTAATTAAAGTTTGTTAATAACAGATTACAAAAGTTTATGTATTCAATAGTTAAAATAATTTAGTGAATTGACCCGTTAACCCAACCCCACTGGGCCACTACTAAATTATCTTGAACTTAAGCCAATTCATGCACGAATAAACCTTTTTTACACCCTACAAATGTAATTAGCCAATGAATTAATTTGTACGTGTGACCTTTTAGAAAAATCAAACTCGAGTAGAAAATTGTGGGCATGCCTAACATGTTGTAGACGTGTACCATCCTGCAAGTTTTGTGTGTTATTGTGCATACTAAAGCTATTAAGTTCGACTTTTTCAATGTGATCCAATTTTTTTTTTTAAGTTTTCTAGTAAACATAGAGTTTCATATCTTTGGTATACATACTATCTACCGCTGAATTATCATTATTCAATATGTTTGATGTTTTTCTTTTCTATCTTAGTTATACATTAAGAACAAGGTCGAAAGTTCTTATGACCAAAACAAAACATAAAGTTTCATGAACCTAAAATTTGTACTATTACGTCGTCGTTGTATAACTAAGTACTATTCAAATTCAAATATGGTAAAATTTGGTTGTTTAGAAAAAAAAAAGAGTTTGAGAGAATTTACCAACAATAGCGAACTCCACCGGATAAGTTGATGGAGGAGTTTTGAAAGAAAATTCAGGACCGTTTCCGCCACAACGATAGTAGTAAGTGGTGTTGGATTGGAGAGGTCCGATCTTGACATGGTGGATCTTACCGGAACTGTAGAAGATATACTTGTAAGAAGTAGATTCTCCGGTGGTTTTTCCGTCGTATTTTCCCGGCTGCTCACCGTATTCCACCACCGACTCCACTTTCTTGTCTTCCGTTATGTATGTTACTCTCATGTGGTCCATACCCGCCAATGATACGTGCACCTTTAATTTATCAAATTATTTAAACCAACACAAACCTTTATAAGCAACATTTAAAGGAACACTTTATGCTAAAGAAACATTTAAGTAGCAAATATATAAGATCAATAACCAAATGTTAACAAAAAAGTATATATATATGCAAGATCAAAATATGTGATAGATTTAAGAACAAAACTTAAAAGAGAAAGTCAATCACTGATTCAATCTCCCTGAATGCAAATACATTGTCCTTAATTATGGACTATATATCGCACATTCTATAGGAAACCGAATATGGAAATCTTATAGATTAATAACACAGGGAGTAATATTGAATTAAAAACTATATGAAGATGTTGAGAAAGAGAGTTAAATCAAAGAACCTGTTGCGGATCGGATTTGGAGCGATCATGAGGGACGAAGACGATGGGACGAGGCGGCTCGCGGCTGAGTTGATCGGGAACATCAGCTTGAGATAGGAATGCAAAAGAGAAGAAAAGAGTAAAACCAAGACAGAGACCAAAAAGTTTCATCTTGATTAATGTTTAAAGAGTTATACAGTTGGTGAAGAAGAGTGGATTAATGTTGAAGAGATCGGTGGAAGTTTCAGGCGTGTTTTATATACTTCTCGTTAGCCATCGCGTCAAGTTACTTCATTTCCTTTTTTATTTGTAATTTTTAAAAAAATTATATTATACTTCAAAGAGACAAATGAGTTTTGCTTGCAGTTTTCTTTATCTTTTTCTATTATTTAAAGAAAAATAATTAGAAGGTCAATGCTTAACTTGTTTAAATCATAAGGTTTTCGTAACCTTAAAGAACTCGACCCAAAAAAATAATAAAAAATGAGAGATGTTTTTACATGAAATTTTTTTCTTTTTTTGAAAACTTTTTTTTTCCTTTTTTTGATATCAAGAGCTGGATCAGATTGACGTGCAAATAGTTTTTCTATACATGAAATTTATGCTTAGTGTTTTTTTGGTGGATAAAGATTTGCTAATTTATGTGTGAAAATTGTATCAATATGGCAAATTATTTTGTAACAATACCGTTAAGGATGTAATTAACCAATGGTTTTACAAATTTAAAGAAAAATGATTCTTCATATCTGTTATTAACAAACGTATCAATTAACATAAACATGCATCAATCCAACTTAAACTGATTAATGTACCATTAAGATCAATTTATAAAATGAAACCAATATCTAGTACCATCGTCCAAGGATTTTTAGATATTTTTAGACTTTTGTATTAAAGGATTAGGAATTTTTCGACCAAAAAAAAAAAAGGATTAGGAATTTTAACGAATCACTGAATAATACAAAAGAGAAAAAGGAAAGTGGTCCATTTTTAATTTTTTTTGTTTTGTTTTGAAAATAGTCCATTTTTAAGTTCCAACGTCGATTGGTGGTGAGTCATAGAGCAAGAAGCCTCAAGGCCACACATATACGTGTGATATATGGTACAATCAAACATAAATCGTTGTCCTATTAGACTTTACTATAATGTTTGTTTGTTTGGTCGACTTTAAATCTTAATGTGATGGAAATTCGTGTCTGAATACGGCATACTAAATTTCCATCCAGTATCTAAATTTATATAGCTTTATATTCTAGGATCATATAAATTGTCTGAATATACATTTTCTAGGAAAATAGCTAACCATGTGACCAAACTAATTGGAATAAATTTAAGTATATGCTAGACACGCAAGTGTTTCTGGTAGCAAACATTATATTACAAATCAATTACTATATTATAGTATATAACAAGAAAATTTCAATATTTTTGTCCAATGTTGAAAAGTATTACCTATACTTATTTCGAGATTGATTTCTTCGATTTGCTATTTTAAGAGCATATTTGTGATCGAGAAAAACGTTGCTATTATTTTTCTTATATACTCTCTTTTGTAATAGTCCTAGAATAATATTTTTAAAATTTTCCCAACAAATGGTTTCTTCTACCAAAAATTTGAAGTTCGAGTATCGTAATTTATTGGTGGTTATATTATATTGTTATGTAGGGCTTGTTGTAAGCATCATATATTGATGGTAGAATGATGAAGAAACAATAAAAACTGATTCATGTGTTCATATTTTCATGAAATTACTCTAGTTATGATCAGGATGTAGATAACATTATACTATATATTTTCATGTGTTTCGTTTCCTAATTACCGACGAAAACATTATCTTATATATTTTCATGTGTTTCGTTTCGTAATTAACGGCAAGAATATTTATTTATCCATAAGGTGACGACCACGTGTCAAACAATGAACAAGTGAGGAAGAGGAGAAAGAGTAAAACAAGTAATCCGATGGAACGTGAGAAGATATAGAACATGACTCATGTCATGTGGCCACGTTGCTAAGTTAATATGGTACAAACGAATATGCTTTGTGGATATTTCGCAAATCCAAATTAAAAATATGAATAAATGATTTATGTGTTGCGAATTTTGGATAAGCCGTGTAAGGACCCGTAGACTTTTTCTTTTCTTTTTGGATACTTAAATTGAAATAGCATATACCATAGTTTCACTCCACATCCATTTCTATAACTTTTGACACATAAAAAATGAATTTGTTCAATGTATCAGTCCATAAAGAAAAACGGGGATCACATGACTTATCTGCTTAATTGCTTAATTGACCTAGACGTCCGTTTTCTCATTGATTTGGCAATTTGGCTCATGATAAACTTCAAGTCAACCATCTTAGTGATATCGTGTCGTCGCAATACAAACTATACCTTTATTTATATGTAATTAAATGGATAGGTAATTTATAGTTTACTTTTAACATTTTCGTAATATTTCTTTTATAGTTTATCAAAAATATATTTCTTTTATATAAAATCTTGCTTTTGTCGTTTCAAACTAACACTAATACATATAAATGAGATTTTATATAACATAAACAAAAAATTGTCGCTTTTTTATGTAAAATCTTATTTATATATAATATTCGTAATTTTTTATAAAATGTACATCTCAATACTACATTTGTCTCTAAGCTTAACAATATCTACAAGTTGTTGCTTTAAACAATGTTTTACGAATTATGGAAAGAAAGGAATGTCAGTTCAAGTAATCCGAGAGATTCAGTTTACCTTTAGACATAAGCTAGTTGGCCTACGATATCCTATTTCTTTGGCTCGGGTACATCCAATATAGGAATGATCATGGACCGTAGCCTCTTATCGAAGGTTGTTCTAAGATTGCTTATGGTTCTTCTAACCTAGGTCATTGCTTACTCTTTACTAGGTCTTTTGTTGTTATCTCTCTTACACAGTGTTGTGTATTCAAAATGACTAATTCCTTTTCGATGGTCAATATGTGGCTTATAGATGGCCTTTAGTGACCCCCAAAAAAATTGGTAAGGTTCACATCATCTGGATTGGGCTATCTGAGAGTTCATTGGCCCATTACATTGACTAGGCCGAAATTTATATATCCATAAGCCTAAAAAGAGAGAGTACAAGTCCAAAGCGTATACCATTTTTTTATTTAAAAGTATTTGAGCAATCAAAATATCAGTCAATGAAATGTCAACTTAAGATCTATCATCTATGTCGGCAGGCGCAACCGATTAATTGACATAAACGTCCCTTAGATTAGTAATGACAATTATTACAAAACACATAATAATACATATTGTAATGCTTTAATTTGTATAAATAGTACAATTCAGAAAATATACATGTCGGTGGTATGTGTGCATCCAAGTCTCTAAGTATGTATGTAGTGAAAGAAGTATGTGTGACTAACTCAGTATTAGACATTAGTGAATGTTTAATTACTTAATCCCAAAAAAGAAAGTATGTAAAGTTGAAATTATGTGTGTGATGATGATTAGGAAATGAAAAAGATATGTCGTCTGGTTTGTTCTTATCCTTGAATTAAAACGATATAGATAAAAGACATACGTGGATTTCACTAGGAACACACGACTAATTAAATTCATCAGACTGGTGGATCTATCTAAGTAATGTAACTATTTCCATGAGCTTGGTTTTTACTGTAGATTTTCTTTTAATTGACTGAACAAACATAACTTAAATGTAAATGCTAACTGTTTGTGCAATTTACATTTCATATAGAAAGAGGGAATTACTTCTTCTTGTTTATGTGAACAAAAAATGGAATTATTTTTGTAGCACATATATAGCTTGCCTTTATATGAAATTTCCTAGAACATAGAGCTTTCCATCAATAAATTTATCTTGCAATAATTTTGTAAACTTCAATATGGTTTACCTACTTAGACTCACGGACCACACAACTTGCAATGTGTATCCATTTTTCCGAAGATTTTCCTACTCGATTAACTGTTCATATACATGTTTTTCTTCGTCGTATATTTTCTTTTCCTAATGAAATACATTATACGTGTATACGTGTTTGACTTCGGTAACTAAATTCACATAATTACAATGCATGTAAAAAAAAAATGAAATGACTGATCCATATTCATTATATCACATCTGCATCGTCTATGAATTTGGAGTCGTAATAATGACATTTCATAGTGGAGTTAACCATTTGATTACATTTTTATGTGAAAAAGTGCTTTCACATAATATTTATATATATATATAACTAAGTGCTTATATATTTTTAATTCTATATTTATAAAGAAGTAGAAGCAAAAAATGAAGATATATTCTTAACATTTAGACCCAAAAAAATGAAGATATATTGTTGAAAAAGAGAGTTTAGTATAGAATTTAACCAATGGAGAAATGAAAAATACTCACCGGTGGTTAGGACTGGGCAAATTATCCGTTAAATCCGATCCGATTCGATATTCGTTTCGATCCGATCCGAAAAATTCGGATATCCGTTTTGAATCAAAGTAAAGCAAATAATAAAATTTAGTATCCGTGTAAGGCGAAACAAATCACAAATACTAATTTTAAAAATCCGAATGTCCGATCCGATTCGTATATTACTTATATATACATATAATATGGTAGATTTATAACGTATATTTAAAAATTTGATTTTAAAATATATTTGGCGAATATATTTCTAGTAACAATAGATATATACTAATTTTATTTGAAATATATTTCTTAAAAAAATATATATTTTTTACCGTTTTAATCTTTCTTTTTTAAAAAAATTTATCGAATAAAATTAGATCCATTTCATATATTTATTAATTAGTTATTTAAATTTATATTAAAATTTTTTTTTTGAAAAAAATATTATGGTGTTTTCAATTTTTTTTGTTTAAAACAAATATCCGCGGAGATCCGGATATCCGCAAATATCCAGAAAAAATCCGGATATCCGAAATTTTTCGAAGTAAAGCAAATCAGAAAATTAGATATCCATAAAAAATAAATCAAATAATAAATACTATATTTTTTCCGGATATCCGATCCGCACAAGATTTTAAAAGTCGCAAAAAAAAAAAAAGAGAGATCGGGTCCCATTTATTTTCCTCATTTTCATAAGCATTCAATAATCTCTACGTACAGTGTCATTAAGTGCCAGCCTCTACATATATATACCTTCAAGATCCTCATTCATTACAAACCCGATAGCTGATAAATTCAGAGGAATTTTCGTAACTAAAAAACATCGAAAGGTTTGGTTTTCCATACTAAGTGGAAAATGGGTATGAATTTCAGGGATCAAGCTTGGATTCTTCTGGCGATTTTGTGTTTTTCATTGTTGATTTGCTCAACTAAAGCAGTGGTCTCTTATGATCATAAAGCTTTAATCATCAATGGACATAGAAGGATCCTTCTCTCTGGTTCTATTCACTACCCAAGAAGCACCCCTGAGGTAATCTTTAATTACTAAAATATATATACATATTAATTAGTATTATCTTTTTAATTAAGTGCATTGGTCACAAACAAAAGTTCTTTTGGAATTCTGAATGATTGCTTTGATTTTCTGCACATGGAGTTTTTGTTTTTATTCTGGATTCTGCTTATAGTGTAGGCTATTTCATTATAAAATTATTTTAGTTTGTGAAGAAGAAAGTTAAAATAAAAACTTGTGGATGTTATGTTCTAATGCAGATGTGGCCTGATCTTATAAAGAAGGCCAAAGAAGGTGGTTTAGATGTTATACAAACTTATGTTTTCTGGAATGGACATGAACCTTCTCCTGGAAATGTAATTTTAGAGAATTCAACAATTTTTTTAACATAAACTCATAAGACATATAAAATCTTAATGCTTTATATCTTTGTTTGCTCCAGTATTATTTTGAAGATAGGTATGATCTGGTTAAATTCATCAAGGTGGTGCACCAAGCTGGTCTATATGTTAGTTTAAGAATTGGTCCATATATATGTGCCGAGTGGAATTTTGGGTAAATGTTTAAAATTGTGTTTGATCTAAAAATAAATAAATATTTTTTTCTTATGAATATAAAAATATATCTAATTATTTATATATATTTTTTTCTGAATTGTTAGGGGATTTCCTGTTTGGCTCAAATATGTCCCTGGCATAGTTTTCAGGACAGATAATGGGCCTTTCAAGGTACAAAATTCTAGAACTAATCAATTTCAACTTTGATTGGATTTGCTGTTTCTTTCTGATTTCTAAATCTTCAATTTTGATGCGATGATTAAAAAGATTGCAATGCAAAAATTCACAAAGAAGATTGTGGATATGATGAAAGAAGAAAAGTTGTTTGAGACTCAAGGAGGACCCATCATTCTCTCACAGGTTTTGTGTCTTCTTCTTGATAATGCACATGTAGATACATAAAATGCAATAATCTTAATGTTAGAAAAAATGGGCAGATAGAGAATGAATTTGGACCAATGGAATGGGAGATAGGATCAGCAGGAAAAGCATACTCACAATGGACAGCTCAAATGGCATTGGGGCTGTCCACAGGTGTTCCATGGATTATGTGCAAGCAAGAAGATGCTCCTTACCCTATTGTATGCCTCTTTCTCTCTCTTCCTTTCTCTCTCCCATTTAATTTTCCCATATCTTAGTGGTTTTGATTAATCTTGATTCGAACAATAGGTGTACATATTATGTATTCAATATAATGGTTGTCAAAAAAAAAAAATATATATATATATATATATATAATTAATTGAAGACAAAAATAATAGTAATATATAATGATTATATATTTTTCTTGGTCGGCAATTAGATATTCTTAAGCGAAAGGGGATATTTTATTAATATTTTGTCATTTATGTGTATTATAAAATATAACTTTTTTTTAGTAAATTTGCTGAATAACCAAAAAAAACTTTTATAATTAGAAAAATGACTAAATTGTGGGGATTCCTTTGAAAAACTATATGGGGTTTTGGTTACTTTTCCAATTGTAAGTTTTTTTAGATATTAAGTGCAAATTCTCTTTTTTTTATATAAAATATTTATTATGTTTGATAATTCGAATATCATTCCTTCTTACATTTGGTGGGGTTACCTTTTGAATATTTTGTTTTGCCTTCAATTTTCCTTCAAGTAAATTTCTCTTTTTCTTGTTAGATATTGTCATCTTATTGATAATTACAACAAAACTATCGTTTTCCCCGTTTATTTGCTTGTCTATGATAATCTTTTTCCATTTAAATTACTTGGGGCCACCGGCCAAAAACAAAAAGAATCCATGGGGACAATTTTTTCTTCGACTTTTGACTTGTAAATTTTTAACACTACTTTTAAATTTGGTAGGAAAAAAATTACATTTGAGTGTTAACAATTTTTTACATGCATTTATATGATTGTATTGGTAAAATAGATAAATACATGCAATGGGTTTTATTGTGAGGGTTTCAAACCTAATTCAGTCAATCAACCCAAGATGTGGACAGAGAACTGGACTGGTTGGTAAGTAACGAAGCTATCTAATCTTCTTTTTTTGTTCCTTCAAATAATAATCTTTTGTAAAATTAAAATAGAGTTTATATAACTAATTAGTAATGCTTGTGATGATTCTTTTAGGTTCACGGAATTTGGAGGTCCCCTACCAAACAGACCAGTCGAAGACCTTGCGTTCTCCGTGGCTCGTTTCATACAGAACGGTGGTTCCTTTATGAATTATTATATGGTAACTTTAATAGTTTTCAAAAATAGATAAACAAACAATTTGTTGAAAAAGAAGATAACAAAAAAAATTAAATTTTTGAATGTTGAGTGAATTAAGAGTTAAGAGAATGTCGTTACAGTATCATGGAGGGACGAACTTTGATAGAACAACTGGTGTGTTCGTCGCCACGAGCTATGACTACGATGCTCCTCTTGATGAATATGGTAATTCATTCCGGATTCATCTGAATTTTTTTTTATTAAGTTTCATGGATTTTCAATATCTAAATATTTATAAATTATTTGAGGTCTATCTCATTTTCGATGTAGGATTCGTTAATTAGTAAAATTATACATCAGAGAATGATCTCTTTATTCGATATTAGACCCTTTTTTAAAAACTTACTTTTTTTTTTTAATAAAAAGGATTACTGAGAGAACCCAAGTATAGCCACTTGAAAGAGCTGCACAAGGTCATCAAGCTATGTGAACCTGCGTTGGTCTCTGCTGATCCAATCATTACATCGCTAGGCAATAAACAAGAAGTAAGTATGCAAACGAAAATGAAATGCAATGTGTATATATAGTATTGAAGATAATTAAGAAGCATAAAAGATTTGTACTTTTATTTCAGGCTCATGTATTCAAATCCAAGACCTCTTGTGCTGCCTTTCTTTCGAACTACGACACGAGTTATCCAACAAGAGTTATGTTTCGGGGATTTCCGTATGATTTGCCTCCTTGGTCTGTCAGTATTTTACCTGACTGTAAAACCGAGTATCACAACACTGCAAAGGTTGATAACTAAACTAAAGCTTATATCGAAAACATTGTTTTGTTTAGTAGTACTCTTTTATCATGTGCAAACTGGTGCATTCAAATAGAGTCCGATTCAAAAACTATTTTTACTAAAGAAATATTGAATATTGGGGTTCCTAATTTAGAAGAAAAAAAATCAACAGATATCAAATATTTGCATTTTCAAATAGTTTAGGGCGGCTCTGACTTTGTTGATCTCATAGAAATGGTATTTACTGTTATTGACATTGACCTATATATATGTGTTCTTGATACGCATGTGTAACGTGATACAGATCCGTGTACCAAGCATACCTATGAAGATGGTTCCTACTAGCACGCGATTTTCTTGGGAATCGTACCATGAAGAAATCCCTTCTTCATATGACGTTGATACGTTTGCTAAAGATGGTCTTGTGGAACAAATAAGCATGACCAGAGATAAAACAGATTACTTCTGGTATCTTGCCGAGTAAGTTATGTTTTGCCTTTTTTTATTACTGGTGAAATCTCATTATCTTGCGTGATTATAGTTACTGATCCTAGTTTGTGTTATGTTTTATATTGAATTTGCGATTATACGTACTCAGCATTACAATTAGTTCTGATGAGAGGTTCTTGAAGACTGGTGTTAATCCCCTTCTTACCATTTGTTCAGCTGGACATGCTCTTCATGTATTCGTTAATGGCCAGCTTGCAGGTTAAATGAGATAAATCTGAGGGCCAAACTCGTCCTATATGTTAAAAAATCATCAAAGATTCATTTTTGTTTGTTTGTTTGTTTTTAGGAACTAGTTATGGAGCACTGAGCAACTCCAAGCTCACATTTAGTCAAAAGATCAAATTGCGTGTAGGCATCAACAAACTTGCTCTGCTAAGTACTGCAGTGGGTCTTCCGGTTAGTTCTACTTTTGCTTCAATTAGAATATCTCACATTTTTAGGATTTTGCATAGTAAATAACATGGATCAGATCAATTATTGTCAATAAGTTTTAATTGAAGACTAAATATTCCGGAAATTTAGATTTTTGTGTTTTGTTCTTTTGAATACGATTACATTATGAGTTTCACAATCTCCATTATTTTTGGCAGAACGCTGGTGTACATTATGAGACTTGGAATACTGGAGTTCTAGGTCCAGCCACTCTGTATGGAGTTAACTCTGGAACATGGGACATGTCTAAATGGAAATGGTCCTACAAGGTCTTGATCCTGGACAAGAGTTTGATGAATTCACTCGTACTTAATCTTTATAACCACCTATCATAACTAAATGTCTGTTTTGTTTTGAGTAGATTGGTACTAAAGGTGAAGTTTTGAGCCTCCATACCATAACTGGGAGTTCCTCTGTGGAATGGATAAAAGGATCTTCTTTTGTGGCCAAGAAGCAACCCTTGACTTGGTACAAGGTAAGAAATATTTCAATTTCTTCTAAACAAATAAATGTTTTAGATTCAAATTTTTGTTACATATAAATGAACTGTTTTACAAGTTTCTACGCAAAACTATATGATATTTCCATATATACCAAAACAAAAAATTGTGCATTTTTCAAAAGAACAAATGAACTTAAAGGCTATATGATGTTTTGAATGTTCTACTTCAAAACATATAACTTTTGGAAACAGAGAGTGAACATAAGGATGATGAAACATGTCTACCAATAAAGTTGGATCAATATAATAAAAATGAAACTCATGAATTGGATGCATGGGACTGCGTTAAATATATTACACATTAGATAGAAATGAGACTAAGTTTAGTAGTACTTTATTAAGTCTCATAGACATTCTAAAACTAGTTTTGTGGTGGACTATATTTATGTGATTATTAACAATATATAGTTATGAGCTTATAGTAGTATGAGATAATGTTCATATCAGATTCATGCCGTCTCTCTATTTGCAGTCTTATTTCGATACACCGGTAGGCAATGAACCATTAGCTTTGGACATGAATACGATGGGGAAAGGTCAAGTTTGGGTAAATGGTCATAACATTGGACGTCATTGGCCTGCTTACAAGGCTCGTGGCAACTGCGGTCGCTGCAACTATAGCGGTATTTACAACGAGAAGAAATGTTTGAGTAACTGTGGCCAAGCTTCTCAAAGATGGTGAGAACAAAAAATTGTCTATCTTCTTCTTCTTATTCTTTGCTCTAAATCTAATTCACATGATTAATATGTTAATGAGTTTCTCTTTTTTTTTTCAGGTACCATGTGCCTCGTTCATGGCTAAAGCCATATGGGAACCTTGTAGTTGTATTTGAGGAATGGGGTGGTGATCCAAGCGGGGTCTGTCTTGTTAAAAGAACGACCAAATGAACGTTTTTACTTCGTAAAAACGTTTTGGACAAGTTCTGGTTGTGGTGTGTGTGCCTCTTCTTCTCTGGAAGTTTATTAATTTTATGTGCATTGGTTACATGTATTGTTATGTACAGAAGATAGTGGCAATTGTTGGTTCATTTTGGAAGAATTTGATATGGTCTAATAATATATTTGCAAGTGTATAAAGTATATTTACGGAATAAACCAAAGAACAATATTCTTTTATAATAGTTTGATTACTTAAATAGTTCTTTCATTATATCTTATCCTCTATATATTAATATTAATATAGGAGACACTAGATGAAAAATCTTATGTGTCATATAAAGAGAAATTTAAGGACTTTATTTCCTAAAAAAATTATTAATGACAAATATATTGAAATAACAAATATGTGGTAATTAATATAGAGAATTTTATTTAAAGAAAATAGAAAATATTTGAAAATATCTTATTGTATTTTCAATAACTACTGGATTTTTTTATCCGAATCAAACACGAGATTAGAATATTCAAAAACAAATATTTATGATTATTTCAAATAGATGGGAGAACTTAAAACTAACAAAGATTAAATATATTTATATTTGATCAAAATATAAATTTTTGACATTTATGCACAATGCATATTATTTTTGTACGTTTACAAATGTTAGAATACACGTCTAAATAGTAAATTCGATTAAAAACATATTAATTATTTAATCTCACACTTGGCGTGGATCAAAAAATATGACACCCGAAGGGCCCGAACGTCTACAAGAAGCTGGCAGAGCTTTAGCCATTGGAGATTTCCCGTCGTAGGGAGCACTCCATTCCACCTTTCAAGGCATTCCTCGAAGAGGTGAGATCTTAAAACACCCAACTATTTAGACTGGGGCTGGGTTAAGCGGATGGCCCTTTCACAAAAACCTACGGATCCCCCGACCGAAAAATTAGACACTCCATGCCCTCGGAGAGTGCTTTGTCGTGCTATGTCACTTTCTAGTATAATATACTCCATCCGTTTCTAAGTAATTGATGTTTTAAAAATTATTTTTGTTTTTTTAAATTAATTTTTTATATTTTCTATGTAGGTTTTATAAAATAACAATGATGAATTGTGATTTCAAACCATAATAATTGATTTAATTGAATTGATTTTGACTTAAAGTTATAAAAAATTGATTAACGCAAATAATAAAACATTTATAATTAATCATTAATATATGTGAAAATTCTATCAATCTTTAGTAAATATTTCTAAACAAATGTTTTTTGTCTTTAATTCGATTAAAAAACATATTAATTACTTTATCTCTCTATTCATAATATATGTGAAAATTCTAGAAAATCAATCTTTTAAAAATAAAGAGATAAATAAAGTTTTTCTAAACAAATGTTATGAGAGCCTGCTACATGTCACCTATTCTTTTGATATATGTTTTTTCTACATTAATCCTTTCACATTAACTACAAGTTTTAAAGTAATTAAATGCCTACATTAACCATACAATTAAATCTATTTGACTCAAAAAAAATTATCCCATGAATTGGAGTGTACTCCCGATACTACAATACCCGACTCCAAAAGCACAATTTTTCCAACCGTACATAACTCTAATAAAAGTTTTGGTGTGTTTCTTCTGGCAGGTTGATCGAAATAGTAGAAATGAAATAAATTCGAAAAAACGTACACAAACAAATAAGTGATCAATAGAATCTACTTTTCTTCACTTTTGTGTTTGATGAGATAATATTGAATGAACAAGACTGCAAAACAACTATTAAATTATGTAGTGTGCAATACACATCAATATTAGTAAAAATAATAATTACTAAAAACATTTTCGCTGAAATACTTGATCACCCCTAGTTTCGAATATTTTGGTCCGGTACACATATTTTATACTTCTACTAGAAGTCTATAAGCAGAAAAATCAAACCGATATACATATTAAATAGGGAAAATTATGAAAATAATCTAAAAAAAATTAAATTAAAAATATATGCCATATCTTTTAATATTAAAGATATACACTAAGCTTGACTTTATTACCCTTAAGTTATAATTATCTTAAAAACATACCTAAAAAGATTACCACAATAATCCATTTATCGGGAAAAGATTTTTCTGCAAATGCAAAACTACCGTAGTTTTAATTATGACATTTAGGGTTCATTCATTCTCTTGAATCTATATGTCTACTAAACAATACTTTTTTATTGTTTGAATTGTATATTGATGCTTTCTTTTGTTTGTTTGTTTACTTTATTCGAACAACTATATTATTCAAATTATAAAAACTGTTAAAAACAAATCATAAAAAGACTCTTCAAACTCTCACAGAAAGAGTTGTAAAAAAACTAGACGAATCTGAACTTGATTATAAGCATAGTTTCTCTTTTAGCGATGGATAAGCAAATAACTACTCTTCAAAATTTCGCAGAGAAACACAAATTTCCACGATGATGAGTCAAGGTAAATGAATGAAATGATATTTTCTATTCCTTTCATTAGAACAAATGGAATTAACATGAGAAGAGGAATTTAAATTCGTTTAACATGTTGATATACTCCATTTTTACCATGTTTTAACCCTTGTTTTGTAGGGTTTTATCGAGTCTTTCTCCTTTGTATCAAGTCTTTTCAGGTCTAAAAGCAGCTGGAATGAAGAATTGGGGATTGCTTGGGAGTTTTCTGGAAAAAAGAAGGAAAACACGATCTTTTGGAGGCTTTGGAGCCGAAAAAGAACACCTGCTCTCCGTAACGATATGCCTGCTCCCCAGAAGATTCTCTTTGGATATTCTGATTAAAAGTGAATATTCACCTAGAAGATTTACCCTGGATTCACCCAGCTGCCGCCACCCTTAAAAAGGAAATACTTTGGAGATTAAAAGGACACACCTCTTTTACTTTAAAAACACGTTTTTTTTGGATCTAAGAACACTAAGGAGATTTTTGCTACTTTTGCTTTGGGATTTCAAGTCTTGTTCTTCACCTTGTGATAGAAGTTTTCTTAAACCCTTTCTCTTTAATTTATTCCATGAATTCCTTCATATCTATTTGCGATTTTGATTCCATCATGTGCGAGTAGTTACTTTTGTTAGATTAGGGTTTTCGATGGGAATTTAGAGATTCATGAACTAAGCATAGATAGGATCATATATATATTTGATATCTTCATCTAAGTTGAACTTAAAGCTTAGGCTAGATTGATCACCTAGTTTTCGATCCTAGGTTGAATTTACTCATCAAAAGTGTAGTAAATCGCTTGAAAGAATTTAGATGGGCGTGTTGACCCTTAGCCAACGACAGTTGAAGTTAAGGCAACTCGTGAACTTATCAATCTTAATCGCTAATGCTTGTTAATTTCTTTAGGCTCAAACGACAGTTTAGGGTGCTAGATTGATTGATAAAGTTGTTGATGCCACGAAAGTAGATCCTCATGAAATCGTGATTGTGTTCTAGATTGGTGCTTGAATTTATATCCTGAATAATTGCTTGGTTCTTGATGATCTTTTCCTGAGATAATTACCCTAGTCTAACGCCTTCACCATATTTGTTTACAATCGAATTTTATTTTGTTTTGCTACTTTAATTCGTGACACTTAAAACCAAACCACTTGAATCACTTAGCTAGATTTGTGTTGAAAAGAATTAAAGTGTATTGCCGGTCCCTGAACGAACCTAAAACTATATCTACATGGGATTAGTAATTTAGGTCTGAGACCTTTAACCAAAAAAGAAAAATACCTTTTATCACATGTCAACTCAAGTTTTTTCTTTTCTTACTGAACTAATAAGAAAAATACTAACATAGTGATAATGGATATGCACACTTTGAGCACGAACGGTCTTTAGCAAACATGGAAGCACATTGACTCTTACATTGGAAATATCTACTGATATCTCTCAGACTTTATTAGCACAGAATTTCATAAAATGGTTTGTGAATTTAACTTCTTTTTTTTTGCAATTTTTGTAAGATTTTATAGATTGAAAATGGCAACCAGTCATTAGAATTACCTTTCTTGTTTAATAGCCTATGCTTATGACCCGTCACTTGCAAATACATTTTGTCCTTGGGATTTTGAGAATTGCAAGGCACCACTGAATGTTTTAAGGTGTAGACGGAACTTAACAAGTGTTGTAGCAAAATTTCAATTAAAGGGTGATCTAATCATATGTGTTGTTGGCAAAACAAGTACATTGACTATCGCCCAGCGATATTTCGTTATTGTACAAGGCATCGACTTGTTGGACACTAAAAATGGTAAACAAATTGAATCATGTACTAATCACTATACAATATTTTTTTCAATGCTGTCAAGAAATGATACCGCGGGTAAAAAAAATGATAGTGGAAATGATATTATGGGTATATAGGAGTTTGTATGTAACAACGAAGTTTGGAATATGCTCGTTATCACATCGGACATCAAATTTCGGCCTGCTGTCAATTGGGTTTCAATGTTGTTTTATCCCACAACCATGAAATAACCCAAAAACTTAGGCGGTCAACAAAGACAATGATGCTTTGGGATAAGTTGTAAGATTGGCAATGCGACGGATTCTCAAAGAGAACCAATATACTTGTCTTTCAATGGCGAGAAATGAAGACTCAATCCCTAGATTCTGTCAAATATCTTCTAACTGATTTTCTTTTTCTCGAAAGGCAAGACGACTTTTAACGATATTGTAACGTAAACGTTCTTGATTGGTGAATAAGGTTTGATGAAATTTATTATTTAGGGGGTGATTGGCAATTTGACTGTTAAAACTTTGAGGGATTTGAGGAAGAAATCCACCGAGAAAAAAAAAGGCTCCCCTTATTTGGGTTTAGGAACTTCTTTGTGTAAGAGAGGGTTTTACTTTATGTTTGTCTTGCTGTGAGTGGATAAAAACATTTCTTTTCAACAAAGTAGGTCGTTTTTCTCGATCTGGGCAAAGACTTTCTTGGTTCTTGGTGTTCTGAGCAAAGGCGTGTTGAGTTTTTCTTTGTTTTTGGCTCTGTCAAATTTGTTTTCTTGGTGTTTGTGAGTGGTCGATCGGTAGAAGGTTCGATTGTGAGGTATTGAAGAAGGTTTGTGCTCTGAAGTTGCAGAGTTGAGGTCGAGTTACGGTTGTTCGAGTTAGAGTGAAGCAGCAGTGATGTCTTCGGTGATAGATAAGGCGATGATGCAGATGAATCTGGGTGACGAAGAAGAGGAGGCTCCCTTTGAACTGCCGGACCTCCCAGAGTTCAGTTCCTGTGAGCGTAACGTTCTTAGTCTGATAGGACGGCTTCTCAATCCAGAATGTCAGAAGATGTCGAGTTTAATCTTGGATCTTCCAAGGAAGTGGCAAAAACTTGGTCGGATTAGAGGTGTTGCCTTAACTGCAGAAAGGTTTCAGTTTATTTTCAGGGATGAGCGTGATCTGCTAGAGATTTTGGCAAAGGGGTTTCATACTTACAATGAATGGGGGATTGCGATAGAGCGATGGTGTGAAAATCCTTTGCCTGACTCTCTTCAATTTGTTCCAATCTGGGTTCAAATTTGAAATATTCCGGTCAATAATTACACGGTGGAAACTATTACTGCTTTTGGTGAGCTTGTTGGACAGGTTACTAAGGTCGCTTATGATCCAACCATTTCCCAGACAAGAGATTTTGTGAGAGTTCAAGTGAGGTTTGATGTTTCAAGAGCTCTCAAACGTTCAAAAGTTGTTACAATTCGTGGTAAGGGTCCTGTAACCTTGGGTTTTGATTATGAGAGGGTTCAAAAACGTTGTTATCGCTGCCAAAGGTTAACTCATCAGAGAGAGTCTTGTCCCCTTTTCTTGAGGGAGATGGATTTGCTTGGAGATGGAATTGCAACAGCCCTCTTAAGAATCTGATTGTGTTAAAAGATGGTGACCCGCTTTTTGGTGTGTTACGAGAAAATCAGGTTGGAATTGATCCCCTTACTGGTCGTCATCGTATCGCGGCTGAACATTTGGAAGGAATGAGACAATATCTTCTGATTGGGGTTGGTGTAGACAGAATTATAAGGGAGGAGAGAGTGAAGAATTCAATTTGTGCAGTGGAGTTGAATCCTATTACTCAGAAGACAATTTTAAGGCTCGAACCTACTCCTATTGTTTGTAGTAATGTGAACAAGGAGAAAGGTTTAGTGTTTGGGTATGAAGATGCTAGTAAAGGTGCTTCAAGCAGAGGTCCAAGAAGTGAGGATCAGGTTCTGCTTAAAGATGCAATCAAGTCTGGAAGGAATGTGCGTCAGGAGATCCATGTTGCTAGTATGCAGGCGGAAAGGGATGGTACTACTGATTCTATGCCTTGGGAAGCTCCGTTAGGGGATCCAACAGTTTATAGGATTGGCCTCTTTGAGGCTGGTCCTTCCGGAATTAAGCCTAAACGAGGTAGACCGAGAAAAAGACCTCCGAAAAGTCAGCGTATTCCTAAAGGTGTGGAGTCTAAACCAAACAGTGAGTGCGTGGAGTTAAAGAAAGGTGCAGATGTAGGTGATGAGGGGCTAAAACATGCAGGAAAGGAAGTGTCAAGGATCGCCAAAATCCCTAAAATTGGTAAACACGAGATAGTCCCAGTTGAGGGACTGTCCAGCCCCCAATGAGCTTTCTGAGCTGGAATTGCCAGGGGTTGGGACGGTCTCAAAATCTAGTGATTCCGAGGCTGATGGAAATGCGTCAAAAACATTTCCCTGAGCTTCTGTTCTTGATGGAAACAATGCATAAGAGGAATGTGTTAGTGGATTTACAAGTTTGGTTAGGTTATGACAGGGTTTTTACTATTGATCCAGTGGGGAAAAGTGGTGGACTAGCTCTGTTTTGGAAGTCATCGGTTTGTGTAGAGGTGCTTTTTGCTGACAAGAATTTGATTGATGTAAGGGTTGATTTGGGAGATGGTTCTTTCTTTGTCTCATGTATATATGGGGATCCAGGGGGGTTCTCAAGACCTCATATATGGGAACGAATATCTAGAATCGGTGTAAATAGAAAAGAAGGTTGGTGTATGTTTGGTGACTTTAACGATATCCTTCACAACGGAGAGAAAGTGGGAGGTCCTTCGAGAAATGATGCTGTGTACAGACCTTTTAATGATATGTTGCGATGTTGTGGAATGCAGGAATTGAGTGGCTCTGGAAATAGCTTTACTTGGGCAGGAAAGAGATACGATTTGTTCATCCAATGTAAATTGGATAGATGTTTTGGGAACAAATTATGGTTTAAGAGGTTTCCGGTTTCCAATCAATTGTTTCTGGAGAAAAGTGGGTCAGATCACAGGGTTTTGTTGGTTCGTTTGGCTTCTTCTACGGTTTCTTACAAGGGGAAATTTAGATTTGATAAGAGATTTATTAACAAGCCTTTGGTGAAGGAAACAATAGAGGAAAGTTGGAATTTGACAAAGTCTTTTCGTGGAGAAGCTTGTTTAGTTTTGGAGAGTATACGGAATTGTAGGAGAGCACTTAGTCAATGGAAGAAGGCCAATAATCTGAACTCTAAAGAGCAGATTTCGCAGATTCAAATTGCTCTTGAGGTGGAGGAATCAAAGGATTTTCCTGTTGGAGATTTGATCAGAGATTTAAAATGGGATTTAGGATTTGCGTATAAGGCTGAAGAGGTGTATTGGGGACAGAAAAGCAGGGAGCAATGGTGTTTATATGGTGATAAAAATTCAAAGTTCTTTCATAACTCAGTCAAAGCAAACAGGGGAAAGAATCGAATCGAAAAATTGATGGATTTGAATGGTGTTTATCAAAGAACAGAGGCTTCAAAAGGTGATATAGCGGTAAACTACTTCATTGATCTCTTTAGTTCTTCTTCTCCTTCGGATTTTGTTGAAGTCTTTAGAGGTTTTGAAGCACGAGTGTCTGATGAAATCAATGAAGGGCTCATTCAACCGGTTTCTGAAGAAGAAGTACGTGATGCTGTTTTTTCTATTGAACCGGCTAATGGTCCAGGAGCAGACGGTATGACAGGCCTATTTTATCAACAGTATTGGGAGGTTTTAAAGAGAAAGGTCACGCAAGAAATTCAGGCGTTCTTTGTTACTGGTGTTTTCCCGGAGGATTGGAATTATACTCACTTATGTCTCCTGCCCAAGGTCACAAAACCTTCTTCGATGACTGATTTGAGACCCATTAGCCTTTGTTCAGTGAATTACAAAATCATTGCTAAGATTCTGGTTAGGAGGTTGCAACCATTGTTACCGGCTCTCATTTCTCCCAATCAGTCTGCTTTTGTATCTGAACGAGTCATTTCGGACAACATTTTGATTGCTCATGAGGTGGTTCATAGCTTAAGAACGCATCCGCTTGCTTCATCAGAGTTTTTGGCTATCAAGACTGACATGTCAAAAGCTTATGATAGAGTTGAGTGGAATTATATCAGGAGGTTGTTAGAAGGGCTTGGGTTTCATCATCAGTTCATTGGCTGGATAATGTTCTGCATTACTTCGGTGACTTTCTCAGTTTTGGTAAATGATCAATCCTTTGGTTTGTTTACGCCGTCAAGAGGAATTCGACAAGGAGATCCTTTGTCTCCCTTCATCTTTGTTTTGTGCACTGAAGGATTAACACATATATTTAATAAGTCGGCTAATGCTGGTTGGTTGACTGGTCTTGGCTTCTCGGCTCATGGTCCGGCGATACATCATTTGCTCTTTGCAGATGATAGTTTGTTCATTTGCAAGGCAAAGATTGATGAGGTGCGAGTTCTGTTTCGGATTTTGCATGTTTATGGCGCAGCTACTGGACAGGTCATCAATTTGAACAAATCATCCATAACCTTTGGAAGTAGGGTAGGGGAGCTGTTGAGAAACAATATCAAGAGTATTGCAGGTATTTGGAATGAGGGAGGTGCAGGGGTTTATCTAGGCCTACCAGAGTGTTTCAGTGGTTCCAAAGTTGATATGTTAGCATATATTCATGAGAAGATGAAGGGGAGAATGTCTGGGTGGTTTGCTAGAATGTTGTCTCATGGTGGGAAGGAGATTCTGATTAAGGCCATAGCTTTGGCAATGCCCATACATGCCATGTCTTGTTTCAAGCTGCCTAAAACGACCATTACAAAACTCACAAGTGCTATGTCTGATTTTTGGTGGAACTCAAGTGAGGAAAAAAAGAAGATTCATTGGATTAGTTGGGACAAACTGTGTTTGACTAAAGAGCTAGGCGGTCTTGGGTTCAAAGATTTAGAATGTTTTAATCAAGCGTTGTTGGGAAAACAAGCTTGGCGTTGTATACAATATCCAGACAGCTTGCTCACCAGGTTTCTAAAAAGTAGGTATTTCTCGCAATGTGGTTTCTTAGAGGCAACAGAAGGAACGCGTCCTTCATTTGGTTGGAGAAGTTTGCTACATGGAAGAGATCTCCTAACAAAAGGTCTTTCAAAGGAGATTGGAAATGGTAAATCTGTGAGTGTGTGGACCGATTTATGGATTGTTGGACAGTCAATGCGAGCTCCTTTGATTAAGAATGACTCTATTGATCTTAATCTTAGGGTGAGTGATTTAATTGACGTTGCTACTAGGAGTTGGAATGTCAGCTTGCTTCATGATTTGTTTTTTTCATCAAGACATTATGCGCATTTTGGCAATGAATCCGGTAGTTAGCAAAGAAGATTTCTGGATTTGGGGTTTGAATAAAAGTGGAAACTACACGGTTAAGTCTGGGTATATTGAAGCTTGCTTGGTGAATAAAGAACACATTCTTCGTGATGCTCAGTCTAGGCCTTCGATAAATGACCTCAAATCAACGGTGTGGAAGGTTAAAACTTCTCCAAAAATTCAAAACTTTATGTGGAAGATTCTAAGTGAAGCGGTTCCTGTCGTTGATTTGTTGATTAAGAGAGGAATAAAATTGGATACACGTTGTCAGGTGTGTGGAATGGAGGGTGAATCGATCAATCATGTGCTGTTTGTATGTTCTTTAGCGCGACAGGTCTGGGCTTTGTCCTCATTTCCTTCTCCTGTTTCTGGTTTTGATCAAGTTGCCCTCTTACCAAATTTCTCATATCTTCTTCAAGTCTCTAAGATGAATGTGGTTCCTATGAGTATTAGGTGTAGTTTTCCTTGGTTGCTTTGGTATATTTGGAAAAATAGGAATGGATTTTGCATTGAAGGTAAAATGTTTTCTGCAGTGGACGTGGTTAACAAGGCGTTAGAGGAGACAGTGTTGTGGTCCGACGCACAGGTTTCTCATGATGATGGCAATCAAGGAATGGTTTGTTCAGCACATGTTGTCAAGAAGTGGAAACTTCCACCAGATCAGTGGCTTAAATGTAATGTTGGAGTGTCTTGGTCAAAGAGAAATAAACTTGCAGGGGTGTCTTGGGTGTTAAGAAATCATCAAGGGCTTGTTTTACTTCATAGTCGACAATGTTTCCCTAACATTGAGTCACGGGATGAAGCTAAGTTACGCAGTGTTTTGTGGGCTCTTGATTGTTTGAAGTGTCATAGGGTATCAAAGGTTTTGGTGGCTACGGAAGCAGGTGATTTAGTGGATGCTTTGGACCGACCTAAAGAGTGGCCATCCTTTGGTTATCAGGTGGAGGAGATGACCATGCTCGGCTCTCATATTTCGGATTGGAAGCTAGTTAAGGAAGTTAAAGAAGCTAATACGGGGGCAAATCTTATTGCTCAAAGTGTTACACAAGATGGTCGTCTGAATTCTTATGTTGCAAGAGGTCATCCTTCTTGGCTCAATGGCCTCTTTGCGAGTGAGTGTTTGGTCCATCCTTGATCGGCTAATTTGATGGTAGTGTTAGCTGATTTTTTTTGGTCAGTCTTGATGTTGCTCAGAACCATTGGAGTGGTTCATGTCTCCTCTCGACTTGGAAATCTTTTTGGTGTAAATATGCTATGGTTTACATGTGTTACTATAAGGCATGTACTGATACTCTTTGTATCGAATGGTTGTATGTTGGCTTTAATGCATTTCTAATAATATTTAACAGATGACCAAAAAAAAAAAACTTTGAGGGATTTAAAAAATAAAAATCTCTAAAGTCTAAAAATAAAATTTCTAAAGTCATAATTTATCCAATCAGATTTTAATAGTTTTAAAGTGTTAAAAGTCCTAGAATGTCTCTTAAATTTTCTCACAGCCACTTTCAATTATTTTGTAAAGAACGACACTTATTTAAAAGCCATAAAATTATGGCTTTAACTTTTTTTAAAGTCACAACTTTTATCTAAAAATAAAATTTTTAATATTTACAGTGCAAGATCAAAATTTAAAGTCAGAGCCACCCCTTTAATGGTTCTTTCATCCTTGATGGAATTTTGAACCAAAATTCTCTTCATTGGTGCTGGATTATATCACTCACGCACCTAGACACAAAAAAAGCAACGATATAGAATTGAATTCACACAACCAAAAAAACATTATTTCGCAAACATATAGATTCAAGAGAATCAATGAACCCTAAACATAGAATTGAAAAGACGGTGGTTTTGCACTTGCAAAAAAACATTTTTCCGATATATAGATTATTGTGGTAATTTTTTAAGTATGTTTTTAAATAATTATAACTTAAGGGTGATAAAATCAAACGTGGTATATATATCTTTAATATTAAAAGATATAACATATTTTAATTTAAGTTTTTTTTAGATTATTTTTATAATTTCCCATATTAAAATATTCTTATTTATGATATAAATCATTTTTTTTTGTACCACTGGAAATGGAATATCATAAAGATCTTAGACGTCGTCTTTTAATTGGTTACAAAATAACATACACACGTGTTTCCCGTTTTACTATTCTTAGAATGTTTTTTAATTTTTTATAACTCTTTTTTGATATCTACATTTCCAGAAACGACAACGAAGAACAATTCCAACTAAACCCATATCATACTTAATTAAACTCAACATTCATGTATCTAATCGGTAATTTAAAACAATTACTACTTAAATCTTTCCTCTTTCTTCCTTAACTCATAAGACTCTCTCTTCTTCCTCTTTCTTTCTAAATCTCCAGTCTTCACCAATAAAAAAAAGCATATTGAGTGAGATCTTCGTTTCGGATCTCTCTGTAATCTAGGGTTTTGGGTCTTCAAGTAGAAAACCCTTGAATCCGTTTTTTTTTCTCAATCGATTTGGGTTTAGGGTTAAGTTCACCATGAATCAGGAGAAGCTACGGTTTTTCACTCTCTCGTTTCTTCTGATCTTGAGTCTAGCTCTGGGTAGATTCGTTGTGGAGAAGAACAATCTCAAAGTCACATCACCAGACTCGATCAAAGGTATTTACGAATGTGCCATTGGGAATTTCGGAGTTCCTCAATACGGTGGTACATTAGTCGGAACCGTCGTGTATCCCAAATCGAATCAGAAAGCTTGTAAAAGCTACAGCGATTTCGATATCTCCTTCAAATCCAAGCCTGGACAAAAACCCACTTTTGTCCTTATCGATCGTGGAGGTTCGATTTCAATATCTCTCAATTAGGTTCTGAATCCGAGAAAGATCTGTTTTTTATTCAATTTTGGGAACTGAATTTGTGTTTTTGTGTGAATACAGATTGTTTCTTCACTTTGAAAGCATGGATAGCTCAACAAGCTGGAGCAGCAGCGATACTTGTAGCTGATAATAAAGCTGAGCCATTGATTACAATGGATACACCTGAAGAAGATAAATCCGATGCGGATTATCTTCAAAACATTACCATTCCTTCAGCTCTCATCACCAAATCATTGGGAGACAGTATAAAGTCTGCGCTTTCTGGTGGCGACATGGTTAACATGAAGCTAGACTGGACTGAGTCTGTTCCGCATCCCGATGAGCGTGTCGAATACGAGCTCTGGACTAACAGCAATGACGTGTGTGGGAAGAAGTGTGATACTCAGATTGATTTCCTCAAGAATTTCAAAGGAGCTGCTCAGATTCTTGAGAAAGGAGGGCATACTCAGTTCACACCACATTACATCACCTGGTACTGCCCTGAAGCTTTTACGCTGAGTAAACAGTGCAAGTCTCAGTGTATCAACCATGGAAGGTACTGTGCGCCTGATCCTGAGCAGGATTTTACTAAAGGGTATGATGGGAAGGATGTTGTCGTTCAGAATCTACGACAGGCTTGCGTCTATAGAGTGTTGAATGAGACCGGTAAGCCATGGATCTGGTGGGACTATGTGACTGATTTCGCCATCCGGTGTCCAATGAAGGATAAGAAGTACACCAAGGAGTGTGCAGACGAAATCATTAAGTCCCTTGGTGAGTATAGTGCGTCACTACCCCTATGGCCTTTGCTCCTGTGATTATCTACACACATTTTTGTATGAATTTGAGAATAACTGCAAATCATTTGTGGCTGGTAGCTGAAAACTGAATAGTATTTTCTGATATGAGCTCATCCATGATATAAAACAACCAGCTGATTGATGGCAATCAGTTTACCTTATAAGGCTGTTGAAGCCTAATATTGACCAGTTGGATCTTTTTTAGTTTCGAGTGTGTGTATTTCATTCTAAATTTTCTGACTATCAGCTCGTAATGGCTAATTCTGAATTTTCTTTCTGTTATATGCACTCAGGCATTGATCTCAAGAAGGTGGACAAGTGTATCGGAGACCCTGATGCAGATGTGGAAAACCCTATTCTTAAAGCAGAGCAGGAGTCTCAGGTGTGTTCTTTTTGTAACTCATTGGCTCTACTCTTCTCTTCTAGATCTCCTGTTTTCGATTTGCTATATATTCTCTACTCCTATTTTGTGTTCCTGAAATAAGTCCATTTCAGATAGGGAAAGGTTCTCGTGGTGACGTGACTATACTCCCAACTCTTGTTGTGAACAACAGACAATACAGAGGTATTGGAGAAATGCTGACTTCTCAGTTTTTTCTCCCTTTGTACAGCATCACACTTTCTCTTTGGCTAACTCATATATCTTTCATGGTCGAAGGTAAATTGGAAAAAGGGGCAGTGCTGAAAGCTATGTGTTCAGGTTTTCAAGAATCAACAGAACCAGCCATATGTCTGACTGAAGGTTTTATTCTCCTCGACATTCACAGCCCTCTATAAAATTTTCAGTATTCAGATTTTTCTTGATGGGCATAGATATTAATTTTTTTGTGACTTCATAACTTCCATCAGAGTTGTCTTTGATTATTTTATTTAGAGTTTTATACCACCGTGGGCGGGCATTGTCTTAAGATACGTTCTGGTTTTTGCAGATTTAGAAACTAATGAATGTTTGGAAAACAACGGTGGGTGCTGGCAAGACAAAGCTGCAAACATAACTGCATGCCGGGTATCATTTGGCCTTGCTATTGTTTTTCCTTCTCTGTTTTTGATTTTCTTGTTGCTACTAAGACTGATTATTTTTTTATCTGAATCGGCACTTTAGGATACTTTTAGGGGAAGATTGTGCGAGTGCCCTACTGTTCAAGGTGTTAAATTTGCTGGTGACGGTTACACTCACTGCAGAGGTAAATTAGTCTTTCTCCCTGTAGCTTGACATCTTTTGTGTGGAGCAGGATACAGATAAATGGTATCGCCTCTAGCTTTGTTAGTCTATTTCACAAATGTTTTGTTACTAGTAGATTTTTTAAAGGGATTGGAGATATGACTAGACTAATCAAGCAATACTGTAATTCTTCCCTTGTGGCTATTTTCTAGGAATCAAATTAGAGAGACTATTTCTCAATTTGTACCACCTGCTACTATGGTACCAAGATTGAAAAAGTAACTTGTCACAAGTCACTTATTGTAAAAACTTCTAATTTGAATGAAATTCAACCATATAACGGAGCAGAAAAGTGAAGATTTTTTTTTGCTTGCTGTGAAAAGCAATGTTCTAAATTGTTTCCAGTGCCTTCTTACAGATTTTGCCCTTTTAGTAAAGCAGAAGTTGTCCCACTATAAAAAATTAAGATGATTTTTTTTGTCTCTGTATGTACACTTGGCAGCCTCTGGAGCTTTGCATTGTGGTATCAACAATGGAGGATGCTGGAGAGAAACCCGAGGCAGCTACACTTACTCTGCTTGCGTAGTGAGTATTTCGTCTTCTATGTCAATGTCTAATTTTTGAACAATCATTTCTTAACCTAAAGTAAAACTATTTTGGTTCTTCTTGAATTGGAAGTTTCAGGATGATCATTCAAATGGTTGCAAATGCCCACATGGGTTCAAGGGCGATGGAGTAAAGAGCTGTGAAGGTACGTGTCAAGGAATATTTTCTAGCATCTAGATACATGCGGTCTACTTGCATATAGGACTAGTCATGTGTAATGAAGTACTATTAGAAAACATATACATTATATTGAGTCTAGTGCTATGTAATGCAGTCTAGTTTTTTGTTATTTATAAAATCTTGAAAAACATCGAATTCAAATTCATAATCATATTATTTTTACTGAATGTGTTAGATGTGGACGAGTGCAAAGAAAAAACGGTTTGCCAGTGCCCAGAGTGTAAATGTAAAAACACTTGGGGAAGTTATGAATGCAGCTGCAACAATGGTTTGCTTTACATGCGTGAACATGACACTTGCATAGGTAAAAAGAAGAGATCTTACTTCCTCTAAATCACATACTGAATTTGGACACTCGAGTAATGATCCTGTTTTATGCTTTTTGAATCTGGTGAATCCGTAGGTTCAGGCAAAGTTGGAACTACAAAACTCAGCTGGAGCTTTTTGTGGATTCTTATCATTGGAGTTGGTGTTGCAGGCCTTTCTGGATATGCGGTCTACAAATACAGGATCAGGGTATGTTGTTCTTGTTATCGTAATGAATATATGAAGCTTTTGACATCTAAACAGATGTTTAAGTAACAAAAAAAAAAAAACAATTCTGCAGACTTACATGGATGCTGAAATAAGAGGGATCATGGCACAGTACATGCCTTTGGAAAGCCAACCCACCCCAAGTGGTCCTCATATGGATATATGAAATGAAGTTATCAAAAACACAATCCCAAGAGACTCTGTTTCCCCCTATGAGTATCTTTCTTCTAAGTTTCCATTGTAAATGAATCTAGACTTTTTTATAAACGCCACAAAAAAATAATAATAAGTGTAACTGCACTTCTTGTAAGGGATGTGGATTTGCAGATGAGAATCCCACTTTTGTCTGCATATTACTCTTGACATTGTAAAATAGACATAAATGGATGAATAATAGTAGTGTTACATTATTTACTATTGAAAAAACTTAGCTTAATCCACAAAAAACCAAAACAATAGAAAAAAGTTTTGACTGATGTTACACTTTCTCCAGCTCCACTCGGTGTTTCTCTATCTGTTCTTTCACTAGCTTCTGTGATTCTTGGATAAGCCTTGTGTGTTTCTTTATAAGCTCGTCCTTTGTCTTAAGCTCTTCCTCCATTGCTGCAATCTCCTGTTAAGAGCAGAAACTGGTAAACACAAATGGGTTTGTGGTTTCGCAATAGCGGGTTTTGAGCTGAACCAAAACTTAACCTTCTTAAGACTTTCTGCTCTTGTGGGCGTGCGATCCTCTCGCTTCAATCCCATGAAATAAAGCTGAAGCTTTTTTGCAGCTTCCATGAAATCTCTGGCGTGCCGCTCAACATCAACTGCAGAGTTTCAATGAGCTGTTTCACATTCTTTATAATCCACAATTCAAGACATCAAAGGCCAGAACACAAACTAAAATAATCGATTTGTGAATTCGAATAGGATCTCGATAATTCGGGTTATGATCAAAATGTTCACTATCTATTCGGAGTATAAGTTATGCAAGTGAAGTGAACCTAAAACGAGTAAGAAGAAGCTATCTTCTTAACAACACAATTCCAAACTATCATTACCCAACAAGAAGTCATTGCCTTTTTCAAAAACCCAACAAGACAAGACTCCAAACTAACAAACCAAAACCCTAGAAGCTGAATTTGGGATTTACTAAAATTTCAGTCAAATTTCTTAATCTAAAAACATGGTAATTGAAGGGTTCGGATTGAAGATGGAGAGTTGAGAAAGGGACTGACTTTGATGAGAAGGTTGAGGAGAGCGATCAATGGCTTGAAGCTCTCTAGCGGGTAAACATGGAAGCAGAGCAGCTTCTAAAGCCGTGACGCAAGCCATAATATCTTCAATCTCATGATTCTGATTGTTCGACGATGTCTCCGGCGATGTGATTCCCGGAGGACGTTCAGATGGTGAAGGAGAAGGTTCAGAAGACGGCGGTGCCTGGTTCTGATAATCCATTGCGCCGATCTCTCTCGCTGTCTCTCTCTCTGATTATGTCTGGTTGGGTTTGTGGTGTTTCTCAATTTGGGCTTGTCTCATTACACTCATTATCAATTGTTTTTTTTTTGGAGAAAATTTGCATTCATCAATTATGAGGTAAATTTGAATTCCTTGTCTATAAATTATGAGGTAAAAATTGAATTGCTATAAGAGGTTTCTATGGTATATTTGTTAAGGTTTTAGCTTTGTTCCAGCTCTTTCTCCGGTATGGTAGACTGTGAGATTTGCAATTGTTTATCACATGTCGCCTTGGTCTTTACATATACATATACACTAAAGATGACCAAAAAACTAATATTATTATTATTACTAGATTATTATCACCCGCATGAGTATATCGAACAACAGCAAAAACCGCGTTTTTCGAACAAAACTTATAACTTACTTGATATGTAATACTGTACTAGTTACTTAAAAGTTACAAGTAATATAGTTTTTCTCTTTTTCGTTATGCAAAAAGCCCACCCGCTATCTAAGAATCAGCATGTAGATTTAGATTCTCAAACTCATGATAGATATTACAGAAATTTCTGATGAGACTATAAATCCTGCAATTTGACGATTGTAAACGTTTCTTTTCATTATCAGTGAAAAGAGCTCTTTACATAAAACACATCTCATTCATTTCCTTCTGCTTCACATCATCCAGGTGAACAACAAATTCAAAAACATTAGATACAACTCAAATGTTGATCAGGTCACATCAGAAGAAGATGATGATTAACTACTAATTAAAAACAAGGACAACATATGAGATTCAGACATCAAGCCTCCCCGTAGGAGAAACAAGCCCCCCGGTTGGAGAAAGTGTGCTGCTCCGGTATCTTGGCGACAAGTTAACTAACTCCAAAGCCTGTGTTCTGAGCTCAACCGGATAATCGGCTGCACAACCGATTCTTGGACCGGCTCCAGTCGACCATTTCAGCATCAACTGATGACCCAACTGTAAAGATCTCGACAGTTTCTTTGAGTTGATCCTTTGTAGTATCGCTTTCTGAGGAACGTCAGCTTTTGGACTCACAAGCCCACCTGAGAGCGTTCTCTGGTAACTACTCCGTTTCGTCTCCTCCAATGTTTCATTACCGTTTTCTTCTGTTTCATTCTCTGCTTTAGATGTTGCATCCTCTTTCTTTAACGATTTGGATCCATCTGCGTTGTTTTGAAAGTACTCATCGTAGTTGTCGGAATCTTCACTAGCTTTGTGCACCTACGCAGACCAAAGTAACCTTCCTTAGTGACAGTTATATGATCAAATAGGCATAGTGTTACACTAAGAAACACCCAACTCTAGTAATTGATCATTCAATAACCAAGAAGTTATAGAGCGTAAAACTTATAATCTCTTCAGGTCGGGGATCAGAGTAAAGTTTTGTAATTTAATTGTGAGGAACTATATATAAACTTGTTATATCAGACTGTAGAATAAGGGTTTACCTCAACACCGTCTAGGCTCACTGCGTTCTCTCTGAGAAACGAGAGAAATGTGTCGAGGCTATCATCTGACGGCCTGTAATGTCCGCTGTATGCAGAGATTGTCTGAGAAAACAACGAAGACATAACCATCAGTCAAGAAAATCACAAAATGCAAACATGACTATGAAAATGTGACCCGAAATATTCACATGTAAAGTAATAGCAAACGCAGAAATTGGCGTTATAAAACAATCGCAGCCTAGGTAAATTACCTTGAGAACTCCATTGTCAACAACTACTCTACCGGCAGCTAAAGTTGCTCCACCAGCCAAAAAGCTTGAGTGATGGAACCTTCCTTTCTTCTTCTGAAGTAAAACATAAACCAAGAAAATACGATCAATTCGAAACTTGTTTGGTAATGATATCAAGTTAAGTTATATAAACAACACAAAGAACTTACCAGACCGGCATAGAGTTTCTTGAAAGTACTCATAACAAAGATCCATTTTGTCCCTTCCGATCCGTGCATCGTGTGTAGAAACTGTCCAGTTAACTTGTGTACAATCTTCCCTTCGGTGATCACATACTCATACTCTTCCCTTTCTTGCTGATTATCGGAAAAAAATATTTATATCAGAAATCGCCAAAATATGTCGAAACAAAAAATTGACAAGAGAGAAATGGTGCACATACAGGTCCAAGATATCTGATGCATTGCTGCTTAAGCTTCGACCTTGGACATTCTTTAAGATCAAGATCTTTCCCTCCTCCAACATCCAACCTGCAAAACAACCGATATTTTACAAAATTAGAATTAAGATTATCACCTAATACATATACAAAAATAAAATTTCAAAATTTCTTGAACTACAAGAAAACACTAACAAAATGAATCATGAACCTTAGATACTCATAGGTGGACTGATTGTAAATAACAAAACCACAAAAATCAACAACAGGTTTAACATAAACGGAGAACAAACCGGGTTTAAGAAGATTTAAAAGCATTACCAGTAGAAAAATGAGATTTCAAAATTTCTTGAACTACAAGAAAACACTAACAAAATGAATCATGAACCTTAGTAATTAGGTGGATTGATTTGATTGTAAATAGAAGAAACACAGAAATCAATAACCGGTTTAACATGAACCGAAAACAAACCGGGAATTTAAGCATACCAGTAGAAAAATGGCTGACCAGCATCAGCTTTACACCACACTTCATAATACAAATGCAGGTTGTGTCCATACCGGTGCCTAGGATCAATCTGATATATTTTAAAATAAAAATCATATTTTTAGTCTTCTTGTTACACACTAAATAAAATTATTTCATATGAATATTAAAGTTATTAACCCAAAATAAATGGAAAAAGTGTAGAAATAATTACAGCTTCAATCCAGTGCTGAAAGGCCAATTTCTGAGCTTTGTCGACTATGGACAGACCCTTCCCCACCTAATCACAACCAAACCACAAAGATTACATAACCTTTTTAACCAAGTGGACATTTTTTTTTGTTTCTTACAATAATTTATTTGAGAAACTAAATCTTGACACAGTTTTATACAGTATAAATATTTGGGGGAAAAAAACGAATCATCAAAAAGTTAAGATAAACAAATTTAGAGGTAAAAAAAAAACACGTAAAAATGGATCTTGGTTTTAGTCAAGGAATAAAAAGTTATAACTTTATATTAATTTGGTTAATTTAAAAAAAAATATATATATATATATACCTTAGAAGCATTCAAGCTCACACGATTCCATCTCGAAACAGCAGTTTCAGGTCTTGAATAATCGAAAAACGAAATCGTACTATGATTAAGCCTTGCATAATCCATTGCTTGCCACCTTCATCAATTAATTATCAACATCATTTAATTAACGTTAATGACTCAAACTAATGACTAATTAAAATTTTAAATTTTTTTAATTTACCAGAGCTCTTCGGCGACAACGACAGAGTCAGCTAATCTCCGGCGCGTGCGATAACTTCTGTAAACTTTCTGCACTTTCACCGCCGCACACGCGCCTTCAAGCGCGTCGACGACATGAGCAAGAGATTCTTCACGGCGATGGTCTACCGGAGAAATGAGGGACTGGTAATCGAAGTTGGAGACGACTTGCATCTTCTTCTCTCAAAGACTAAAATGGAGGATTGTGATAATTTTAGTTTTTTTTTTTTTTTTTTTGTGGATTTGAGAGAGAAGATCCAAAAGGAAGAGTTTTGTTTTTCTGCTTGTTGATAGTGTGCTTGTGTGTATTTTTATATATAGAGCAAATGAATGGTTCGTTTATAATCTCGAGGACCATTTCTTTTTTTTCCTTATTAGTTTTATTTCTTTACCATTTCTGTTTTCCTTGTGGGATTAATAGACAGGTAAGATTGTGAAATTTTTGTCGTCATTGTGGATTCATTGATATATATATTTTGTGAGGATAAAACTCAATAGATTTAGTAAATTTAAATTTTGCAATAAAATTTTGGTATTGAAAGGGACTTATATATACTTCCCCTTAAGTGGCATGTTCGTTTGGATTTTGCATTTTAAGGATCCGATTGGTGACATTAAATTATGCGGGAGATAGAAAAATTGCGTAATGCGATTCAGTATAAATACGGTTCGTGTTGAAAAATATATTATGCGGAACAAGTGCGGTTTATGTAAAAAACGCGGAGCAAAATAATAGTTGATTGGTGTAAAATACAACATGCGGTGCAAAACAATAGTTTGATTGGTGAAAAATGATAAATGCGGTTTAAGTAGATATTAAAATAATAATTGTAGAAAATAAAATTAAATAATGTTATTACTTTGCATTATTTTTTTATTCACTAACTAATGAAGAATTTTTAGATACATATATATTGATTATAAAACATAATTTTGAAAACTAACTAATTAGAATTTCAAAAGACAAAAAAAAAAGTTATTAAGTAACAATTTAATACATTAAAAATTTTGTAAAACACAATACAACATAAAAAAAATTAATAACGTCTACGATCGTTTATCCATAACATTTCTGCAATATTGTCTCTTATTTGCTCCATGTGTTCTCCATCTGCTATATATTCTTCTTCTATGTCACATACATCTGTTTCGCATTCTATGTTGATTGGCATCGTCTCTCTGACTATTGCTGCAAAATCTGAATCTGTAAAATTTGAAATTCTAATAAAATTATGCAATCCCATTGTAGCCATTACCACTCTCTTTTGTACGTTAATCCCATATCTTGGAAAATCACAAAGAATCCTCCATTTCTTCTTCCATACTCCAAAAGTCCTCTCGATAACTGAACGTAAAGATGCATGCCATCGGTTGAACAATTCCTCTTTATTCCTCGCATGAGCATTTGAGTTGAATTGCGACATATGATACCTCATAACTCTGTTTCGTGATGACCTATAAGAAGCCAAAAATCCTTGTTTGTTTTGATAACCAGAATCAACGAGATAATACCTTTCTGGTGGAGGCAACGGAAACTCTGAATCACTTTGTTGTGCTATTGCGAGAACGGATGTGTCGTGACATGATCCCGGTGCTCCATTCCAAATATATGTGAATAACATGTTCAAATCACATATCGCCATTGTATTAAAGGATGTAGCATCGTGTCGATTCCAATACATTCCTTGTAATTCAGGTTTCACCTTTACACAAACATGAGTCCCATCGATAGTTCCAACGAATCCACTAAAATATGGATAATAATTTCGATTCACTTGTAGCAGTTCGGGAATTCGGTGTAGTTCTTGTCTTGTTGGAGTCTTAATATAATCACATGCTAGTAACTCAGTTGCCGTAAGAACTTCAAAAAACTTCCGATTCACAGTCTCTTGATTTCGTCCAAATCTCAAACCAACATCTCTTTGAACTTCATTGTGTCCACATATCCGTAGAAACATAGCGACACTTTCTTCGACGCTTATATTTAATGTTGGTTGTAGACCGTAATCTGTTTGTAGCATATCACATAATGTCGTGAAACATGGAAGTGACATTCGGAGTAACTGAAGACACGCAGCATCATCTTGCTGTAATCGACGCCAAATATTCCTCCATCCCAAACCTCCATCGGTTTGGACGGGTGCTCTTTGAAAATAGCGCTCATAGTAAGTCAAAGTTGGCTGAATTATTAGCTCCTCAAATTGGTCATTTTCTAAATTCCATAGTTCAATTCCTTCTTCGTAGTTTAAATTATGGAGGCCTTGTGATCGCAGCTGGCATATACGAAAAACCTGAAGTTTTATAACAACGAGAAAAACTTATTAGAGGTAAATATAAAGTTACAAAAATAACACAAACTTCAAAAGGCAAACAAGTAAAAACATTAATTATTTCATAACATAAACGAAAATGTATAACACGCCCATCATTAACTAATCGTCGTCTCCTAAATCGCTTTGATGACTACTCGTGCTTGGATCTTCAGGGTTACCCCAAATATTGAATAGACCTCATTGTCTAGGTGTTTGTGAACCATGACCAGTGTCAAAATAATTTGTAAAACCGAACCCAGATGATGAAGGTTGTCGAACGCTCGGTGGAGTTCCTACTTGACTTCCAAGTGAAAATCCATATTGAACATTTGTTGGAGTCGTTCCCGATGAACCGCCTTGTTGGAAGTTTGGTGGTGCTCCCCATTGCTGAGCGTTTGGTGGTGTGCCCCATTGCTGACCATTTGGTGGTGTACCCCATTGCTGACCATTTGGTGGTGTGCCCCATTGTGGAGTAATTGGTGGTGAACCACCCCATTGTTGAAGATTCGGTAGTGTTCCCCATTGTTGAAAACTAGGGCCCCATGAACCAGCTGCATTACGGCCTCCAGAATTGTTACCCACAGAAGATGGACTCCCAGATGATAGACCTCCTGAATGTGGACTCCCGAATGATTGACTTGAACCTAATTGTTTTGGCACATCTTGATTGTTTCGTGAAACACCAATCATAGCTTCTAGCAGTTGTAGCTTATCATCATCGGTGCTTCTAGCTATATCGATGAAATACTTACGCCAAAATACTAGCTTCTTAAGTGCATTAATGCACGCCCAATAAAATCTGTTATGCTTTGGAAGCTCCAGTGCAAGAAATATCGCCTCCGCCTTTTTGAATTCATCGTAATCATTTTGGTCAAAACCACCTGGACGAAGTTGTTGCAAACTTTGCCGTTGGAACTCTCTATAGCCATTGATTGTGTCTTGTATGGTTGTCTCAAAAGATTGTCTTCTACGACTACCTCGTGAACCACTTCCAATAGGGACTCGTGAGTTTCCCCCTGATCTTTGTGAACCGGTACCACGTCTAGCACTTGAGTGCAAGTCGGTTCTTCTTCGTTGTTGGCCTCTATCACGAGGGATTTGACCAGATTCATTAATGAACTCATTCGAAGGGGGTGTATTATCATCAACGATAACACGATAAATTTCTTTGTTCTCTTGCGTCTCGTACATGTCACCACCGTCAGTGTTTGAGTCATTATCCTCATCTTCGTCAATTCCACGCTCATTCAGCAACTCTTCTCTTCTTTGGCGCACAGAATGTTGAGATTGTGAACGAACGTCATGTAATACAAGACATCGTACCATGATATCCCAAAATACAGGCGGTCTTCGATTCAACCCCTTTGTTAATCTACATCCCTATAAATATGTGATACTCACATTATTTTTTTTCCTAAATTTGTAAATATTTGGATGTATAAGAAAGTTTATGTGTACTTACATACTCACGTTCTTTCCACCACTCTGGAGATGCATTTATCATAGATGTCTCAGGATCAACTGATATACCAGTAGAATTCATAAGCTCTTTCCATCTTTTGTAATTTTTTTTGAACTCATCAAGCTTGTTTCTGAAATACTTATAATCTACATTCATGTTGAACGTTTTGTTGAACTCTTCAACTATATACTTTTTATCAATGGTATCAGGATTCTTAAGAGTATAATTAATCATCGCAACTGCTTCATCAAACAATTGGATCAACGTTTTCTCTTGTTCATATGACCATTTGGGTTTATCTTTCTCTTTCTACACATTTTTAAATTACACTATAGTTATTATACTAAATTTTCATATTTAAATAAAAAATAAATTAAAAATTAATTAATATTTACCCTCATAGTTGTTTGGGTGGGAGGAGTTGAATCTTCTGTGGGAGGATTTGAACTTGTTGGTCTTGTAGAATTCGTGTTTCGCCGATGATTAGACGACATATCTACAATTAATGAAATGATACAAATAATTTTAGTTTCATAAATTAATAAAATTTTAGACTAATTTTTTTACTTTTTTTTTTATTAATACGAGATTTTAAACATATGTAATGAGTAACGTATATATGTATATATAATGAGACTAAAGAGTAGACAATGTAAAATTAGTTTTTGGTTTATTGGTTCTATATATTTAAATATTTTTGCATGGGTTAAATGACTAAGTACACAATATTTTGAAAATAATTATATATTTGTTATGATGGAATGTAGCTAAAAAAACTGCATATGCTATATATATATATATATATTATTTGATCTAGTACATAATGAATAAAAATAAAATATTTAAGCCAAATAATTGGTTACGAAATACATATTATTAAAAAAATTTAGTGATTCAAATTATGAAAGAAAATAGTAAAAATAAAACCAACTCAAAACTTGATTAAATTAAAAGTAACATTTCATTATTTGTTAAATTTATGAGAATTAGCTTATTGTATATAATTAAGTTTGATGCTATTTGTTTACCAAAATAGATTTATTAAATTTAACTATATTTTCTATAACTTATAAACTAATCTATTTATTAAATTTAATTTGTAAAGAATTACCTTAAAGAGATGGATGTTGGTCGAACAAGGAAACAAAATAATTGTTTTTTTTCTTGGTCGAGAGAAAGAAAAAGAAGAGAGAATGTATGTGGTTGAAGAGAAAAAGAAAAAAAAAAAAGAGAATGTATGTGGTTGAAGAGAAAATAAGACATGCATTGTTTGTTATATAGAGATTATATTTAAAAAATATATATATATATATTTCTTATCCAATGGATAATAAACTGCGGATTTCGAGTAAATCGCCGGGTCTTGCATGCTTTTCATTTTTGAAATGCTTTTCCTTATCCATTGAGTAAATTAACTGTCTTGAGAAACGTAAACATATAAAAATTTTACTTCTGACAAAAAATAATTATTTGGTTAAAAATTGTGATTAGTGACATGAATGCGTTTTACCAAAAAAACTTGATTTCCGCATCCGCATTTGTTACACAATCAAGGCCTAAGGGTTCTTATAAAAGTTTTTCAAAATTACAGCTGTTGTGATGTCATGTTTCAACGTATCTATTTTATGTAAAATTTAATATGATTACCCAAATTTTGGATATTGCAGTTTAAGTTTTGAGTGAGGAGGATTCTAGGGTGACTTTTATGATTTACTCTTCGGATATTCGCAAATTTAGTAAGCAAAATTGACCATATATAATCAGTCAGCTTCACGAAACAAGAATAATCATATAAATACACATGTCTAGCTGTCTGCCAGGAATTCAATGTTAGGAGAAAATATCCCATTGTCTAGTGTTACGGTGTCAGTGAAGATCATCATTCCGTTTTTTTTTTTTTTTAATTTTTGCTTAAGTCACAAATGTATATGTAATGCTCGTTTTGAAATCTAATAATATAATATAGTAAAATTTTTTCAAAGTTACGAAATGCTATAATATATCATCTACTTTTTTGATATGTGTTTTTATTAATTTATTTATTTAAAAAAAAAAATTATATCTATTTTTTTCTTTCTAATAACTTTGACAATCAATTCCAACAATTTAATAACTAATTCTAATGTTAATTAATTCCAAATAAATTGTAATATAAATTAACTATTGTTTTCTTTTTTTTTTTTGGGTAGCCATAAAAATATGATTTCAAATCAAATGTATTATTGTAAAATTTTAAACGATTTGAAAATATATATTTTATTTATTGAATCAAACAATATACCACACCAACAAAATTTAATAGCACATAAAAAAAATTGTACAATTATTAAACTAAAACCCAACAATATACTACACCAAAAAACAATTAGTGCAATTAAAAAATTTCTACTAGAAAAAGTATTAACCAAGATTTTTGAAAGAAAAACTTACTCCACCACAAATTGTGATTCTATAAAAACTTTTTTATATTTTTATTATTCCTTCCAGTCACGACGAGAAAACATAATGCCATTCACCAATGAATCGATGTGAAAGATAAAAATCACATCAAAACGATCAAAAAAGAGACAAAAATACAATCAAGCAATAATTATTCTCTTTTTACGATTAAAAGTTCTAATGAAACATAAACTGTTTTTTTCTTACAAACGTGTTTGATGCAAGAATAAAGAAGACCAAACATATATCTTAACTTTACTTTACATTTTCATTAACTTACATAATATACAATGATTATGTCAATTCAATGATTCATATACAAATCTTTATTAAACAATCTCTTTCTTTTACATATAACATTGTATCAATAATTTGCTATAAATGTTTAGTTTTCGAACATAGATAATTATTTAGTATAAAAATCAAAGTTTGTAATATTAAACATAAATAATCAATAAATTAAAATATTATTGCATATTTTATAATTTTAATTTTTAAACTCACGCATCGCGTGGGCAATCTCTAGTATAAGATGTTTTAGAGTTTTTTTGTTTTAAAATGTAAGATGTTTTGACAGTCTTACGTATTTTTTATTTTATAAAATATTGTGTAACCACTAGTATTTTGCGATCTATTTTGTCATTGGATAAATTATTTTCATTCTATATATTAAATGATATTTTTAGATAGAAAAATAATTTTTTAATCCGCGTTTTTATCTAAAACATCTTATATTTTGAAATGAATAAAATATAACTTTTTGTGTCGAATTCGTGGGTTTAGAATCCTCACATACAAATAAAAACATATGATCATCATATATATATATGTTGTTATCCAACTGAATTTGTTACCCTACGTTTTTCAACTCACTTCGACTACTTGACTACCTTCGATGAGTTTTGATAATCAATATTATTGAGTCTTTTTCGTTTAACGGATTGAAAGTTTTAAGCATAATTTTTTTTTAAAAAAATGCAAGTTTACGCCATGTTAACGACTCCAAAATGTTTAATGAGTTTTATACTATATTACTAGTATTTGTTAATTTTAAGTGGCCTTGTTTTCTTTCCCAATTTTATAGGTTGTTTCCAAAGAGACATATCAAATGCTTTTGTTATCCAAAAGAATCTTAGATTGTATAATACAATTTGCATCGGATAACATGCGATGCCAGGCTTGAATCTAATAGTAAAAAACATAAGAGTAATTTTTGCTTGGTTCATTCTGTTTCTGCTTTTGTTTTCTTGATATTTATCTAACTGCTCACACCACCTACCAATCTTTCTTGCAATTTTTTTTCCGAAATTAAAATTAACTGATCGTGTTTTTTCTTACAGTTTCACTTAAGTGCTTTTATTCATTTTTGTCATCATATTTATTACACTGACGGAACATATAAAGATATATAATACTGTAAAGCAAAACAAATACCACACACGCGCGTGGAAATGACAACATCAAAATGGAAATAGTGATCGTATTTTCAACTGTCACTAGTATTAACTATTATTGGAATTAAGACTTACAAAATGCCACTAGGCAAAAGACACTCCAAGTTATATAGCTTAGCCACTTCTTAAAAAATTAATCGTGATAATCTTCCCTCTATATAGTATTTTCTCCGTTTTAATATGTATGATGTTTCAAAAAAAATTTTCGTTTCAAATTGTATGATGTTTTCAATTTTAATACAGTTTTTAATAACTACTGATGATGAATTATAAATTTCAAAACACATAAATTGATTTTATTGATCTATTATTGGTTTAAATTTATGGAAATTTGTTTAGTAAAAAAATAATGTATTAACAGATCAAAATTAATATATTTTTTTAATATGTGCAAAATTTCTAAAATATTATATATATTAAAACGGAGAGAGGATATTTTATTTTTTGGGTGGAGATTGGCTAAGTTGAATTTTGGTTTTCCCGTTTAGAGCAATTGAGTTTCAATTGTAATAAATTAATTTAATATGTTGTCAAGGTGGTCGGCTAGTTTTCTTTCGTACAGTCCCACGACTCTGTTAATTACCTTATTTAAGGTGCGTTGGTTATGCATTGCATTGACATGATTGGCATGTACAATAGGAACAAATCCAGAAAATTAATGCGGGAAATTATGATATTCCCTTCGTCGGTTAACTTCAATCATGCATAATTTTATACTAACTTAGATAATTAAAGTGTTAGTAGTTTAAACGTCGTTGTCAAATGTATAAGGTAGTGATACGTTGTATTTTCTTCTAATTTAATCTGAGTTTTCTGGATTTTACTTGATGTTTAGGTTGTAATATTATAACCGGTATGACTACTAAATTCATAACAGTAGATTTCTACCCACGCATTGCGTGAGATTTTAATTTTGAACTACATAATATTTGTAAAAATGCCATTTTTTATGTCTATATTTACAAAAATATCATTTTTGGTGTCCATTTACAAAAATGTCATGAATTATAATTTTTTAGAGCATAAATCTTAAACAAATTTTGACCCCTAAAACTCTCAAAATTAAACCATAATACAACATAGTTAATCCAAACATAAATAATATAATAAATAAAAAATTTTGAAAAATGTGGCATTATTGTTAGGATTGTAAAAAAGTGGTATTTTTGTAAAATGACACTTGAAAAATTACATTTTTAAAATTTTCTCTAATAGATTTTGCTAAATCCCCATGTGATATATGATCCTCTATCCATTAAATATCACCTTTAAATAGAAGTATCGTAATATTGTAATCGACACCAAACTTGCATGGGCTTATTTTGTTACGTTAGCTAGCGTCTAGAAAGATCAATCATAATACAACGAAAATATTTGATTGTATTCCCAAATATATATATTGATAAATGACGGATATAGTTTAGAAAAAAAGAAATGATTTATATATTGGTTAGGTCGGATATGTAGTGAGGAAGAAACGTCGAAAGTAGTGGGAAGAAGCATGTGGTCCACGTGATCGGACTTTGTTTCTCACATTTGACCTGTTCGTACGACCACTTAAGTCACTAACGACTCTATGCGTGCTTGCATGTGGTTCACATTGATTTACTCTTGTACGGCCACTTTCTCCAAAGTCCTATAGACTATAGTTCATGTATGGTGGTGTATTCAAAGGTGATATAAACCACTCTTAAGCAAAATAATTAAATATGTGTTAGGCTCAATGATCTACATTATGTTATACACGACTCTTTAATATATTTATATCACCCACCGAAGTACTTCTCAATAAAACTGTTCCAATACAAGTAATACTACGTACCAAGGAAAACTTAGGTAGTACACGAGGACAAATGCATACTACTAATCTAAACGATACTCCAAGACAGCTTGGAAATATATATTTTGTCTAGTAGGATAATTTGGGTTCCACGAGATTACTCGAATAAAACGTCGTAGACTCCTGCATTTGCAAGATGTGTTTAAAAAAAAAAAAAAAGACATTTGCAAGATGTTGACAAGTTCTATAGTCTTGCAATTTCGGTTTAGGCTTAACCTTGTGTAAGAATCTAAGATACTAGTCAAAAGAAACTACTCAAAATTGATTCTTTTTTTCTTCATTAATTTACTTTGGAGTTTGGATCAGATATCATTTCTTACATGTTTTGTTGGGTTATATATTATGTGAAAATTTGTGACATACCATCGCACAAAATGAATTAAAACAAATATTATATGAATATATAACACTTGGCCTTACAAATTTCAACAATCTTTCATCTATTTCCAATATATATATATATATATTCATAAAACTGTTTAATATGTGTAGTTTGATTAAGAAAGCAGTCTAAAAGATATTTGGTGAGACAATGGTCAAATTAAACAAAATTTGACTAATTTAAAGTCGTCGTGGTACTTGCTTCTACATTTTTGAAACATATTTATTTTTATATAAATTTCTTATATATTCCATATAGCTTCTAGAGAAATTTCAAAAAATATCACTTTTCAAGTACCATTTTATAAAAATGCCACACTTTTGAAATTTTTACAAAAATGCCACTTTTTCAAAATTATTTTTTCTTTATATCATTTATGTTTGGGTTAATTATGTTCTATTAGGGTTTAGTTATGAGGGTTTAGAAGATTTTAGGGGTCAAAACATTTTTTAGGGTTTAAAATTTTAAGATATAGGTTTTATAAACCTATAATTAGTGGCATTTTTGCAAATGAACACCCCTAAATGGCATTTTGCAAATGTGCATACAAATGACATTTTTGTAATTGTCCCTACTTTCTATCATGTTTTTTTTTATTTTTAAAAATAGCTTCTATCATGTTTCAAAAACAATCCTGATATTTTTTGTCATTTAAAATCATTATCTATTTTATATATGCATGTAGGAACAGTTTAGTAATACATGCATAATAATATATTCTAAATTGATAAACAAAAAAAAAATCTTTCTAACTAAAATAGCATTATTCATTTCACTAGAACCGTATTTTAACATATGCAATTGGAGCACTTTCCATCCCAAATAATTTCTTTAGAATGAACCATATACCGAAACTCATCACCAAAACACATCCCAAAAAGTCACTGAAACGGTCTACAAAATCGCCTTATAAATCTGACCAATCTAACAGATCACTGGTAAAAGAAATGATCCAATAAAACAATTAGCGTTACAAACGTATTTATACCTCTAATATTTTTTTTTTCAATTGCAGAAATGACCAAAAAAAAATTAATAATTGAGAAAATAACAAAATTAGCACATGTGGTTCAATATCAACCCTTTGATCCCCTTCCTATTAAAAGAGAAGTAGATTTATTAGTTTTGCTTATTTGTTATAATTTCATTGGTTGAAAACTATGATGTGGCTTATAAAAAAATATGACATGGCTTGTAAAAAAATATGACATGGCTTAAATTGAACTAATTTGAACTAATTAATTAAAATAATAAAACTAAAAAAAAAATTATTTGATTTAATTTTGCAAACTAATAAAACTAATTTGAAAGACGTTATATTTTACTTTTCTTCTCAATTCCAATCAAATATTTGATTTTGCAAATTACATAGTTCAATTCAAGTTGCAATCTTTATAACCTCATAAAGCTTTTTTTTTTATAAAGAAGAATCAAACAATTATAAAGCTAATAACATGAAACTATCAGAAGAGGAGATTCAGTACCAGTGCTTCGTTCCAATTGTTCGCTGAATGAAATAACATGAATCTCATACACGAAGAATATGTATGTAGTGGGAGCTAGAATCCTACAGAATTTGTATATTAAATCGTTCGTTATAAGAAGAAAAAGAGAGAGAGAGAGAGAGTGAGAGAGAGAGAGAGAGTGAGAGAGAGAGAAATTTGAATAATGATAATAAAATTTGTAATTTTAGTACCTAAATCCAGCTTTGAATCCTCCAGTCTAATCTTGAATCCGCACACAACTATGTAATTCCAACCACAAACAAATCGCATTATTCGCCAAATAGAGGTATTGAAACAAACAGATTAATTTTGTTCCCGATATTTTATTAGATATTTTTTCTAAAAAACACAGGATTTGCGGGCATGAATTTTTATTTTATTGAAAGTTACGGAATAAATGGAAGTTACGGATTTTATTAGATATTATTAGATATATATATTTTTTGCCTAACAACATTTTACGTTTGTTTTTTATCAAAAAAAAAACATTTTACGTTGGTTACAAACACAAGATCTTGGGGGAGGGGTTTAGGATCCAATTAGAATATCCTAATATCTAACAAAATCAAAAAATAATATATAATAAAATCAAAAAAAATTCTACCCTCAAGAACTCTACCTATAAATATGGTTCATCATCACAATAATAAACTTCACATCTCTCGCTTCCTGTTTTTTCATTTTAGTATCATAATGTTTATCATACCAAACAAAAATTCTTCTTTCATACTCTTTGAAAATATTTTGACATCAAATGAAAAACAAAAAATCAAATCTCAAATTCTTGTCTTGTGGAAATCATTTAAGCCCACGGAAAATTCCATTGAAATGGTTTTGGTACATAAAAAGGTTAGTTATTTATATGCCAATTTTGTACTTTTTTTTTTAATTGAATTGTATACGCGTGATATGTATTTTTGTTCTCATGATATGTTTTGCCTTTGACATGTATTTAATAGATTAATATTGACATGTATTCCTTTACATGAAAAGTAAGATTAATCCATTAAATATTGCTTTGCATTAAAATAAACTTCAAAGAAATACTTTAATCTTGCTTCTCTTGAGATGTATTGCCTTGACATGTATTTTTTTCGTATGCCGATTTCATATAAAAATGCATAGTTGGTTTAATTGATTTGCCTCTTCTAAAGATGATATTTTCATCCAATTTTAAAACATTAGATTTTTTTCATACATGGAACAAGAATCCACACAACCATTGAAGATGATATGCTTAAAAAACATCAGAAAGTTGTTAACGATCTCAAACAAGGTAATTGCGTGACGTTCAAAAATTTCCATCTTAAAGACTATTGTGGCGACTATAGATCCCAATTCCATATTTACATATAAATACTTTACAATTTATAATATATTTGATATTAAAATTTAACATATATAGAATCATGTTTATACCCGCACATGCGGGTCGGTCATCTAGTTTAGGTTAAATAGTTAGAATTTTGATTATAGATTTTTTTCTTGGTTATTGAAAGCAATTTTTCTTTTTTCAAAATATCATCATTTGAAAAAAAATATTTTAAAATATTACTAATATTATATTATTTATTTAAAATATTATTTATATTTAAGATTAACTATGTTATGTATAATTTAGTTTTTGAGTTTAGGGTTTGTTAGGATCAACACCGTTTTTAAAGTAAAATTTTAGGATTTAAAAAATCTTTAATTTGTAACATTTTTGAAAATGGATAATTCATAGTAGTATTTTTGCAAAATGATATTTCAAAAGTGATATTTTTAAATTTTGCCTTTTATAATATGGATAAGAGTATTTAGTAATATCACAAGGAAACTGACGTAAAAGAATAATAATAATTGGTGCAAATAAATATAGGTAATTGAATGAATAAAACATATATAATCATATCGAAACGATGAACAAACACAATTTGACATAATGTTTTCGAACTGGATAGCTAACTAAATACAATAAAGTATCTATTTTATCATTGTAGCTAAAATAAAACCCATTGCATTTATGTATCAAACTTAATTAATGTATAATTCTCATGTCACTTAAACCTAATGGATTTTTTAATTACTCCAACAAAAAGATTAATCATTTCACCACGAGAAAGATATTTCAATATCAAATAAGGTGTTAGTTAGTATGTCTATAACTAGAACTAGAAGGAGAGTAAAATATAAACGCATCCATTTTCTGCATCATCACAATAATTTCACTATTGGAGATGATTGTGTCTATACATTTTAACACAAGTATTATATACCACCACTTCCTAAGTTGCTTTGTTTATATGATCAAATGCTATGATCTAGTTTTCGGTTGAGATGATTATAGATGAATGTGAAGTGAGGCCATACAATTAGTAAGAAGGCTAAAAACCGAGAACGTCGACACACAACTTCCACATGATTTAGCTTTTCTACGTTTCCAACACTTCACTATAAATATCTTGAGTAATTTTGAATACTCCTTTAATCAAATTAATTCGATATTAAATAGATAGATAGATTATTGACAATGACCAATTACTAGTATCTTACTCTCGTTTCAACACACGAATACTTATTTCTGTAAATTCCTTGTTCAAAGAACACCTCTTTTAATTTACATTTACATTTACATTTACATTTACATATAACCACCCCCAAAGGATATTTGTTTGACCCACACAAATCTTACTATTATTAGTTGACCAAGAAAAAAACACTAAAGTCTACGACTATCCTAAGTAGTAGATTAGGTTCTGAGAGGTTGAATGTTTTTATAGTCATAAATGTCCCACCATATTTGTTGTCTTTTTAAAATGTAGACACGTCTTATTTTTTTTTATTTTTTTTGGTCGAAAAAAATGTAGACACGTAAAAAATCAGTTTATTCGTCTTCCTCCTCATAAATTTAGCAAATATTTATTACAAAAGATAGTACTATTAAACAAAAAATTCTGATGAATAGGACCATCCACATTGGAGACCCAACGTGGATGTCTCTCAATAAAAAAATATTTAAAACACACTCTCTCTTCTTTTTACTCAACTTTATACTTTTTTTTTCATCTTTTTACTCAATTTTTATTAATTTTATATTTAAACACACTCACATTCTCTCTCCAAATGTCACTATTTATGTCTTCCCGAGACACAATCTCTCCAATAATACCCACTATCTCATCTCTTTACTCAAATTTTATTAATTTTATATTTCAATACACCACACTATTTCAACAAAAAACACTCTCTTTCTTCCTTTTACTCAAATTTTAATAATTTTATATTCCGAGACACCTAATTTTGTTTCCAATGTGGGTGCTCTAATACTTTTGGTTATGCTTCACTGTCCTATTTATTTCCATTTAATTAAAAATTTAATAGAGTTTGCCCCACCAACAAACGCTATGAATATGAATCACATCTCTCATTATGCTAATTAATAACGGTTTGGCTCATCCATGTGAAACATAGTCGAGATAATTCGCATTCACATTACTTTAAACACTTATTATGATTTTGATGGTAGCGTTTATAAGTGTATACTCAGGTTTCGTTCAAAGAACCACAAAAATAGAAATTTATTAACTAACCAAAAGAATGATAACCAAAATCGAAGCAAGAAAGATTCTATAAGAAAGGCATATCCCAAGAAAAGTTTTTTTAACATACAAAACTAAAAGAAAAACGAAACTTAATTTTTGGTTCAATCTTTAATCAAGAAAACTGAAAATCCAAAAGGACAAGCAAAACACTAGTTGTATTGGGACGCTCGTAGTGGATCTGATTAAAGATCGACTTAACAATTCAAGGGCCATTCAATATTTAGGCCCATTTGCTTTCATATTGTGTAAATTCAAATTGTAAAGATACCAATACAAATGTTCACTTGATGAGATTAGATTGTTAAATTGATTTGAAAAACCAATACAAAAACTGAAAGATAGATAACCAATACATAATCTAAAATGTGAATGTGGTTCAGGTTTCCTCTGCCATATGAACTCTTATGGAGTTTCAAAGAGGCAATACAAACACACAACTTATTTTAGCAAACAGTACTAACAAACACATGTTTTTTATTGTAATCACAGAACTGAAAAACAGTGAGAGTGTGCCTTAGGTATGTGTTCTGCTGATTCTCTCAAATCTTAGCGGCGAATGAAATGCCTTGCTTGATCAGATCGTCGAGGCTCCCTGCAACAGGTCGAGCTTTGGCAACTGTAGCCAAGGCCTTGTTCTCATCACCACTACCTCCTTCCATGAATGCTCCAACGACTTTACCATCTTGAATCCAGTATGCTCCAAATTTTGGTTTTGGGTTTGATGGATTGCTGTCTCCAAATAACACAGAGTCTCCTACGTTGTCTCCGTAGAACTGCCATGACAGATCAAAGGAACGCGAGTAGAAGAATGGGAGATAGTCGTATTCCTCCACCGTTTTGCCTCCTTCAGCCGCTTTGATCGCCTGAAACGATGTATTACATATAAGTAAAGTTTCGTACACGGTTCTTGAAGATATACAACTGAATCTAAGCCTCGATTATGCATTTGCTTTCATATGTAAAAACGCAAATGCAGAAATTTTACGGTTTTAATTATATCAGCTTTCACTGTATTCATAATTTACCTTCACAGCTTGCCCTGCGGATTTGCGAGAATGGTCAACATGCTCCACTCTTCTCACGTCTCCGTACATTTTCAAAGGGAAAGTGGCAACATCACCAACAGCGTAAACATCAGCAACACTTGTTTTGAAGAATGCGTCAGTCTGCGTGAAACAGTAAGCAGTTTAAGATCCAAATCAGTATGGTTAGGGAACAAGTAGAGAGACGCACACGCAGCAAATAGATACCTTAATTCCACCTTTGTCTTCCTCGACCTGTCCCTTGAATAAAGATGTCAATGGCTTTGCACCAACCCCAACTATCACAATGTCAGCTTCCAATGATCTTCCATCCTTGAGCTGTACTTCCTTCACCTGGAGGAGAAGAACAAAGCAAGACATTAGCACCGAGACTATTTGAAAAAGCTAATTGGTTAGGGGTGATCATATAAACCAAACCGAACCTCAATACATTTATAATCCAATTCGTTTTACTATTTTCAAACCAAAATATGTTGTGCCAAAGTGCTCTTAGTTTCTATAACTGGATTGCCCACTCTTAAAGCAAATGGTTATTTGATTTACCTCTCCATTTGAATGAGCGGTGAAACCAGCAGCCACTGTTCCTTTAATGATCTTGACTCCCTTGTTTGTATAGTAAGTCTCATAGAAAGCAGCAATATCGGCGGTGAAAAGCCTAGGCACTGCAAGAATGTTGTTTTTATTAGGTGTAACTAAGTAATACATATGCGAATAACCAAATAGCAAAAGGATATGAATCAACTTACTGCACCAAGGTTCAGGGAAAACCATAGTGACATCAAAATTGTTGATCCTCAAAGCTGCACTAAGCTCAAGACCTATGTAACCTCCACCAACAACTACAGCCTTTCCGCCTTTCTTTGCTTTAATTGCTTCAACCAATATGTCGGCATCATCAATCTCTCTCAGGTAGAGGATATTCTTAGAGTCTGCACCTTTCACTCCAAAATCAGTCAATCTGAGAACCTGCAAAGGAAAGTAAAGAGTTACTTTCTTCTCACCAACGAATATATAAGAAGCTTGCTGATAAGAGGAATGCAAGGATATTGGTCTTTACAGTAGAACCAGTTGCAATTATGAGAGTTTGATACTTGAAGACCTCCCCAGCTGCACTGACAAGACTCTTGGCGGCAAGATCAGCTTTCACTATTTCTGTGCTTAGTATCAACTCAATCCCTGCAAACACAAAGAACGATTTAGTTCGAGTAGCATAATAATTTAAGCTTGCAGGGTAATGTAGCATTGAATAAATTTCATGGGAGGATAGATTTATCATCGATTAGTGGAACTACACAGATGAGCAAGGGATTGATCATGGTGATGTACAGAGAGTTGATTACCTTTCTGTTTGTAAGATTCAGGAAGTAGTTTTTCTCCACCACCACCAACACAGCAATGGAAACCTGGAAGTCTAGCAGCCCCTACGCAACAGAAAGATGATTGTAATGGTTTCTCAGAACAAAAAATGCATAATCTAAAGCCACGTTTCGGGAAAATCAGAAATATATGTCTTACCTTCAGGAAACAAATACCCCTTGCTAAGTGCAGGGCGTTCATATGGAGCCACCTAAGCACAATATCGAGTTAAATAAGGTTCATAGGTTACAAGAAACACTTCATAGTACAAGTAAAAGTTTTCCAAATCGAGAAAAAGGCTTACCGCCTCTTTGGAGATAACTGCCAATTCTCCTGGTTTAACCCCTTGACTGGCAAACTCCTGAGCTGCGTATCCCTACACAATGGTGAAGAGGATACAACAAAATCCAGGATCAGAAAATCGAATTTGCTTCTGTATTCTTTGGTAAGTGCGACTGATATTATCTTTATCAACAGTACGTAACTATGTTCTACGATTAATCTGAGCTGAAACAAACATACTACGATTGTTCGATTCAAAATCAAGTTGCGATTGTAATATTATCTCAAACCGATCGGACGTTTAAACTTACGAATCAGAACCTAATCGCTATCTCATCAAAAGCAACGATCTCAAGGCCAAAAACAACTATAAGGATTGTGATATTTTTGCAAATCAGGCTCATCCGAAAATCGAAACTATTTGGCTGAAAAAAACGAAACTCCAAAGGATTACGAGAGAGAAAGATACTTACGGCCGAGACTCCGCCGCCGAGGATGACGTATTTGAAGCTTTTCTCCGCCATTTTTTTTTCCGATCTTCTTCCGGAGTTGTTATCTTGTCGCTGAAGTTGGTTGTGTGAAAAATGCTGAAGAAAGAGGAAAAAGGCTTAATATGAGCCGATGAGTCTAATTGGCTACAAATTAATCAAAACTCGATCGTTGATTGGAAGATGAAGACGTAGAGTTTACACGTGGCAAGATCATCGCCGTTGGATTATCTTCTATCGTGTTCCCTCTAGAAAGGCGATTAAGGACGGGATAAAAAAAAATTAAAAAGGACTCTTAATTAAAAATCTTTAACCCGAAAAATAGTTGGTGGAAAAGTCATAAATGTGTGGATAAATCGTGTGATCCATATACACTTATTGGGCTGCTTTTGTCGACCATCAAAGCCCAATATACTTCGAAAAGTATATAAATTAAGTTGTGAATATAAATTTCAATATGATGTTTTTTCTTGAATCCATGTATATATATCATCCTGCTTCCTAGATTTCCTCCATCAAACCACTGTTCATTCTCACATGATGGAAATCAAAACTTTTTGCCCTGAAACTACATTACATGCATTGATCGAGACTGTCAGTTCCATCTGGTTTTGGAGAGGTATAATTGGCCTGAATTAAAAGCTTCTTGGTGCTTTTTTTTAGAGGCAACTGTCATCCAACTAATATCTTGTTGGTATCTGGAGATGGAGGCTTTGGAGGAGCGATAAGAACACTGACCTGGAATGGTTACAATGTGCTTTTATCGTCAATCCCTGCATCCACAGCAATGAATCTCCTTACTACATGTAGAGTAGGTGCTTATTTCACCTGGTCAAGACTTCTCTGTATGCATGTTTAACCAGTTCAACCTCAACCACCTGCTCAAGGAATCCAAGGTTTTGTTAACAATGCGGCGAATTTAATCAAGGTTTTATCCTTTCTCAAATTGTTAATCTGTCTTTCACACACATGTTTGCTTCTTGGTTATTATGTGTTTGGTTAAACTAATTTATTTTTGTCATGTTTGTTTGTTTGTTTTCTCGTTCTCTATTTAAGTTATAGATGAATGGTTTGTGCTTAATGTTATTTATGCCCGTTTTATTTTTTTAACATGTAAATTCACACAGCGAAAAGATAATGGGACATATAACAAAATTTCGTACGAAAAACGCCTAAACCAAAATAAATCCATGTTTTACCCTATAAAATAGATCAATCGAGATAATAAGAATCTTTGATTCAGAATCAAGTTGTGATTGTAATATTATCTCAAACAATTATTGGAAAATAGATACAAAAGCATCATCGTCAGACATTTAAACTTGCGAATCATAACCTAATCACCATCTAATCAAAAATAACGACTCCATGCCAAAAACAACTATGAGAATTGTGATATTCTTACTAATGAAGCTCATCCGAAAATCAAAAGTAATTGGTGGACAAAAAAAAGAGAAACTCCATAAAATTACAAGGGAAAAAGCTACCCATGGCCAACAAATTGAAATGATATTGAAAGTATAGAAATTGATTGTGTTTTTAATTTTTTTAGCTAAATTCTTGGCATCATTTTAATTTCGGTTAATCTAGATGTAACGAAGCATTTCTTCTCGAATCATTCCTTCAAGGATTCATGTGACCATAGTGAATTCTTCTCTAACCAAAGCTGCTCGAACCACATGATTGAAGAAATCATCATTCGAGATGATGAGGAAAGTCGTCTTGTCATCATCATCCCAATTTCGTTCTTTGAATGCTCGTTTACAAATATCCAAAGCAAGTTCCAACTCCAAAAGTTTCGACTTTGGAGGTCTGGCTGTTCTAGCTTTACACTCCCAGCACTTCAGATTCCTCACGAAAAAAAAAACTGAATGCGGCAACCAAGACAACACAACTCTTGTAACTTCGAGTGATGTACCTCGTGGTCTTCGGTTGTTGGTAGCTTCTTGTGCATCGCGTAGCAGTAGAGACCTGAAAAAGCGTACTCGCGGTTTTTCTTTGTATTGGGTAAATCACTTAAAACAAAACCCAACTCTTCTTCTTTTTGTTGAGAAAGAACTGAGTTTTGGAATAATTGTTTTTGTTCCAAGTTATAATTTCTCTTATAAAAATGTCTTTGTAATTATACTACTTTGATACAAAACCAAATGAGAATGAGATACAATCCAAACAAAAGTTTCAAAAAATAGTAATAAATAAATAAATAAAAAGTGCGTGATGGCACACTAAAATAACCTCCATTGTCCATTGAAGGTATCTCATTGAAATATTTTTATGATACTCTTAAGAGTTTTTCATAAATATAATACTATTATTTTCATTACATTTTAATTATGTTATTTATTTTTATGCTAGTAAAAAAAATAGAACTAATTAAAAAAAAAACAAATGGGATATGAGTTTCTTACTCTCTATTCATTTTGCATACTTTGATCGTTATTTTAATATGGATATCTCACTTAGATATCTCCATTGGAGATGTTCTAAAGTCGTTGGAGCTGTGGCGGTGTAAGTTATGTGCAATAGGAATTATGGAAGAAATTCGACCAAAAAAAAATAGGGAAGAAATTATGGTTAACTAGATATTAAATGTAATCAATTATATATGTAAGTTTATATAGTACACGGTTCATACAGTTTTATTTTTTCTATTAAATAATAACAATTTTTTCAAAAAAGTATTTTTACACATTCCCATCCAAAAACTATAGGTACAATATTCAATTTCAATGATGCTCTTATTTATCTATTTCTGTTTGTAATTTTGGGCAGTGTTCTCAATTTTGGCATTTTCATTTTCATTGTTCGGATTCAAAATACATATAACTAAAAATTCGAGTTAATAAATGGTGGAAGAAAAATTGGTGAAGTAGATTAGATGCATGCAAAGACAAAGACACAAAGCAAGCCTGTCGACACGAACATGTGAAACCAATACTGGTTGCCTTATTCTCTAGCAATTGTTCCTTTTTTTTTTTCTTCATTTTTTAACCAAAACTAACTTGTTTTCTCCTCTATTATTTTATAAATCTCATCTTCCTCGGATTCTCATCTCTCGGATCTTAGCTCCGATTGATATTGTTTGTTTAATGGTTATCCAGAATACAAACATAACTCAAATCATTTGTTCTTGTGCACCGTTTCTTTGTTCTTCGTCCACACAATAAATATAAACATCCCTAAAAAATCTTAGATGCATACATTTCTCACGATTAGAGAAAAATAAAAAAAATTGGGATAAAATTTTGATTTTTTTTTTTGTTTCTTAACACAATATGGTCATTTCAATCGTTTTTCTTGAAAAGATGCAAATATTATATAATTCAATTTAAAACAAGAAGGACCATACTATATTTCTATATATGCGCGTGCATATTTTTGTATAATATAATCTTTTGATGTGATGGTTAGATTAAGTTAAGTAAGAAATCAGAAGCGGACGTAATACACTTGATGATCTAATTCATGTTAAGTAATGTTTAAAATATTTTTAATGGTGATTAAAAAGCAAGAGGGAAGAGATTAAAGGCGCAGAAAGAGGAATCCTAGGGATCAAAGGGTTATCAAAGACCTATGAAGTCTAGCTCCACGTTCCAACTAATTATTTAGGCTTTTTGCCAGATTCAAAAACACTGTGTTGTGTAGTCATCTCGCTCTCAGCTTCGGTTTTATATTTCACTGGTTCAAATCCATTCGACATAAATGATTTAGGTTTTTAAAAAACGGCTAATTCCCAACATTGAAAAAATCACCATCAAAATTCGCAACTTCTACAATTAATTTTTAGAAAACTTCGGCTGTGAGATTGTAAGAGCATCTGCATCCATGAATTGATTTGGGTTTCAACCCAAAAAATATTAATAAACAATTGGACCAGATTGATTTTGGGTCTAAAACGTCTCAGCCCAACAAGATTACTGAGACAGTTCTTTTGTATCTCACGTGGACACGTGGCGAGATATGAGTGGATGATGTTTATTTTTTTGGGCCAGATCTGCAAAAGAGAAAACATTTTCTAAAAAAAAAATTTTGTTCCTCGATCTCGCTCTGAAGGCGAACGAGAAGGCGATTCGTCGTCGCCGATCGCCGTTCACCGTGATCGTCTTCTCTCGCTCTCTCTCACCGATTTGCCTCTCTTCTCCTCTTCTCTCGCTCTCTCTCACCGTCCATGAAAACCGGCGTCGTTTAACCTCTCACAATCGGCCGTTTCGTGTTCTCCGAAGCGATTGAGACCGCCGTCGTCCTTCGCCGTCTCATCTTCCTCCTTCCTCCGCCGTGTCAGATCCTTTTTTCAAAACCACCGTGTCTTTTTCAACCGGTAAATCTTCTTCTCTCTAAGCCGATCAATTGTTCTTGCTCATTTTGTTTTCATCGATTCGTTTTCTGTGTGATGAGATCATTGTTTGATGTTTGTATTTACAAGTGTCGATTAGATTGTTGTTTGAGAGATGTTTGACATTTTGAATTCCTTTTGCATGTGTGAAAACCGGTTGCATGTGTCTGTGGAAGAAGGATCAGCATTGGGCACGAACGGTTTCAGACAATCACAACCCTGGTAAGTTCGTTTTTTGATTATCTATGACTGTAGTTTGAAGGTTGTGTGAAAACTGGTTTATTAATTTGTACATTGATATGTTTTTGATATGTTTTGTCATTTATAGATAAGCTTGAAATGATTTGGTCTTCTCATTGTTACATAAGCTAGAAATGAGTTAGATAGATTGCTTGGTTCATCTTTGTTTGATCTGTTCAGATTGGTAGAAGAAACATTGATGGTTTTTTATCTGATTTGCCGTTCATTGATTTCTTGATTTGCTGTGATGGTTTTTCTTCTGATGAGTAGTTCATTAAATTTAAGTAGTTGAGGAGTTCATTAAGTGGTTGATGGAATTGTTCTGTTCTGGTTTATTGTGCATTGAGTAACTCATGGTTTTGTTGATGGTTTTGTTCTGATGTATTGTGCATTTAGTTACAATTGTACTTGTAATTTAGTAGCTCATTAACTGGTAATGAAAAGTGTCTTCAATTACACTTTTGATAATGAAAAGTAACAAAACAATTAACAAAACATACAAAAATTAGGTAGCTCATTAACTGATGGTTTCGGCTTTATAATGGAACCATCTCAAAACTTCTGTGTAAGTAAGATTAACCACTGTTTTTGCTTAGTAAAATGGATATGGATTTTACCATCCCATTGTCATCCTCTCAAAACTTCACCGATCTCTTGTCTCAACAAGAGATCAACACTCCAAACATAAACACTCCAAACATCTTCTCCCAACCACAATCACCTTTACCTGAGACATCTAAAGATGCAGTAGCCAAGCACAGATGGACTGTCCCTGAAGAAAAGATCCTCATATGTGCTTGGTTACACACATCTAAAGATTAACCACTTTACAAGTGGACTACACGTTCTCTACAGAGACACCTACAAACGTGAACAATATGATGGCCAATCGAGCTCTAGTACGTGAGAAAAGAATGCATGAACATTTGAAAGCTGATTTGGTTGAACATATTTGGAAAAAATATAGCACAAATGACGACTAATTGTGTTTTCATCATGTTTTTAATTCTTTAAGACTCAATGAGTATCATCATTAAACTACAAAACTTAATAAGTTCTTAATGGGTCTCATAACTTAAACTAATATTAAAATTAATAATTAAATAATGCTTATGATACACACTTGAATTCATTGATGTCGATGCTCTAATAGCACACGTTTTAAAAAATCATAAGTGTTATTCATTGAAGATTTAAAGGAACATATATTTAAATTAACCAATAAATATTTCAAAAAAATTCTACATTATTCTTATTAATTTTATAAAATAAGCTCATATTTTACGAGATCTATCCAACTAAATAAAATATGTAGACTTATCATATCATCTACTTTTAATATTTTTTATATATATAAAGAAGTTTTTTATTAGAAAGAGTTTAACAAAAACCAAGGAAACAAAACAGAGGAGTCTAAAGACAGAGCAACATTAATTCTCAATCCAGACATTTTAATTTTCTTTTTGTTATTATTGTATTTGTAATAATATTATTTATTGTGTATATATATATTTCGATTAGTATACTATATTAAAATGTTTTAATTATGATGTTGCCGATTATACATATATAACTATATTTACAAATACTTATATATTTTATTATTGGAAAACATATTAAACGATTTTTGTCTTTGGGATCCGTTCCGGACAACGAATTAAAAAACCCACGTTTTTTTGCTTCTTCTGTGGAGGAGAGCCACCAGAGGCGGAGCGACCGCTGTAGGAGTGATCGAAGGAGCAACCGGAGAAGAACCAGGCGGAGGAGCAACCGGAGAAGCACGCGGAGAAACATGCGGAAAGCAGGTGGAAAAGCAATTAGAGAAACAGGCAGAAGAGCAACCGGAGAAACTGGCGGAAAGTAGGCGGAAGAGCAATTGGAGAAGCAGGGAGAGGAGCAACTGGAGAAGCAACCGGAGAAGAACCAGGCGGGGGAGCAACCGGAGAAGCACACAGAGAAACAGGCAGAAAGCATGCGGAAAAGCAATTGGAGAAACATGCAGAGGAGCAACTAGAGAAACAGGCGGAGGAACAACTAGAAAAACAGGCGGAAAGTAGGTGGAGGAGCAATTGGAGAAGTAGGCAGAGGAGCAACTGGAGAAGCAACCGGAGGAGGAGAAGCATGCGGAGGAGGAGAATCAACTGGAAGAACAAGCAGAGCCATTAGAGAAAATCTTCCGAGAAATTGACATGAGAGAGAGAGGGAAAAACCTAAATATTTTGTTTTAACCCTAATTAATACACTCTTTTATTTGATATGAGTAATTACTGATTAATAAGCTAAAATGTAGGGATTAAATTAGAAAATTTATTATAAATGTGCATTGAAATTACGAAATGACAAGTAAGTATAAAACAAAAAATTAAGGTGAGAATGACAACTAATATGAAACGAAAGCTTAAAAGTTCTATTTTATCCATAATTAATACACTGTTTGATTTGATATGAGTAATTACTAATTAATAAAATATAAAAATAGAGATTAAAATACAAAAATTTATCATAAATATGCAGTAAAAATACAAAATAACAAATAATATAAAATAAAAATTAAGGTTACAATGACAACTAATATAAAATGAAAGAATATAAAGCATAACACCATTTTGTTGGGTTTTTGTTTTTAATTTTTCATTTTTGGTTACCAATGGAACCTATAATTTTTTAAAGAAATTTATTTAATTCAATATTCTGTAATTAATGATATGTATGTAGAACTGTACTATTTTACTGGAAAACATAAAATTTCTTGTAAATTGCAATCGCATTAGTATATTGTACCGAGGAAAAGGATCGACTCGTCTGTGTGTAATGAGTTTTACCAACGAGATCCAAAGTCATCTACTATGATCCATTGACCTACAATACTACTATCATATATGCACATAGTCAACACTCAACAATACCTACTTCTTTTACATTAGATTGATAAGTATTATTTTTGTCTGCTTAAATTTGAACATATCTTTTGTTAATCATTAATGTTTCCCTGATTAATAACTGGCGTAATTCTTAATTGTATGTTCAGTACTTTTACAATCTACTGTTTGAACTTTGAAGTACTATTATGAATTCGAAAGATTAATAAAAATGGTAGTATTTTACAAAATCATATTATTCCAAAAACATAACAAAACAAAAAAACGTTTTATTTTCGAAAGAAGTGTTTGTCGAACAGCATTTTGAAAATAAAATCTCACATTGGGCTACCTGTATTATTCTGACAATATTGCTCCATATTTATTTTTAAAAATATTCTACTTTAATCTTCTCGCCAATCTTACCTACCAATTGTTCACAGTAAATCAAGACACGTACGACTAAAATGGGTAGTTAACCAGCATTGTGGCCTAGTGGTAAAAGGCTCACGGCTGTGAGTTTTTCCACCTGGATTTGACTCCTGACCATCACAGAAAAATAGACGGTGGAACGTGGATCCCATAGGATTAGTTTTTCGGCCTAGAAAACAGTTGGAATTTCTATATAAAAAAAAAAAAAAATGGGTAGTTACCGACTAACTAAGGACGACTATAAAAAGGCAACCATAAACAATATGTTGAATTAGCTCGATTTATAGAATCATAGTGATCTAAAGATTCAATTCGAGATCATTGTTGCGACAATGGAGCAACAATAACATTAGCTTTTTTTGGTTGGTAAAGAAAAATAACATTCAAGAAAAATGATCATGGGAATTTTTTTGTTTGCGATTTTGACTCTGGTCAAATGTATCATGATTGTGGAAGTAAATTATTGATCATCAAAATTTTGCGTGAGTAAATTCCACTGTATACTTTTTCTTTTTGACATGACAATATCTACAATATTTATGGCTAGACAAGTTACATTTTTTTTTAATGTAATTCAGTTGTAAATGTATGGACGGAAAAAGTCAAAAAGACTTTGAACTAATTTTTGAATTCAGATTTTGATACGAAATATATTGTAAAATATCTCTTGAAGTGAATGAAATAATATGAAAGGTTACAGAAAAAAAAAGGTAAATAAGTATTTTTTGTGACGCATAATATGAAACGACCCGCAAACATATGCTATGGGGTCCACCATGTTTTTCAACTTGATCATACTCATACAGAGCTCTCTTCTCTTAGAGCAACTCCAATGGGACTCCATAACACCAAATTTGGTGTAGTTTCATCTCCAATGGAACTCCAAATTTTACACCAAAATATTTTTTTTGGTGTTTTGTGAACAGTGTCACACCATATTTGGTGTGACACTGTTCACAAAACACCAAAAAAAATATATTATTTTATTTATATTTTATAAAGTAGTGTAATTAAATTCTGATTATTCAACTAAAAATAAATGTACTAGTAACAAATTTTGTACTTTTTAATTTTAATTTTTGTTTTTCATTTTAATAATAAGTTAGATTGTAATTATTAATAATATGAAATTTTAATTTGACAAAATATCTAAATTAAAGCACAAATTGATTAAGATTAAAAATACATAATAAAGTTTAATTAAAATACTGATAACATAAAATTATAAATTAAAACCAAACAAACATAAACTAAATGCAAGAAAATAATTTTTTACAACATAATATAAATTTAAACAAAAATTTTTAATTTGTCGTTATCGATTGTAATATAATATTTATCTTATAATAAATGAGTTTTAAAATTAATTATCATTTATCAAACTATTGAAAGAAAAAAAAAAGTTTAAATTTAATAATATAATAATGGATAAATTTTTTATAGTGTAAAATTTGGTGTTGTGGTTGGAGATGAAAAAAAAATTTTGACACCAAAACACCAAATTTGGTGTAATTTCAACACCAAATATGGTGTCAAGGTTGGAGTTGCTCTTAACGTTATTCACCAAAAAAACAAAATTTACACTTCGCCCCAGAAAATTAGAAAAAAAAAAAAAAATTTACTTTTTCTTCTCTTTCTCTCTGGATCTTCTTCAATCTCCAAGAGCCAGCCATTAGGGTTTATCTGAGCTCCAAATCAACCCGATTTTAGTGTTTAAATTCCTCATGTTTTTCTGGGTAAGCCTTCTTCCTTCAAAAATTCGCATACTTTTTTCACCCTTTTTCTCTTTTGTACGCTTTCATTTGCACCTTTTTCTTCTTCTTCTTCTTCTGTTACTCTCTTTGATTGCTTTTATTTTCATGAGATTTGGGGACCGTATTTCAGGGGGGGTTTTTGGTGGGTTTTTTTTTTTCTCCGACCTTTCGTTTTCTATTTGTGGTCTCACTTAGCTTTTTGTGCAGTTTCAATTCGTGATTAGGTTCATTTTTTTTTAAATTTTCTGGGTTTAGATTTGTTTTCTCGCATTTGAAATCATTTGGGTCTTCTCCATGATTTGGCATTTGAGATTATTATTTGTGGGTTTTAAAAAAAAAATGGAAATTATTTGCATTTAATTGGGTTATTAAAACAACGAATCATCACTCCCTGCTTCAGCTACTGTTCTTTGTTTTCCAGTAAATTTTGAAGTTCTTGAGATCTGAAGACTTAGAACAATTTTGGTCCTGATAGTTGTTAGATCTCTTGTTGTACCGCGGTTTGATTTTGGTGAACTTATCTTTATTTTTCTTCTGTGGATTTCGATTTTTTTAGGGTTCTTGTAATCTTCGTAGGTCCATCATTGTTTCTCTTCACATTACTCAACTAATTTTCACTTTCAAATGTTCAAAGTATCATAATTTTCTCTATGGGTTGCCTTTAAAAATGTGTTCTTTTTAGCTGTATTAATTTGATAGGTGTGATCTCTATCTGTACTTGTGTAGGGTTCATGATTAAGTCTACAAAGGTATTATGACCTAAGCTATTAATTTGCGTTTCTAGATCTGTTCCTTCAACTTTAATTTCTCCACTTCTTTGCTTTTTATTTATTTTCCCATAAATGGTTTTTTTGTTCTTCATTTGAAGTTACTCTTTCATTGAGACTGTTCTGTTCTTTACAAGTTTTTTTTCTTCTTGTGATTATTCTTTTACAGGGAACTGTGATTGTTGCAAAATGTTGTATTCAGAAGTTTAGAAACAGATCATAGAAGATGAGTTAAATCAGCGAGGCTTTGATTTCCTCAGAGATTTAAAAACTGTGAAGAAAAGTTGTTGCAATGGGATCGTTTGCAGGTTCCTGCGAAATTGTGGAAGAGAAGGATGAAATAAGATTGACTAAACATTCAGGGAGATATGGTAAATCGGTTTTGGGATCATCAAGCAAAGGTTTTGAGCAGAAGCAGCGAGAGTATCATGGTTCTCTTGAGTATGACATTGATAAGCTTTTTCAGTCTATACCTGTGAAACCGTCGACGAGGCTAATGGGTTCTTCTTTCCATAATCTTGAGACGAGCGCGAGTGCCGGTCCAAGCAGGACCACAAGCCCTTCTAAGCGAATCGCCATGATGAAGAAACCGGGAACACCTCAGTCGCCTAGAGTTGGTGGTCTCTCTGATTCAGTTTCCTTGAAGCAGGCTCTGAGGGATCGTTGCATTTCCAAGGCCTCGGAAATGGCTGCTCAGAAACGGTTGTCGAAATCCGCAGCTGCGTCTCCGAGGGTTTCAGAAGGAGATAGAATAAAGAGTTTGTATAACCAAGTTTCGAATGAATCTGCTAGCAGGTCTGCGCTTCTTCCTGTTGGCAAGGGTAAAGGAAACTTGGTTGAGGTATCTTTGATGCCAATAAACGATAAACCAAGCTCTTCGAGGAGTGTGCCTCAGCGATTTGAAGATCCTTCTAACCCCATTTCTGAGACATCTCAAGCTGGAACCAGTCTAGGATTACAAAGAGTGGAAAATCAAATGCGGGAGATTAAGCTGTTGCATAAATCCAACAAATCTGGGTCTTGTCTTAGTTCTGGGAGTGGAGATTATGAGATAGAGTTAGATGATAATGTTGCCTCTCCTTCCACTCATGCGTTCTTCGAAGATGATGTGATAGAAATAGACAAACATGTTACCTCACTGCCTTCTCATTCTAGCAAGAAAGATAATGGGACGGAGCTTGATGAGAAAATTCCCTCGTCTGCTGTGGAATCAGGGCAGAAAGGGAAGTTAGATAACGCACCTAGTTCAGGAACCGAGAAGATCAAAACGGTACGCAAAGTAACAAGAATGATTCCACGTCCCAAACAGCAGCCAAAAAAGAAGATTTTGGTTAAGAAGAAGTTAAAAATCGGAGTGGTTTCAGTAACTTACCCAACAGAAAAGGAGGACACTAATGATCTTTCCTTAAATTCTAGTGCAAATCAGCTTCTCTGCCAGAGATGCCACTGTTCGCTGAAGAGCACCAACATCCAAAACCAACCTTCCTCATATACTACTAGCCATAATCCTGAGATTTGCTCAGACAGTTTGAGCTCTATTTCAAATAATGTTGGTAAAGAAGCTCATCAAGTAGCGGATGGGAACTCCTCTGGTTCTTGTAATGTTAGTCAAAGCTCTGAATCTGTGACTGTCGTCATGAAACAAGATGTTTCCTCGAGCAATGACAGTGGAAACGGTGCAAGGGATGAAAAGGAAACAGAGAATCCAACTTCTAGTGAGAAATTTGAGTTCTCCTTGAGTTCAAAAGATAGTCTAGGGGATTATAGCAGGAGCACAAGCATGAGTGAGGAGAGCAATCTGAGCAGGTTTAGCTGTGGAAACAAACCTCATATGTCGATGGATGTGAGATGGGAAGCGATTAAGCATGTCAAGGTGCAATGCGGCTCTTTGGGTTTACGACACTTCAACCTTTTGAAGAAACTCGGTTGCGGAGATATAGGAACAGTCTATCTCGCTGAGCTGATTGGTACAAACTGTTTGTTTGCCATAAAGGTCATGGACAACGAGTTTTTGGCTAGAAGGAAAAAGTCTCCGAGGGCACAAGCGGAAAGGGAAATACTTAAAATGTTGGACCATCCTTTTCTTCCTACATTATACGCACAATTTACTTCAGATAATTTGTCTTGTCTGGTCATGGAGTATTGTCCTGGAGGAGATCTTCATGTCCTCAGACAGAAGCAGCTAGGCCGATGTTTTCCTGAACCTGCAGCAAGGTAAAGATCTTACATATAGCGTCTGGATTATTCATTTACTTTTTTTTCTTATCAAAAAGAGATGATTCATTTACTAAAACTGATGATAAAAAATGGTTTTTTCAGGTTCTATGTTGCGGAAATTCTCCTTGCACTGGAGTACTTGCACATGCTTGGTGTCATATACCGAGATCTGAAACCGGAAAACATCCTAGTCCGTGAAGATGGACACATTATGCTTACGGATTTTGATCTCTCACTCCGATGTGCAGTGAATCCAACTCTTCTCAGGTCAAATTCTCCGCCTGGTCAAGATCCCGCGAGGATGTCGGGTCCATACAACACATCCAACTGCATACAACCATTCTGTATCATCGAACCATCTTGCCAGGTTTCGTGTTTCAGCCCTAGGCTCTCCTCAAACCAACAACAAGGTAGAAAAGCGAAAAAGGCAGATCATCTTTCGAAAACCCAACAACACTTGAAAAGATCATTGCCTCAGCTCGTGGCTGAACCAACGGAAGCAAGATCCAATTCTTTTGTCGGAACACACGAGTACTTAGCTCCCGAGATCATCAAAGGAGAAGGACACGGTGCTGCTGTGGACTGGTGGACTTTCGGGGTTCTCCTTTACGAGCTTTTATATGGGAAAACACCTTTCAAAGGTTACAACAATGACGAGACTTTAGCCAATGTCGTGTTACAGAACCTCAAGTTTCCCGATAGCCCGCTCGTGAGCTTTCAGGCAAAGGATTTGATCAGAGGGCTTCTGGTTAAGGAACCAGAAAACCGGCTTGGGTCAGAGAAAGGATCGGCAGAGATCAAAAGACATCCTTTCTTTGAAGGATTGAACTGGGCTCTAATCCGTTGCGCAATCCCGCCTGAGCTGCCGGATTTCTATGAGTATGGCGGTGGTCCAGAGGCGTCGGCTTCCCTTGGAGTTAATGATGATAGGTATCTTGAATGTAAAGCCATAGGCGATCATTTGGAGTTCGAGTTGTTTTAAGAATTTTCTGTAATTTATTTTATATGTTCTTTTCAAGTATGTCTAAAATATTTCAAAACAGCAAATCATATAATATCGTAGTATTACTCTATAATGTCTACCCAAGCAAATCATAAAATATATCAAAACATCAAATGTACCCAAGCATAAGAAGACTCTCTACATTAAAATCTGTCTATTACATACTAAAAAATCTACTAAATAAAAAGTTGATGGGATCTGGACTCTCAAAATCTCAAAAAGTCTTTTTCTTACGTTTCACACCTCTATTATGAAAGCGAAACTAAATCCCAACCTAATCCACCGACTAAACATACGACAATCAGATCCATTTTCCGATCCACAGCAGATCTAGCAAATACGAAATCGAAACATGAAAAACACGGAATTACCTTCAGACGGCGAGCCGCCAACTCCTTCGATCTCCTCCATCAAAGCAGGCCCGACCCAATATTATTATGGGTCATGTGCCAAAAAAAATATTATTTTTTTGTAGTTATATGTTATATATTAAAAATTATGACATTTTTTATGAATTTTACAATAATATAGGGTCATTTTTATAAATTTTATAACAATTTTGAGTTTTTTTTTAATTTTTTTTAACTAATTTTGTGGATCACGCTGTGGGACCATGTGCAAGAGCACAAGTTGCCATAGGGTAGGGCTAGGCCTGCATCAAAACCGCATTTACTTTCATGGCGAAGTTATCCGACACTGTGACTGCGTGCCTACGAGCAGCCCACAAAACCAGCGACATAATAGCAACGGGCGCTCTTCATCTTGCTCAGCCAAATGTAAACCATTGTGAGATCTGATTCAAGAGAGAAATCGATAGAAATTTCTAAGATTCAAGACTGAATGAGTGAAAATCTGTTACAGGGGACTGACGAGTTTGATCGCTTTTTATATGCCGATATAATTTCGATTTGAATGTAAACCATAGGCGATTATCTGGAGTTCGAGTTGTTTTAAGACTAGAAAATTCTTTGTAATTTATTTTATCATGTTCTTTTTTAAGTATGTTATTTTATATAGTAGATATATTGTAATCAAATATATGGATTAGTGATATAAATTATTTGAATTTTTTTATGTGTATATGTGTGCATGCCGTGTGCATGCAGTTAAGTAAGAACTATAACTTCTTATTCTTTATAGTAGAAACTGAATTTTTTATTGCAATTGGTTGTTCATAATCTGATACACTTATCAGCGGTTCTGATTTTCGTAATTATAAGCACCACTTTAATATTAAATTTAAAGTTTTTGAGCTAGACTAGAAAACTTTTTGATAAAAGTATTCAGGGTAAAAAACTAAAAATGTTTGTTGTAATATATCATATGTTAAGTTCTCAAGTCTAATAGGTAAATTTAGTTGTCTCTTAGATATATAATCTCATATATTCACCAACTTGGTCTCCAAAAAAAACTCATGATGATCTAAAAACATTTTCAATGGTAGAGAGAGAGTGTTGTTCAACATATAGAAATTCATTAGAAACTCTTATGTCACATAGGTTTTTGTAAGTGGTTAATTTATTTCAAATGTTAAAATTTAATGAAATAATTAAATTATATTAAGATATCCTTTATATATCAATAGAAAAGTGATTTTGGAGAAAAAGATGATGTGTCTTCTCTAAAATCATTCTTCCACTTTTTATTATGACATGACATTGTATAAACAAATTAAGCCCACTAATAACTAATTAAATTATCTCAAAATCGACCACTTTTTCAAAAAGAATACTTAGCGCACTAATCACATTAAAACCTAGCCTTCTCCACTCTATATATAAATAATTTTCGGACGTAATAACGCCCAACGAAATCAACGCCCAAAAACATTAAGTTGATTTTGTTAAAAATAGTTTTGGGAGATGAGTATGATATTCACAATCAAACTAATTTAATGTATACACAGAAATTTCCATCAAAATTAATATACTATGCAAAGTTCAATATGAAATAAAAAAAAAACCAGACCATAGAAAATCATTTAATGAATGACATTGATTTTTAAATCTTATATTTTCCTAATTATTCCATATAAATAAAAATCGTTTATTTTTAACAAAATATGAAAAAGTGTAAGAGATATTAACCATAATAAAAAAATAGAAAACAACCAAAGTTTTGAAAACAAAAGAAGAGGAAAACGTATTATATTTGGTTTATGTTGTATGAAAAAATTATTAATTATTTTTTGTTTACGAAAAGTTGCTCAAATTAAACTTTTCATATTTTGATGTCGAATTCAGTTTTTATTCAAAATTCAATGTGAAGAAAATGATAATTTTTAAGAAAAGATGATCAAATAGGAGATTCAATCTTTTATAAGAGGAATCTCAACTTTTAATAATAGATTGTGCATTCCAATATAATAAAGTTTTAGAACACTTTTTCATATAAATATATTTTTACTAAAATTTATAATAAAGACTTACCAAGTTTTTGAAAGAGATTTTATTATGTTTTGTGACAAAAAAAATTCAAATTATTAAAAAAATATACTTATTATTAAAAAAAAAATCGAACAAGACAATTTGAAAATAACAAAATCATTTAAGATAAATTGTTTATTATTTTTTATATCTTTATATCAAATATATAGTTTTTTAAAAAATCAAAGGTTACATATTTTACATGCTAATATTTAAAAGGGAGATTTTGTTTAATAACAACAAAAAAACCATAATATAAATTCTAGCCAATTAACTAGAGAGAGATAGGAAGACATAGAGAGAGAAAAAGGTGGATTTTGCATATTTTTATATTATTATCTTTCTTATGGTTATATATGCTAATTACCCTATTTAAAAAGCTAATATTTAATTTTTATATATTTTAAGAAAATCAGTTTAAAATTGTCATACTATATTTAATGTTTAGTAAAAATATACTATGAAAAGTTCAATATGAAATAAAAAAGACCAGACCATAGAAAATCGTTCCATGAATGAAATTGATTTCTAAATCTTATATTTTCTTAATTATCCCACATAAATAAAAATCTTTTTTTTTTTAACAAAATATGAAAAAGTGTAAGAAATGTTAATCATAATAAAAAAATAGAAAACAACAAAAGTTTGGAAAACAAAAGAAGAGAAAAAAGTATTGTATTTGGTTTATGTTGTATGAAAATATTTATTATTTTTTTTTTATTTACGAAAAGTTGCTCACGTTAATCTTTTCATATTTCGATGTCGAATTCAGTTTTTATTCAAAATTCAATGTGAAGAAAATGATATTTTTTAAGAAAAGATTATCAAATAGGAGATTCAATCTTTTATGAGAGAAATCTTAATTTTTTATAATAGATTATGCATTCCAATATATTAAATTATTATATAAATAATAAAATGGTAAAACTAAATTTCCAAAAATTTATATTATTAAAAAAAAAATTACAACGATATATCAACAACAATGTCTATAATAAAAATAAAAATAAATACATATTTTCACATTTTCGAAGTATAAAATTCAAAAAAAAAATTCATAAATAAATTATCCGCGTGTACGCGGGAGAATCACCTAGTTAGTATTATATAAGTTAGAAATCCATCTTAGAAACTCCACCATTGTGGATGCTCTTAACATCTATATATTTAGTTATTCTTAACATCTATATATTTAGTTATTTATCCTGTCATTTTTCTACATTATTTTTGATTCTAAGTATGTTCTAATATTTATTGATGTTATTATCCTAGATTGTAAATAAAGTATTTTCGAATGTCAAGCTTTACAATAAACTAATTTTCACAACATAAGATGTAAAAAGTATATATCGTCATTGTAATATGCCATAGTTCAATCATGTAGCTTGCGACAATTTTTTTCTAAAATCAATCTTCTAAATATCGCTAGATGTTAAATATACAAATATTTTGAAAATAAATATTTACTTATCAGCTAAGTTTTAGTGATCTTTTGTACGGTGATTTTTGTCATGCAGTAATTAAGCCATATTAACCAAAGTTTTCTTCGAAACAAATATTGCAATTTTTTATTTATTTCTTATAAAAACAAGGAGAATTAGTATATATAATCCAAAAAAAATTATAATACACAAACTAACCAATTTTTTTTTTCTCTCTCTTTATCTCTCCCTGTTTCTCTCTAATATTTTAGTTAGATTGTAAATCATATTTTAGTTAGATTGTATATTTGCGAATTACCCTAAAAACAAATACATTTGCAACTTGCAAACAACAAAGAAGAAAAAGCCCAAAAAGACATCTTCTTGATCATCAGATTCGGCTCCACTTTAAATTACGAAATTGATTTTTTTTTCCTTTTAACTTTTTCTTTTGGCGGGATTGCTTGCTTTGATTTTGGAATGGTGTAAAGGTAAAGCAAATTTGCTTTGAAAAGATTGAATTGAAGCAAAAGCAAAAAAATTATACATTAATAAAAGTTTATATTGGGAGATACATAGAGACTTTGTTTGTAATAATAACCAAGAAAGAAAATGAGCAGCAAGAACTTGGGAGCTGCTCCTGTTACAACTTCTGCAGTCAATACGAACGGTAAGCTACCAATGGAGGAGAACGAAGACGACGAGATATGGAAAGTCGCGGTGTCGAGGTTTCAAGCCCGAGAAGAAGAGATCGAGAGGAAGAAGATGAATGTTAAGGAAAAAGTTCAACAGCGACTCGGTTTTGCAGAAGAAGCTACAAGATGCTTAACTCAAACATTGGAAGTAAGTAAAACAAACAAACCCTTTTTGTTTAACAATAATGGATCATTGGTTGATAATGCTCTTACTTAAAAAACAGGAGCTAGAGATTATGGGAGATCCTATGAGAAAAGAAGTTGGAATGGTCAGGAAGAAAATCGATATGGCGAATCGAGATATCAAATCTTTGGCTCAAAGCTGTCAAAAGAAGGTATTTCACTTTTTCATTCTTCAAACAAAATCGTTTCTTTATTGTAAACTTTGTAGCTCTGTTTAACACAAGAGAATATAATCTGACCAGGAGAAGGAATACAGAGAGACATTGGAAGCTTTCAACGAAAAGAACAAAGAGAAAGCTCACCTTGTTTCCATGTTAATGGAGGTATTAAATCTAAACCACCTAAGCTTTGTAGATTTCTAAAGCAGATCCAATGTGTATTGATGATTTTGTTTGGCAGCTACTGGCTGAAAGTGAAAGACTAAGGATGAAGAAACTCGAGGAAATTAACAAGACTGTTGGAACCTTACAATGAAGAGAAACAATCCACATGGATCTTACCTTTGAAAGAGTCTGAAAATTTGTTTCATGTTTTTGGTATTAGATTCTATTCAAGTCCTCTATTAAAAGTGAGCTACGATGTATCAAGGAATGATTTACCTACGGTTCAAAGAAACCATCGTGCCCAAAGAAAAATTTCTTAAATGAACTATTTAGTTCAATGCAAGATGTCTTTATACATATAGATAATGTCACCACACATCAAAAATCAGTACATTTCATATATCCAAAACGAGCAGGTTATTACCAATTTTTCTTAGAGGAGATTGTTAATATCCAATCAAATTGCCGCTACCCCGATTTCTTTTACTCAGCTGGCTCAGTGTTGAAATACCTGTTTGTGTAATCTAAATACTCCTGCAAGTAGCAATCAAACACAAAAGAGGTTTCTAAGTGAGAAAGAAGGATACAGAAGACAGATTTCATCGGTCTCTAACTAATGCAGAATTTAGTACTGCATACCTGAAGTATGACTACCGCGGCTAACTTGTCCAACATTGTCTTCTCTTGAACTGGATGTAGATTCAAGGGCTTCAACATCAGTTCAACGGTCTGTGGACAGTATTACATGAGAATGAGACTCAAGGGCTTATAAACTACGTGGTTATATGCTAATACTTATACTGTACTAGGACTTGCAAGATTTCTTAATCTATACCTTTGATGATAATCGCTCGTCCCAATATGTGTACTTCACATCCTTCAGTTTTTCAGTTTTACGAAGTTCCTCGATGAAAAGATTCACAGTAACTACCTGTTCCAAGTTGAAAAAACATTTTTCTGGTTATAAGTGCTAGTGATGAGGAAAAATACTTAGCAATTCTGTGAAAGAAAACTTACGTCCTCTACATTGTTGAGTTTGCCAAATGGATAACCAACGACTAACCCTGACACAGAAAATGCTTTGACCTGCAAAAGAGTAAGGTAAAAGATTGATGTACTCGAACAGAGTTCATAAGTCTACTTGTTGATAGATTATCTACAACCTCAGAGACTAGTGTTTGATATTGTTTTAACATATATTAAAGCACCTAAAGATTAAACCTTGATCCTCTAATCGCCAGTGATCACAAAAAGCCGTAGGAAGAAAGTATTGATCAATCAATCAAATCATTACAATCTTAGTAGACACTGATCTACATTACCAAGCTTTCTTCTTTATTGTCCAAAATAACCTAAGAAATAAATGGCTTCTCCACTTCTAAACAAGAGATAAAAACTGTCTAAATGTTACAGATCTCCTTTAGATCTAACAAGAGCTTAAAATACAAGAAAACAAGCAAAATTTTCACCTACCAGGTTCTGGAAATCTGTAGCCATCAAGTCAATGTTTGTTTTCTTCCTAAGCAGAACACTGCAAGAGAAGTAATATATAACTAGTCATGATTTGCATTTCTGAAAATAAGACTTAAATCTAATGTTCTAGTATCTGATTGAACAATTTGAAACTAAAAAAGAGTGAGTGAAACTGAATCATGTTGAACCTCAATGGAGAAGCAACCATATTTGAAGGATCAGAGATAGCTAAGCCAACATACTTATCACCAACATCTAATCCAAGAAACCGACCAGGGACTTTCACTTTTGTCTTCAACGCATCACCCAATAAGCTCAATGGCTTCACATACTTCATTTCCTGACACAAATATAAGTGAGAATCAAACCTTCAAAGCATTTGCACAAACCGAGACTAAACAAATCAGATATATGTACATAAAGTTCAGAACTTTCAGGATTGTTGAACCAAAAACCCTTCAATCAGACAATGAAACAAGTATTGAGCTTAACGGAAAGATTAAAACTTGAGCCTAGAAAATCAAACATCTGTTAATAAAGTGCAGAAATTTGAGGATTCATGTACCCAAAAAAAAAACCTTCAATCAGACAATGAATCAAGTTTCTCAAAAAGGGTTTTAGAGCTTTAACGAAAAGATTCAAACTTTAGTTTTCAGCTGGCTTGAAAGAATTCGCAGACATACTTTTCGACGCCGGAGTACAGAATCTGGTGCTAAGAAACGACGAAATGGCCGGAGAGAGAGAGAGGTCGAGCGAGATGATGGAAGGGTTTAGGGGATGGAATGGGAAATGGTTTATTCCGGTTTAGTGACGACGGTAGAGAAGAGCCGCTACATTATTATTATTAGGTTTTGTTTTTCTTAAACCTAGCTCAAACAGAGTGTTCAATTTAAACCGGGAACCGGCTGGTTCACAATGGTTTAACTAGTTTTCGAAATTCGTTCGGTTTAAGTAAGTACAAACCGAACCGGATTGAAACTTGCTTATTAATATAGTCTTGGATTGTAAAACAAAAAGTTTCATTGCTTATACAAAGTCTCAAGCTTTTTCGATATGAATGAATACTTTTTTTGCAGAGTACAAAAAGGAAACAATTCCAAAGCAAAGCAATTTGGCGTAAACAAAACATCACCGGAAGAAGAAAGAAAAACTAAATTCAGAGAGAAAAATGCAGATTCAAAAGTTGGTTTTCAAAAACACTTTGTTTAATGAAAGACTTGAGTTGAGATTCCCATCTGATGAAGAACACTAGACGTAGACGAAGCTGACCTCAATGCTTCAGCTAATGGTCCACCCATATTGTTGTGTTGGTTTCCTCCATTACTCCACCAATTCATGCTTTGTTGCTCCTCCCTCTCATTCTTGTTTCCTTCTTCTATTTCTTCTTCATTGCCTGTAGAAAGTTTTAGAGAAACATCCGAGGATGTTTTACCCGCGGACATGGAGATCGAAAGATGACAAGTAGATGAACTCATAGGACTAGAGTTAGAGTCCGATGATCGTGGCCAATCGTCAAAGAATGGCCTCAAAATGTGACCATCGTCTGATCTGAATCCACCATTCTGAGCTTCATATGTCCTCTTGTTGTTATTATTGTTGCTTTCTTGTTTCATCTCTGAAGAACAACTGTGAGAGATATATAAAATTCACATCTTTTATGATTAGAACCAAAACATAAACATGAAAGTTTCTTACTTTTTATCAAAACAGACATGGTTAGAAGAATAATGAAATCAATAATTTAAGTTGTTACAGAATCTAAGAGCTTTTTTCTTTTTCTTTTTCTTGCATGCAGGTTTGGTCAGCTTTCATTGAGGTCCTACCATTTTCATTATTGCTTCAAACACATTAGTATACATCTTTCTCTCTCTCTTTCTTTCTATAATTTCTCTTATTGAAAAGTCTCACCAAACAACTAGTGAAAAAAAAAAAATATTAGATTCTATCAAATCTAACTGTTATTAGATCTCTCAACTAAAGAAGCAAAAGAAGAATGTTTTTTTTTTCTTTTTTTCTTTCACAAAAGATAATAAGTCTCTCTGTGTCACCCATTTGCCAACATTACCCCTTTCTTCACAGCATTACTTCACAGTTGAATAACTATTCTCAAACTTAACTAATTTTCAACATATTTATCACAAAACTATGGTTTCAAAGCTGTTAATAATGACTTAAATTAAACAGAGTGTTTTTATTTTATTTTTGTACCTTTGGTGACTATTAAGGTGGAGATGTTGAGACGAGGAATGTAAAGAGGAACCAGAGGAGGAGAAGAAGAGATTGTTTGGTCCACGACCAAGCTCCTCACTTAAGACAAAAGAAGATGCGGCGTTTGTGGTTGTTGTTGGTGTTGTGGTGGTGATTGTGGCGGTTTCCACAGGCTTTCTTGAACGGTTGCGACCACGGTGGATGTGGCGGTCACAATACTTGTGTCCGGATACAACATCTCTCGAGCATCTCCATTTCTTACCGTCTGTTCTTTTACACCTCCCTGGCTCAGGATCCATTGCTCCTCTTCCCCAATACCCTGTTTTCACAACTATGTGTTCATTAGTAACAAACCAACAAAGATCTATTAAGAATGTTTCATAATAAACACAACTCGTAGATCTTCTTTAAATAGGCTTATACACAACACAGTGTATGCTTTTTTAGATCTTGGAAACATGAAAATGATTCTTTCAAACAAGAAAGAGAGAGAGAGAGAGAGAGAGAGAGAGAGAGACTGACAAGAAGGTTGGTGATGAGGGAAGTTGTGTTGAAGAGGATGGTGAAACAAGTGCAAAGGAGATTGATGGATAAGACTTTTCTTGATGGGTAAAAGAAGCTCTTGAGGAACAGAAGCACCAGCCAACATGTATCTATAGATCAGTGCTTGTAGCTCAAGTTCTTGCCACTGTGCCCAGCTGAAAAAGTTTCCCATCTCTAACATAAAACCAGACCACAAGTCAGTAATAATAAAAGTCTTATCAAGAATGAGCTAGTGAGTAAGACACACTTACTAGGGAACCTGGAGGAAGAAGAGGAAGAGTCAGGAGAGAAACATGAAAAAGAGGAAGCAGAAGTGGGTTCAGGGACAAAGAGAGGAAGAGCAGAAGCAGAAGTTGCAGTTTGAGATTGAATCTGATCAAAGAAAAAGTTTGATATCTTAGTTGCAGAAACTTGTTCTTCTGACTCATTCTGCTGCTGCTGCTGCTGCTGACTTCTCCATTGTTTCAGCTGCAAGTCCATGGAACAGAGAGAGAGAGAGAGAGAGAAAAAGAGAGAAATGTGTTGGTTGCTTTTGTTTGGGATAGTTTTTTTTTTCCCCCACTTCTTTTGTGTTTTAGAGAGTCTGGCTTAATAGGCAAAGACAAAAGTCTTATTTGTTTGGCTTGTAATGTAAAAAAAGAGTTTTTTTACTTTGGTCTTTGCAACAGTTGCTGGAGTGAGCTAGAAAGAGCTAAAAGAGAGAGAGAAAAGACTATGAGACAAGACAGTTGAGGTGAAAAACAAATTTAGTGATTTTTATATAACTTTGACTTAAAAAATGGTTTCTTTATGTAATATAAAATTATGTAAGTCAGAAAAATAAAAACCAAAGAAAGAAAGCACTGCAAGATGCAGATGGAGAGATAGTAACCTGCAGTGTTTATGCCTCACACTGCCTTGGAAATATCACTTCCTTTTATATCTCATTTTTATATTCTATAAGTAGGTTAAAATAGAAAAAGAGAAAGCCTATTAAGATTATTTTTAATTATTAGGGATTCATTTATTAATGTGATTCAGTGTAACCCTCAGTTTTTGTGATACACATGTCATTTCTGTTTCAGAGATTGTGTTACAAATGTGTTCGATTCTAAAGCATAATTAATCACTTTGGACTTGACTAAGTCCACGGTCAACTAGTTTACAGTACATGATATATTGTAGTTGTAGACTGCATTTGGAGAGAGCTGCAATATAATTTGATATATGGATCTATCAAAAATAACATGTGAATTTACTACACTGCGATTTTCTGGTTACAATAAACTACAATATAGAATTAAATTTACCATACCACTATTTTTTATCATTTCTGCTAACCATCTTTGTCTTTGGCTAATACATTTTTTTAGTTTATTAAATCTGTTTTCGTTGTAACCGTCGTTACATTTATCACCTATTACATTCATTAAAAGAAAAACAAATCATGTAACGGTTCATGCGTTATTCAAATGTTGTCGTTGTCTTACCACTCGAATTCAGTCATAATATAATGCATATTAACATATATATGCATGATACTTCCAAAGAAACGAAACGAAAACAATGCTACCGAGCATTATTATATCGAAATAAATCCATACCACGGAATATATTACCATAAAAAGCCAAGTAAAAGTAGAAACATTTATTAAAATGAAGTTAGAAACATTAATTTATAACTTCACTTGGCTGAAAGCATTTATTATTTTCAAAGTATCTTTTTTTGGTGGTGCCACGATAGTATTGTTTTGTAGTTTTGAGGAAATTAAAGTAATAAATATGAGAAAGGACGACAATGATATTTCATATAGGAGTGAGCCAGCCAAGACTGATGATAGAGTTTACTAAGTTTCTATTCATTCATTTCCACCAGTTTCGGCGACATTTATATGCACTATTCCGAAATAACCTAAACTTTTTTTTGTTTTTGCTCTTTCATTATAAAAATATCACATAATCAATGAATTGGCTTTAAAGTAATAATACTAAGAATATCATGGTTCATGTACATAAGTATAGACTTCATTTAAGTGTGAATCCTTTAAACAGAAAGAGAGAAGTATTCCAAAATAACACACACACAAACTTTGTTTGCAAAATACACTAAACTTCGTTTTTTTTATTGTTTTGACTTTTTGGGAAAAATGTATTATTTTGGGGAAGAAGATGGTATGAGTATTATTTAGCAAGGGTATATATAGATAAAGAAATCCATTAGAATGAATATTTAGCAACATGTTGATGGATCATTTCTGTTAATAGGTCATCACAAGTATACATGGCATTAACCTTTAAAATATAAGTCGTTTTTTGTTGATTGTATAAATAATGGATGTTGGGCACGAATGATGGATCTTCACTAATAATAGATATTGTACACTAAATATGTTTTGGACATAATTTCTCAGATACCAAAAAAAAATATATATAGTCATTTTTTTCTGTCGTGACTATTAAGGAAAGGAAACCAAAAGCAAAGTGTGAACGAATTGACGCTACCAAGAACACAATGTATGTCTCTCTTCTTTGTTACATTAACACACCCTATGTTTATATGACAATAAAGGTAACAAAACAACCAAATAGATGTTGATTTTCTAATCTAGACTAACCATTTTTTGTTGTTAAAAGCTCCATCAATATTAAAAAAGGAATTTCATAAAATGCCACATTTAGAAGTTTTGTTTCCAAACATACCATTAAAAGTTTTATAATCCAAAAATACAGCAAAAAATTATGGTTTTTCAAATATAACACAAACATAAAAGTGATTTTTAAGGAGTTATAATTTAAAATTTTGGATTTGGGTTAACTATTTTAGATTTAAGGTATAGTGTTTGGGTTTAGGGTTTGGTTTTTAGAGTTTTAGGTTTAGTTTAAAAGTTTAAAGTTTAATTTGATTTTCGTGGTATTTTTAGAAAACCAAATTTTTTTTTTATAATTTATAAACCGTGGGAGTTTCGGATCTTTGACCCCATAATCTCTCGTGGTATCCGGGTCTAGCCGTTGATAATACCACATTTAATATGTAAAACATCATTTCCAAGTGAAATTGAACTTGAACTTGAGTATTTACTCTCAAGACTTTAACCACCAACCACTTTGGTATAAAACTTTTGATGGAATATTTAAAAATAAAATTTTAAAGTATATTATTTTTGAGAATTACCCTAAAAAAAATCAGAAATTTTAACCGGAAAGTCAGAAGGTCCACGATACAAAGATATAATCTACGTATATACATATTTTAAAGATACTTTCCCAAATTGGGTTACAGAAAATTTACAAATGATGGTATTCTTCGGCAAAGGCACTACTGCAAATTACAAGACTACAATTTTATTCGTTCTCATGTTCCGACTTCCGATTGTTTAACAAAATGAAAAATATTGGATATGGCCAAGCTTGTATTAAGCCAGGAGCATAAATAAATTTTAACAAACAAAATTTGTTGAAATTTTTTTTCAGAATATATATATATATATATATATGTAATAATCTTACTGAAAATTTCAGTGGACGAAGTTGGGTCACGTGCTAAAATCAAGACCAGATGAGATCAAAAGAGGAGGACCCAGCCCAAACTCGAGCCGACTCGTGTCGAACAGAGCCGAGCCCGAGCCCGAGCCCGAGCCCGAGCTGGAGAATGAAATCAGCTTAGGAGCTATAGTTTCCGACGAGGGCGCAGACAGTGGGTCCCATTATATAATGTGAGACCCAGTGACCAATTATGTGTTTGTGTGGGACTTAATTTACAACGATCTGACATTTCTACCCCCAAAAGTTACCCACTATTTACCCCCACTTTGCCATTTACAATGGGCCGGGCCGTGGTGAATTTGGTTTAAAAATATATATATTTTGTGTATTTCTTTTTACTTCTTTATATTTTCTATTGTAAAATACGACTTGTAGTTTTATATTCCATCTGTCCCATTTAATTAAATGTTTTAAAAAAAATTATTTGTCCCATTTTATTTGATTTTTTAAAAATGTTTAGACAAAATTTATATTAATTAAATAAATTACGACCATTTATATTCTGTGATATATTTTTTTGTTGATTAAAATATTTTTCGTTACGTAATAAAGAATGTTTTTAATAGTTTTTTAAAAAAATTTGCGTTTTCAACTAATTTTTTTTATAAAATGGAATAGAGGGAGTGCTAATTATTATTTTTAAAAATCAAACCGACGACTCTAATGCCTATTGGAACCCCAATATTAGGTTTGAGCTTATAAATATAGGTATATTGCATATGTAACTAATGAATTAGAAGACTTATAAATGGTTGATAAAAGGAAATCGAAGGTTACGAAATTGTGGTCATGGACCTTATGGCTTATAGGCACATGGTATCACGTGAGGCCTCGCGTGCTTGCTTTTTACTTCACAAGAATTTGAAAAAAATATTCGTGATCATTATCATACATACGTTTTATTTCTGACAACAGAAAAACAATTCAAAATTAGATTATTTGGAAACAATGTCCCAAAGACGTATTTGTCTGCTCATGGACATGTGACCTCCTCTTTGGCTAATATTTTTCTAATTGTAAATTAACCATTTAGTATACTGTTCAAATTATTACGGGTCTAGTAAAATACGTTTACGATTATCAGAAGATTTTTATACGGTTAATTAATAGAGAGTATATAGTTGGTTAAGTGTGTGGTTTAGTATTGGTTTACTTTGTATTGTATAGTTCGGTTATAGGGTCTTGTATATAACCGTGACTTTTTACTCTGTTTACACTTAATGAAGATTACACAAATATTGAAATTAATGTAATGATTATGAATATAAAATTTATATTTTGAAGTCTTATACATTCCGAATATAAATTACTTTATAAAATTTAATTGTATAAGTCTTTTTTTGTTTTACCAGAATGATTAAATGTTTGAATGAACTACAAATCTTCATTCACCTTTTATATATGCTTGACTTTTGTCTTTCTTTTAACAAAAAAATCGCATCCAACTATTATTCTTGTTAGGTTTTGTCGCATATTCTATATCCATTCTGAATTTGATTCATTCTTTACAGTGTATAACGCTTAATCGCTTATTATGATCATTTACAGTAAAACCTTCATAAATTAATATTATATAAATTAATAATCACTATAAATTAATAAATTTTGCCGATTTCGAGTTGGGCTAATATAAAAATTAACAAAATTCGATAAAATGATAAGATAATAATTATTTTAAAAATCCTATGTAAAATATAGTCCCAATAATAATATAAATTAATAATCATGTATAATTATGCATATATAATTATAACTATGATAATGTACTAAAATATGACTTTAGTGATTTTTTTATTCTACTTATTATATAAAAATCCTTTATGATTTTTTTTGTTCGATATCCAAAACTTGTAAAAAATTATAGACATAATAATTGATTCTTTACACACAGGGCCGACCATGGGCTAAAATAGGTGAAACTTGGGTTTTAGGCGCCAAATATATGTTATTAATTTAAGGGCATCAAATTTATGTAAAAGGTTTCGTAGTGCGCGATAGTTAAGATGAGTTATTGGTCCTGAGTTCGAATCGTAGAGTTGCAATAATCTCGATTTTTTAATACTTATGTCAATAATTGGGCCAACATTTTTATAACTGTTTCAGGTGGTCCATGGGCTAGGGCCGGCCCTGTTTACACATAATTCTTTTCAAATGTATCGTAATATATGTCGTTTCTGAATTTATCATCAACATTAAGAATAAAAACCATGCTTTCTTCTAAATTTTGTACTTAATAACATATATCATTATTATATGGATAGTATAGTATTATATTAACAATCATTCTATTGTAATAACTAAAAGTATAAATCATAATCTCAAGGTAATGCAATATTATTAAAAATAGATTTAATTCAATTCTTTAATATAAAATCGTTTGATTTTTAAGAGAATTATTGCCTAAAATAGATATTTCTTTATAAATTAATAATTATTAATTTATCGATTAACTAATATCTCTCTAAATTAATAAAATTTTAAAGTTCCATCATTATTAATTTATAGATGTTTTACCGTATATGTATGTACTTCGGATTTAAGAGGATAATAGTAATAGATTGAATTATATAATCATGTTATATCAATGCAAAACAAGAGGCCCACTATAAGAAGGAAACATCTAATTTCTCAATGGGCTTTTTATTAATTTCAATATATCACATGGTTTGGAATGATTCGTATGGGCTTTTTTTTTTTAACTTTGTGGTTAACTCCAAGAAAATTGTTGTAAGATTTGATGTATAATTGTTTTGGTAACCAGATATGTGTTTAATTGAGCAATATTGTTAGTTTATCCAAAATAATCTTTGAATTTGGGAGTAAATCGAATTTGGTATGTGATATTAAAACCTTCGTTTGAATTGGGTATGTATTTATATTCTTCTACTATGAACATGCTAGATGATATCTTTGTGAAACGTTACTCAATATATAGTCAATCGGGTGACAATATAAAACATTATTCTATACACAATATTAACTTAAGTTATATTCTAAAGAGTAGACAAAACCACAGTTCAATTTATTTTGGAAGGAGATCAAAATCTGCTCTTATCTCCGGTCCGAAAAATTACTGGTTTTGGTCTATAATCTGATCTCTATAGTTTATACTTTTTTTTCTTTTTCTTTTTGTCACCTCTATAGTTTATACATACAAGAAAATATATACGTTTTTGCATGCCACGATGGTCGAACCACTCCTCGAAGCTCTGCTTTTAGGCCCACCGTTAGATGTACCCTACTATGAGATATCTTAGAGATCTCTCAATCCAGGCCGTACGTTTGTTCGAGTGTAACGATAGAGTTTATTATGTTTGGTCCCCTACTATACGCCACCGGTTTTTCTCTGTACCACTTACGATCAATCATCATGCCGTTTGTTTTTAGGAAATCATTTATGCTTTTTATTTAGAAATCATTTTCTGTGATATTTTGTTTCTTTTAAGTGAATGTTGGGACTAGTTTTTATTTTACCCATATGAGAGAAATTCCAATCTGTAAAGTGTTTTTTATTGATCACATTTCACAATACATGGTAACTTTATAAAGTGAAACGTACGATCATTGTTACTTTTCTGGTAAAACTTATGTCTCATATTGATGTTTGGTTACTGATAAATAATATTATTTATCCAACTATACTGTATTAATACTTAAACCAAAAATATACTGTATCCAACTAATCTCAACAAAATATTAGGAATTTAAGAAAACTAGTTATACATATATTGTTAATCTAAATAAAATTTTTGAGATATGTCGTTTTCAACATCTACATACATACCGATTAGCCCCCAATACTTCAACAAGCATGAATGCTTTGTTTTTCTGACAATTTTCCTTTACATAGAATTCGATCCTCGATCGTAGTCTGATATATATATGAACTATGAAGGTAAATTAGTTTGGCCAAACCTAGCTTAGCTAGTATTTATACGGTTACAACTCACAAGTATTTTTCTTCACCCAACAAATATACTGTATATATATTCTCAATTCGTGGAACAACCCACATAAGCTACAACATTTCATATCAAAAAAGCATATACCACGGCACTAAATGGTAACACACATTCCACAAATTCAACAGATTCAACAAATTCTGTAAATTCCGCAGTTACCATTTAAGTTACTATTTATTCAGCAAATTCTGCAATTCAGCAGAAATTCAGCAAATTCTGCAATTTAACAGAAATTCAGCAAATTCTGTAATTCAGCATAAATTCAGCAGAAATTATGCGGTTATCATTTACACCCATAGGGTTTAGAATTTTAAGATTTAGACTCTAAAAAATTATAATTAGTGGTATTTTTGTAAATGGACAACCCACAGTGGCATTTTTGAAAACGTAACTAAAAGTGGTATTTTTGCAATTTTCTCCTAAATATATATGTGTGTGATTAAATCTTACTAAATTTGTTTGATAATTTTAAAATAACATTGTAATATTTTAAAAATTAGGTTTACTAAAAAATAATTCAATTTCAATAGCAAAATATTATATCATAAATTACGTATATAAATTTGTTTTATCAATCTATTAATTTATTTAAGGGGCAATTGTAAAAATACCATTTTTGGTGTGTACATTTTCAAAAATATCACTTAGAGGTGTCTATTTGCAAAAATGATACTAATTATGGATTTTTAAATCATAAATTTTAAAATTATAAATCCTAAAGCATATATGCTGAATTACGTTACCATTTAGACCCATTATTCAGCAAATTCCGCAAAAAATCACTAAAAATTCAACAAATTCAGCAATTCAACAGTAATTCAGCAAAAATTCAAAAGTAATTACTGTTTTAAGAAAATTCAGCAAATTCAGCAAATTCTGCTGTTACCATTTAAGTTTGATATTATTCAGCAAATTCTACAAAAAATCAACAGTAATTCAGCAAATTCAGCAAAAATTCTGCGGTTACCATTTAGACCCCACATAAGGAAGACAACTTATCAATTAGTCATATATACCTGACCAATAACATTATAAGTGTGATAGGCTATGGATTCGGTGATCATCATATTGCAAAACGTAGAAAATGAAGTAATTAAAAATAAGTGTAAGAAGGGAATGTGAAAGTTGTAAAAAAAAGGTTGATATAAGGGTTTGGTGAACTAACTACCTCTCTTCATGCCTTTTGTTTTTACACGTGAAACTGCATGTGAAAAAACAAAACTTCAAGTGTATATGCTTTTCGAAACTTATTATCTACATTAATCGGATCTTTAAATAACTAGCATGCATATCAGATTATAACATAAGTTTTTTAGCATAATAATAATATATTGCGATCTGTTAAGTTTTGCTGGATTCCTAATACGGTCCAAGTCTAATTAACTCTAGTTAATAATTATTTACAGTAAAACTTCTATAAATTAATAATGTTGAGACTTTGAAAATTTATTAACTTAGAGAGCTATTAATTAATCGATAAATTATTAATTTATAGAGAAAAATCTATTTTAGATAATAATTCTCGTAAAAAAAGATCAAACGATGTTTGATTAAAGAATTTATTTAAATCAATTTGTAAAAATAATATGCATTAACTTGAGATTATACTTTTTGTTATCGCAACAGAATGAATGTTAATGTCATAATATATTATCCATATAAAAATGATACATGTTATTAAGTACAAATTTTTTTAAAAAAGCATGGTTATTCTTTTTAATGTTGATGATAAAATCAGAAATGATATATATATTATGATGATTTGGCAAGAGTTATGTGTAAAAAATCAATATGTTAATAATTAATCATGGTGTCTATAATGTTTTCACAAGTTTTGGATACCGAAAGTTTTTTAATGTAATAAATAAATAAAAATCATTGAAACCATAATTTATTATATTATCATAGTTATAATTATATATGCATAATTATACATAATTATTAATTTATAGTATTATTGGGATTACATTTTACATTGGCGTTTCAAAAAAAATTGTTATTTTATTATTTTATCGAATTTTGTTAATTTTTATATTGGTCCAATTCAAAACCAAAAAAAATTTATTAATTTATGGTGATTATTAATTTATTAAGTATTAATTTATGGATGTGTTAGTGTATGTGGGATATGAAATTTGAATGCAAAAACTTTAAGAGAGTTAGGATTATAGTACGTCACTTGCATTATTATTAAGAAGTAGTATATCTACACATTTCGGCTTTTGCTTTACAGCCGTCATCTTTTTGAAAGATGGACTCATTTTAAAAATCTGATAACGCCAAGTGGCAAAGCCAAATTTCCAAATAAAATATACAAAAACCAAAATTTGCATTTACTAACAATAAATGATTCCTGAAACTGACCGTTAACATATTAATGTCAAAAAACCAGACGACAAAAATCAATACTTAGAATCTTTATATATGATGAAATATGAAATCGACGAGAAAGAGATTAGAATATGATTTATTCTCTCCCGATCATTTAGCTTGAAAAAGATTAAAAACCATTTATTTTTTTCCAATCCTTTTTGTTTATTTGTTAGAAGTATATATTTTTTTGAAACAAGTTACAAGAATATATTTTTGAAAAATTTATTTAGAATAATTTTTTTTTTTAAAATAGCTAGAATAACTTTATCATTTTTATTGTTGAAATAATTTATTATGAATTTTTTTTCCATAATACCAAAATTGTCTTTAGTAGACTCTGCCGAAATATTAGTAGATTCTGGCGAAATATTAGCACAATCTGTCAATATTTTGGCAAAGTCTGCGTATTTCTGGATATTGGCAGAGTTTGCTAATACATCGGTATAATCTACAAAAATGTCATTTTTTATATGTATATTTGCAAAAATACCATTTAGGAGTGTCAATTTACAAAAATATCACTAATTATAATTTATAAAACCTATATCTTAAAATTCTAAACTCTAAAAAATATTTTGACACATAAAACTCCCTACACACTCAAAACTAAATCCTAATTGAACATAATTAACCCAAACATAAATAATATATAGAAAAAATAATTTTGAAAACTGACATTTTTGTAAAAATTTTAAAAATATGATATTTTTGTAAAATGATACTTAAAAAGTGACATTTTTTAAAATTTATCTTCATTAAAATCTCAGTTATATGTAGAAAAAATCAAGCCACCACATGGATATTCGCATCCAAACTAAATTATGAATTTTATGGAAAATGAAAGAAAAACTGTCATATATGAGATGAAATTAATATAAAAATTAATTAAAACTTTTTCGAGAAATATTAAATTAATCCAAACTTAGTAAAAAAACAAATGTAAAAAAGTATCTGTCATATACTGTTTAAAATATAGCTGTCAAGTATTTTTATAAATTTAATAAAAGGAAATTTAAAAATAGCATAAATGAAAAAAAGAAGAAGAAATTAACAATATACATTTCGAATCATTTATATAATACATACTTCCTTTTTTTTTCCAACATATATACAAAAGACTCAAAACTCAAAATTTTCATTATCAATATGTGTAACTATCTATCTATATTCGCAAATATCTTAGCTGTATCCAAACAAACCTCCAAATATTTTGGATATAATTCGAATCTACTTCTACTCCTAATTTGAAACCAAATTAAAAGATTTTTCTATATATACAAAGTGCAAAATAATCTCCAAAACGACACGTAATTAAAGTATTGTTTACGAACTTAAGGGCATGTAATTAAAGTATTATTTTTAAACATGTTCTTAAAATATAAAATTATTAAAATTTGAATAAAAAGAAAAAAGAGAGTGTTTTTGTTTGAGTAAAGAGAGGAGATAGTGGGTGTGTTTAAATATAAAATTAATAAAAGTTGAGTAAAAGGAAGAAGAGTATTTTTAAATAAGAATTTTTGGAGAGTGTTCTTAAAATGATGAGAGAGTGTTTAAATATAAAATTAATAAAAATTGAGTAAAATGATGAAAAAAAAGTAAAAAATTAAGTAAAAAGAAGAGAGAGTATGTGTGTTTAATAATTTTATATTTAAGAACTTGGCTTAAAAACACGGGTTGTACATGCCCTAACGGATACGTAAAAACAAATCTTATTATATAAAATAAAATAAAAAGGAGAGAAAGCAAACAAAATATCATTGTTCAAAAAAGCGGCCTAGGCGGCCGCCTAGGCGCTAGGCGTCCCTAAGCCGCTTCGATTTTATACTAATCGGAGGTGTTAGGCGGAAGGTGCCATTTGGCGCTTTAGGCGAAAATTAAGCGGTCTAGGCGTAAATTAAGCGGCCTAGGCGGAATAAATCCAATTTTTTAAATTTTTATAATTTCTAAAACGGTGCCGTATTGACTAATTTAAGAAAGAAAAAGAGTTTCTAAAACGTTTTGGTCTTTTTATTTATTTATGTATCATGTTTCTTAAGATTATTTCATTATGTTTTATTCTATAATTTATATAATATAAATAAATAGTCTATAAAAAAAATATATATATATATAGTTATATTTAAGAACCGCCTAAACTACTTAAAAAATCGCCTAGCCCCGATTAAGCGTTCTAGGCACTAGGCGGAAAGTCGCCGCCCGCTTAGCGCCTAGCGCTTTTTAGAACATTGCAAAATATAAAAGAGTGAGAAGAAGAGGACAGAGAGAAGAAGAGAAGGAAAGCCAGTGAGAGAAGAGACCTTTACCACACACAAACCCACTCACAAAATCTGCCATTAAAATACCCAAAAATCCATGCTTTTCGCTTTGATTCAATCCCAAATCGGTAAAAATAGGGTTAATCGAAGAACCCCACCGGAATTCCACCGAGGAATTGCATCAGTCGCGTTCCTGTTGTGGTTTGAGAAAGAAGAATTCCACTTACAAGGACAAATCGAAGATGACGACGAAGGCTGAGCCTACTCAGAATCAGCAGCAGATGATGAGCTTGAGTTTCAGTAGTCAGATGTCTAGAGAAGACGGGGAGATGGCTCGTTCTGCTCTCTCTGCGTTTAGGGCTAAAGAAGATGAGATCGAGAAGAGGAATAGTTTGAAATTACACTCATTCATGTTTAGTTTTGTGTTTTGTTTGTGATTTGAAATTTTGTTACTGTACTGTGATTTTTTAGAAGATTAGGGTTTTGAAAGATGTGAACTTGTTGATTTCTGGACTCAGGGGATAGAAGGGCAAAGTGGGAATTTTTTTTTTTTTTTTTTTTTGTAAACAGAAATGGTTTAACTTGGAATCTAAATTGGGTCATGATTTCATCTTGTGATTATGTTTTAAGCTAATGATTCTGCATGTACTCAATTTGTTGAATACAACAAATTTTGTTGATGAGTAAATGGGTTTTGTATCTTTCTGGACATTAGATCACACACAGTAAAGTGAAAGCTATGATTAAACTTGTAAAGCCTGAAATCTCTAGGATTTTGGACATGAACATTTGCATCTTGATGTTGGGTTTATTCACAAGTTCTGTTCTCAGAAAAAGGATTTAACTTTGTGGAAATGTGGTTTCAGGAGCTTGAGTCTATGGCTGATCCAATGAGCAACTGCTTGGGTGCGTAAGAAGATTGATAGCGTCAACAAAGAACTTAAACCATTAGGTGCGACAGTTCAAAAGAAGGTAAATACTTTTCTAAGCAGTTGCTTCATTCGATTAACCAGTAAAAAACATGTCTCATAGACGTTGGCTATAAAAAATGGCTTTGGTCTTTACCAAACCCAACTCCGAAAATGCAATCCCTAAATGTCAACTCAGTAGGTTTTCAGGTTGTTATGGTATGGTGTTGACAAAATGTTTGATTTAGCAAAGATTTGTTTTCACTAAATTCAAAACCTTTTAAAACTTGTGTTCTTTTGATTCCATCCCGGCGAGGCTGAACAAAACCCGAAACTCATGTGTGTTTGTTTTGTCTGATGACATGAAACAGGAGAGGGAATACAAAGAAGCATTGGATACGAATTCTCTGTTCTAAATTCACGAGAAGAACCGTGAGAAAGTTCAGCTCATCACCAAGCTAATGGAGGTTAGTTTCGAATTCTCTGTTCTAAATTCACTGAATCAAGAGAACAAAAAACCGAGCTTTTTCGCGCTTTAAATATAATATTAACCGTGTTGTTTTGTTTTCTTTGTTCTAATTTTCTCCCTGGGGAGATGTCACAGTTGGTTGGTGAAAGCGAGAAGCTGAGGTTGAAGAAGCTTGAGGAGCTAAGCAAGAGCATAGAAACCCAGTGAATCTATCTCACAAACAAAGACCAAGAACTAATTGGGCTTAGGTTTATTGTTCTATTTCATGTATTTATTTTATTTCATTTTGGAAGATGATGTTTTCGTGCTGTTTTTTCTTAGTTTGTGGGGTGTTTTAGTTTTTTTTTTTTCTCAAGGATTTGTTGGTTGATGGTTTTTTTTTTAATTTTTATTAACCAAATTAGGGAAGGGACATTACTTGGGTTTGTAAGTTTGAATATTTTTCTTCTCTTTGTTTTTAAAATATTATTTTATTTATTTTTTTAGCTTTATTTTAATTTCGTTTCCCACCCATATAATTTTAGCTTTTACAAAAAGTAGCCTTCTTGCCGACTCAAGCGTGTGCTTTTGAAATTTGAAACGACTTTCCTGTCAAAGTAAAATGATGTCGTCTTGACTCACACAGTAGACGCAATAAATTTCGGTTTTGAATATTTTTCAATTATTGTATTTCAAATACAAATGTTTAAGATATTAAATTAATTGATCTTTAGTGAAACATACAAGGCTAATAATCTACACCAATCAGTCTACCGCTAAAGCTCTAACCAATCGGAGTATTATGTATCAATTCACTTTTTCTTTGAATGAATTGTAGATTGAATTATTCCATTTAGATAGAAATATTCGATCCTGCAAACACAAGAACGTGCTAATGTATATACTACCAAACTATTCGGTCTATATGATCTGGAAAGCAAAGCTTTTATGTTATTTGGTGGATCAAAATATCAAATTGGATCATACTCAACTAAAAAAAAATACATATGAACGATATCACACTATGATCCATGCTTTCAATGGTTGGATAGAGGAAAACTCCCTTGCCTAAATGTGCAACTGACCAATATCTTGATTTCATGTTATTGTGAGTGTAAACAAGTGTTCCTAAGTCTCTCCTAGTAGACTCTGACCACTGATAGCAGTAGTGTTTTTCTTGAAAACTCATAAACCGATTCAAGAAAGCGTGATACATAGCAATATATTAGGCTCAATAAGAGGAAAAATCAACAAAAACTGTTTTAAAAACCCCCAAAAAGAGGCCTCGAGTTCAAGTAGAAATAACCTCAAATGGCTTTTTATTTGGGTGTTTTGTAACACATTGTAAGATAAAAACACCCAACCAAAATCAAAAACACAAATCCAAAGGAAAAAAACCACAGTTAAATCCGATAATGTCAAGCAAAAAAAAAGGAGAAAAAAACCCTAGAAATATATCTAGGATGATGATGACGTCACAACACAAACCATGACATCACTTAATACTTGTAATCCTTCACGTGAAGGCTCTCTGCTGCTCCATCACCAAGCTTGGCATCACCTTTGTAGGTTCCAAGAGTGGCTTCCGAGTTAGCCTTGCACCTCACGTACAAAGCCTCTTGAGCCGCCTTCACGTTCTCCTCTTTGCCAGACCATGTCTTCAATGTGCTCTGTTGCAACGCACGGCCGAAAGAGAAAGACAATGACCATGGCTTCTTTGTCTTCAATTGGTTCATTGCGTTCAAGTTCCTCGTAGCTTCTTCCTCGCTCTGTCCTCCAGACAAGAACACGATAGCTGGAACAGCTGCTGGGACGGTTCTCTGAAGGGCACAGACGGTGTGCTCAGCGATGACTTCGGGTGAAACCTTGGGGCTGTCTGATCCGGGTGTGACCATGTTAGGCTTCAACAGAGTTCCCTCGAGTAAGACGTGGTGGTCGCTGAGAGCCTTGTAGCAAGCTGCGAGAACACGTTCGGTCACAGCAGCGCATTTTTGGATGTCATGAGAACCATCGACTAGGATCTCGGGTTCAACAATCGGGACAAGACCGTTCTCCTGGCAGATAACAGCGTATCTGGCTAATCCGTAAGCGTTCTCGTGGATGGAGAGCTCTGATGGCTCATTCTCTCCAATTTTGAGGACTGCACGCCACTTGGCGAAACGAGCACCAGCTTCGTAGTACTTCTTGCAACGGTCACCAAGACCGTCAAGACCTTGAGTGGTGGTCTCACCATTGGTTCCAGCTAGCTCAACGGTACCCTTGTCAACTTTGATACCTGGAAGAACTCCTCCTTCCTTCAAGATATCGACAAAAAGCTTGCCTGTTCACCAAAAAGCAATAAACCAAATCAGAAATCTATACAAACACATACTGTGAAACAACCAATACGTAAACAGATAGAGATAAAGCAATTCAATTTCGTACCATCGGAACTCTTTTGGTAAAGAGTTTCCTCGAAGAGAATGACACCGCTAAGGCATGGAAGAGCACCAGGGGAGGTGAAGAGAAGCTCACGGAGGTTACGTCTGTTGGTTTCATTGTTCTCGACGTTGATGCTAGAGAGACGCTTTCCGATGGTACCGGTGGATTCATCGGCGGCGAGAATACCTTTCCCGGGTGTGCCGATGTAGGCAGCGTTAGCGATCAACTCATCTGCGAAAGGTTTATCAAAAATCAGAAAACGCATAAACAATTACGCAACCGAAAAAAAACACCAAATCGACATGAGAGACGATGACTCAAAACTCCAGATCGTGAATACAATTGATTAGATCCGATATTTGGCTACGAAAGATCGATAAGATTAAAAGCTCTCAGAGTCTAAAACAGATCTACGCAAATTTCGAATCATAGTAATCATCTACAGATCTATATGAACTCTTGGAAAGCATCTAATCCAGATCTAGAGGGTTAAACACACGAACACGAAGCAAATCAACAGATCTAACGATTACAAATCTAACAGAGTAACCTAATCGGAGCAGATGATCTCCGACGACGGGATAAACAGATTCGAGGAAAAGAGTGAGAGAGAGAGAGATCTTACCGGCGAATTTGCTGGTAAAGGCAGACATGGTTTTTGACGGAAAGATCGAGAAAATTAGAAAAAGTGAAGACGAGAGAGAAGAAGCAGGTGGACCAGTAGAGGAAAAGGGTTGGGTTTATATAGCAGAGGATGAGAGACTATTGGTTGGTGACAAATGTTAATTTAAGGGTTTAGATCTCTTTGCATCTTCTCCAAGAAACTGTTTTTCAACCGTTGGATCTCACGTGGTTTTCTTGGTAGTCTTGGCTAATCTCGGTTCTACCCTTTTACACAGCGGAGTAAATTGAGGGTAATTTGGTCATTCTAAGAAAAGCATGATTTCGGCCGGACCAAGGCCCAAAAACCTCCCCTTTGTATAATATTCTTGCTGTTATAAACCCATTATGTGGATGTCCATTATAGGTCCATAATCTAGAAGGTTCTATCTTGTTCTCCAAGTTAACTTCCTCTCCAAGTTATTACTCCTCTCCAAATAATTGTATCCTATATATATCTTTGCTCTCTATTGGAATAAGACACACAATCCTCTCTCTTTCTCTCTATTCTCTCTTCTCATTCATAACACGTTATCAGCACGAATAGTTCTAGCCACTGAGTAAACCCTAGCTTTTCTTTTTCTCCTCTTTGATCCGATCCAAAACCAAGGTACATAAATTGTCTTTGTGATTCGATTGATATCATACAAGTGTATGTTTATTGATCGAATAACACAAACAAATCCTTATTAATATTGAATGTTTATCGCTTTGACTCATGATTATTTTACTGCTTATGTCGTTACTGTTCTTGTTATACAATTGTTTATTTGACTTAATGATTCGTTTGATAGCATATGCATGTTAATCGAATCATAATCATGGTCACATACTTTAATATTCGTTTTCTCTGTTATTACGAAATTACTTAATGATTTATGGTTCACCTATTGATAAGCTAAATTATTCAGTTGGTTCATGTTTGTCCATTCATCAATTCATGATTTCCGTTTGATTACTTCATCACTTGATCATGCATATATTAATTAATTAATCCAAGATCCGTTCATAAGTTGGCTTCACTTTTTAGTAATTATATTCATATGCTTATCATGCCTAATATTATTTTATCATCAATTATTGGTAGTGAAGCATGATAGTTTAACTTATGAATTCATTGATCTGTTAATTGTAAATTGACTTTTGCTTTATATGTTTTGATAATACTAAAATAAAGTCTACCAAAGTTGATCTGTTTGCTATTGTTAATTATATTATAACAGTTTGATTAAAATATGAATTAAGACTCCTACCCTTTAACGAGATCTCTGTGTATATTGTTTCTAATGCTTATTTGTATTTGAAATTATGTGAGCTTGGTAAATCGTAGATTTTAGTTCCGCAATTACTCTTTGAATTTCAAAAAGGTATATAGAATGTTATTAGGCTTAGCCTAGAGATGATTTCATTGGCTCATATATTTATTCACATGCTTCAGGAGAATCAAAATTATGGTTGAACATGCTTTATCAATCACTAATTTCATAAGTACAAAACTGCTAAGTCCACCTAATCATGTTTTATGCTTGGCATGATAAATAGTTGGTTTGAATTGTTTAATTTATTAAAACATGGACTTTGAATTGTTGAATTTTGCTTAGCCTGCTTTTGCATACTGTATTGTTCAATGCTTGATTTTCGAACATGTTTCTTTCGGCATGTTGGCATAAGCAATAAGCATATTGATTTTCTAAATGTTGTTAAAGTTAGACGATGATAATATATACATTTGTGATGAGATGGTTATATGATATATTGGTAAAATTTGTCGGGTTCTTTCGACAAAATTTATGAATCACATCTCATGGTCCATTCTTTGAAGTGAATGTGACATATTATAAAAGAAAATAAAAGATCACACTAAGCCAAGGAAGTGGCTATAAAAGTTGTCTTGAGTGGTCAAGACCAAGATGTTTCTTGGTAGAAATTAAATTCTCACCACAAGTGTGAAAAGAAGAACAAGTTGATTATGGTCTATTCCCTGAAGTGAATGTGACGTCTTATACATAAAATCACACTAATAGCACTAAGCCAAAGAATTGGCTATAAAGATTATCCTGAAAGGTCAATATCGATATCAAAGAGTTTCTATCAAGAACTCATATTTTCACCAGAAGTGAGAAAATAAAGATGGTACTATACATATTGAATGCTAAAGAAGAGCATATGTATATTAATGCTCCAGAAGAGCACAAAGATAGTATTACCTACGGGATCTAAATGAAGAATTTAGTGTGAATACAATATTAAAAAGTGTAAAACTTAGTGAAAGCTCCTGAAGAGCATATATAAAATTTGCCTATGAGAACGCGATTTAAAATCATTAATGCGTTATACTCTCTCAAATCTCAAGTATTAAAGAATGTTGTTGATTCTAGAGTGGCAATTAGAGATTGATGAACCTGAAGTTTCACCATCTCGAGGGGGAAAATTAAAGAATTATGTTCACTAAGTTCTTCGAACAATTCTGAAAAGAAAAGTGTGATCACCAGAATGTGATAGTTAAGACTACAAGATTTGAAGTCTGTAAGTGAATTTAACTCAGTTATGTTGAGAGAATATCTTTAATGAGTTGTTGATGAGAAATCATGATTCATGTATGGTTAGTTTTGGTCAATTCACTAAAGTGAATATGATATCTCACATATAAAAGAAAAGACCAAATAAAATTCACCGAGAAAATGGCTACTAAGTGATAGCCTCACTTTTGATTTCCGGAAGTAATTTTAATTATTACGATATCCCTTGAAGGGAGTAAGTGATTAGCGAAGTAAAGTAAACCAGAAGTTTACTAAGAATGTAAATGTTTGGCTTAACCGGATTGGTCATCCTGGTTTAATGATGATGCGAAAAATTATGTGAACATTTAGTAAAGAACCAGCATATTCTTTCTAATGATTTATCGTATGTAGCTTGCTCAGAAAGCAATATGATAATGTGACTTTCACTAGTCAAAATATTTTGGACTTTGTTTATAGACTTATATACAAGGAGATGATTATGGGCTGATCACCCACTATGTGACATTTGGATACCTTATGGTTGTAATAGATGTATCGATTCAATGGACGCATTGACTCGATTAACGCATCAACTAGAACGTCACATTTATCCTTGTTATAAACCTGCAACTGTTTGCGAGGTTACTTTCTTGATTAAATTACAAGAGTATTCTAGAAGTGATATTTAAGTCTGATTATTGTATGTCCATTGGAATAAGTGTTGAACATCCTAAGTTCATCTTCATACACAAAATATTTATACACAAAATGGTATAGTTCCATTGATTCGCATCAAGCCAATGAATAAATAATAGTTCTCCCCATCAATATTGGTTTAGGGCAGAAACCAAAAAGTTCCCATATGAGAATCTTTGAGTATGAAAAGTATTCCACCACAACACTCTAAGATGAGACCTCAAAAGAGGATAAAAATATATGTTGGATATGAATGATACTAAGTATCTAGAGTCATCCCAGAAGGATTTATTTAAGGCTTTGTTTGAAGACTCTCATTTAAATGAGTCAGTTTTTCCAACATTAGCGGGAGAAAGTAAAATAGCTGGAAAAAGATATAAGTATCTATGAATTATCAATGATCCTCGGACTAAATGATGAGAATTAGAAGTCCAAAAGATAATTCCAAATTTAGTGTATTAATTGCCAGACGCATTTACTGACCCAAATAGAGTGATGAAATCACCTATCCAGCTGTATATGCTCTAATTAGAAATAATGTCCTAGAAGGACAATATCAGACTGCTAGTGAGTCTAAAGATCGCATGAAGCGTGATAGACCTATTTGGTTCCAAATATAAGAATCCTCGTAATAGAAAAAGAGCAAAAATAGAGAATGACCAAATCGAGGAAATAAAAGATTTCAAATGATCTCCAGAGGAGACCGAATGAGCTCTAGAAGAGACATAAACATGACGAATAAAAATATTCAAGTACTTGATGATGAAGAGAGCTAGCTAGCTATGTCATGTTTGAAATAAAATGGAACTAAAAAGCAAATCGACGTCGTAATATTTTGCATGCTATGAGCAGTTGATTTTATGAATAAGAGGATCATAAGGAAAGTCTATTGAGAAGTGTACACAAAACAATGATTGGCCAAAGTGAAAAGAAGAAATAGACGTATTATCTCTTGCAGAGAATTAGACCAGTAATCTATGCATCTGAAGTGTAAAACCAGTGGAAATAAATGAGTCTTTGTGTGTAAAGATATAGGGAAATTGTCACAAAGAGATATAATGTATTATGAAGAGATGTATTCTCTTGTGGTGGATGCAATACTTTTATAAGTCTGGCAATTAAAGAAGAAACACTGGATGATACAATTCTTGAAGGATATAATCCCTGAATGATTAGTGATATCAGAGTTATAATCCATGAAGGATTAGTGATATCAGAGTTGTAATCTCTGAAGGATTAAAGATATTTTCCCGGGAACTATACTCAATCGAATGAATAGAAAATATGTAACATGGGGTATAATCATGTATTTATCAAAAGATTTTGATAAAGTGATTCTTAATTGAAGATCATCGAAACTCCAGCAGAGTTATCACAAGTAGTACGATGATAATAATATATGATAAAAGATCACTAGATAATGATATTTATGAAAGTCCAGAAGATTCAATGTAAGGAGATTTTGTAAATGATTTGCTATAATAGCAATGTATGTGATGATTTGAACACCACTAGAACTCCTTAAGAGATTAACCTCTTAAGAAAGGATTTGAGAATATACCTCAGAAAGATAAATTTATCTTCAGATATCTCAAGTTGAACATCTAGCGCAAAAGATGTTAACTCAATAAATCCTTAGAGGATTTTACAGAAAATGCTCATATATTTGGTCCTGAAGTACCATACATAAAATACAATGAGATTATGTATGATAAAGGAAAAGATGGTATGGACTAAAAGTCCAATAATCTGAGATATCATATAACAATTATATGAGTTTTTAAAGCTATGTTTATAGTAATTTCGAAAGATCGGAATTCATCTCTAGAAGAAGATGTTTCCGAGGGGGAGAAATATAATGATGAGCGTGGATGTACTCTTTTTCCCTTATCATAGTTTTTATCCCATAGGGTTTTCTATGAAAGGTTTTTAATGAGACATCAAAGAACACGCAAATGATGGACACTTAAAGAGAAATATTATCATTACAATGATATATGAAAGTCTATCAATCTCCCAAATGAATATCATACATTGATGATATCGAGAGAAACAAAGAGAATGATTAAGATAAATCATCTGAAAGACCCATGAGTTGCAGATAAAAGGCGATGTACATGTTCTACAGATTCGTTCAAGTGAAGATTTGGCGGACTTTCCAAAACAGTTCCAGTTAGTAGTGTCAAAATGCAAATTCAACATTTGGGTAGGTCATCACAAAGATATCAAGTTATGCACTCATCAGGGGGAGAAATAGCGCGTTGCACTCTTTTTCCCTTAGCCATGGTTTTGTCCCAATTGGGTTTTCCTGGTAAGGTTTTTAATGAGGCAACATCTTAAGCGCATTAGGATTAATTTTACTATAATGACATCCAAGGGGGAGTGTTATAAACCCATTATGTGGATGTCCATTATAGGCCCATAATCTAGAAGGTTCTAGAAGGTTCTATCTTGTTCTCCAAGTTAACTTCCTCTCCAAGTTATTACTCCTCTCCAAGTAATTGTATCCTATATATACCTTTGCTCTCTATTGGAATAAGACACACAATCCTCTCTCTTTCTCTCTATTCTCTCTTCTCATTCATAACACTTGCTTCGAATTATAGTTTGTGTAATAATAGTATTAATTAAAAATCAACCATATAATTTTCTCTGTGTCATAATGAGCACTTAGACGGTTTGACTACGAAATTCCATAGAATATTCTTTTTTTTTTCTTACAAACTGTTTGTTTATTTAGGGTGAGAGCAAAATACGACTTTGAGGGTACCGAAAATAAATAAAAATAGATCTGAGATTTAGATAGAGACACATAAACAGAAACAATTGTGAGTCTTGTGACTCTTGAAACCCATGAATCATCAAACTATATGTATATATCAAAGTTCTTTTTGCTTTCTACCGACAGTACGTAGAGTTGATAACCTTTTTTTTGTGTGTATTTTGAAGTTTTAAAGGTGTCTTTTAGGATCTTTAAGTGTTTTATTGTTTCTTTACTTTGTGTTTTTGGAGTTTACAAGCAAGTCGTAAGTAATGATAAAATGATAAACGTCACTATAACAATTCAAGGGGACTTTGACATTATTTCAGCGTATTGTTAGATTGTGATATGTGAATTGTTCGTGTATATATCAATGGAAACAAAATGTTTCGATATTTTCATGATATTTAAGAAAATAAAAAAATATAGGATATACAATAATTAAGACGAATATAGAAGAAAAAAAACAAATAAGGAAATACGCATATGGTCGGTCTCCAAATTAATTAGATGGTGGATTTGACTTTATGGCCAAGACAAAAAAAAAGAACATTCCATTGTTTTTTGGTATGCATCAATACTCAACATCAATAACGTCATAGCATGAATATATTCATAACATATTGTTCGTCTATTATATTGTTCCATTTCCATAAATATATAGTTATAATGACATTTACATTAAAACATATTATTATATGGTTACTATAAGGACAAGAAACTTTACTTTTACGAAGTTACTTATAGATTTAGATACATGTTCATGCAAAAACTGATAAAAGCAAATTATGACCAAAGCAAATACATTAGTTACAAACTTATTGTCCAATTTTGAAAGTTTCATATTATGTTTGAAGCCAAGATTAAAGACGGTAGCTTCTGCTAATTACAAGATTAAAGAAGATTAAGAATATTTGTCTTTCTTCTAAAAATCTCTGTTTCAAAGAGATTCACAATAACAAAAAAGAATAGAAGTAGCAAAGTTTCAATCTAAACATCGCTAAAAGAAGTTTGAACAAAAAAATAAAATAAAATACATCGCTAAAAGCCATAATGGAATCTTCTAAATGTCACACTGAAACAAGAAGATGAAAGAAAGAAGCAAGTGGATGAATCTGAAAGGATTCATGACTTGGCACAGTTAATAGACGTAAGGAAGTATTCTCCATGGGACAAGTCTAAGATACTCTGCCCAAATCTCTTTGTACTTTTCTGCACATCGAACCTCGTCTCTTCGGTCTCTCCATATCAACAGTATCAGAAGATATATCGGGTAGAAATATGGGACCGGAGAACTGAGAATACACAAGACAGTATCATAAAAACATTCCAGATTAGCTTTTGACCAAACACAGGTTTCATCGATAAGACAAGGAACTTGAAAACATTGGAAAGTTCAAATGGCTGTCTTAAAGATTAGAAAAATCTCAGACTTAGATTCAAGATCAAACATCTTAATCTTAGCCATATCGGTGTTCTACGCTTCAAAAGTTTGAAGACCGGTATTAGTTTCTAATATTAGGGGTGGGGCGATTCCGGATATCCTGGAATTTCAGAGTATCCAGATTCGGATCCGGAATCGTCGGATCCGTGAAAAAACTATTCCGATCCGGAATCGTGACCTCCGGATATCCGGAATCGTGACCTCCGGATATCCGGGCTCTAGGAATCTTTCCAAAAATCAGGATATCCGCGGATATCCGAATCCGAAATTAATATTAAAAAAAATTAATAAATAAATAAAAATATATTTTTAAAAATTATTAGTTAATATTTTAAATGATATTTTTTCATTATAAATATAATTTATTATAAAAAGAACTAAAATCAATTTTTATATATATTTATTTATATAAAATTAGTTTAATAGATATATAATATATATGGTTTTAATATATTTAATGCGTCCGGATCCGGATCCGGATATCCGGACTTTAAAATTTTGCTATCCGGATCCGGATCCTCTTTTCACGGATCCTAAATTTTACTATCCTTATCCAGATCCGGGCTCCCCGGATATCCTAATTTTCGGAGCGATTCCGAACGGATAACGGATCGGATCTCGGAGCGATTCCGAACGGATAACGGTAGTTGTAAGATGAACTCAAGCAGTAGAAGTTACCTTATTCCACAGGGCAAACTGAAGGAAAGAGCAAGCATCAAGTCGCCAAGGTAATTACTGTGCCTTGCGATTCCCCTGTAATATATTACAACAGGAAGTAAGTTATCGGAAAATGTATCCTTGTGGAATAAAAGACAGTGACGGGCGAAACCAATCAAAAAAGCTAGAGAAGAAAAAGAAGAAGAAGATCATACCAGTAGCCTGAAGCAAGCAACTTTCCACCAACAACCACTGGAGGCTTACCCCATATAGGTGTTTTAGGGTTCTTCTTGAAGATATGTTTTTGTTTGTTAGCCCCTCGGAAAACCATGTATCTGCCAAAAAGGAAGTTGTGGGATTCTCAATTTAGCTTCTAAGAATGTAAATAACCCAATGATTCAGAACTTACCCTATTAAGAATACAAAGCAATTGGCTACAATAGCAGGAACTGTTAGTTCTACTTTGTTGTGCAAAAGCCACCAGCCCTGTACCAGAGAGAAGACAATCCAGTCACAGAGGATCAAGCATTCAAGAACACTATTGTTTCCGAGAATAACTTTACGTGCCAAGAAGATACTGTCAATAAGATAAATTAAAGTATGTCCTGTTTATGATCAAGCTCACAGTTACATGCCTGAATGCTAAAAGTGAAAGGAATCCAGAGGAGGTCTCCAAACACCAGCATGAAGCCCAATCTCTCTGCAATTATGTCCCATCTACAAAATGTAGCCAACAGAATATATTTAGAAAGATCAAAGTAAATGTGATAATGGAACTGGTCATGTTTTGGTAAGACAAATATATTTCCTCAAGATGACATGAACTTACGTAGAGGTCATGTATTCTTCATGAACAAAGTAGTCCAATATATATAACTGCAAATATGAAATTAATCAACACTAACAAAACACAGATGATCAGAAAATTTTAAGAAGCATGAGTTCTGAGTAAATCCAAATGTACCGCACAGAAAATCTGGTAAAGAATCATCGACTGACTCAAGGAACCATCCTGCACACTTTTTGCCAGAATAGAGAGATTGATAAGCAGCCATCCCATCATCCCAGCTCTGACAAAGAAAAACCTACACAAGGAATAACTCCCATCATCATAAACATTTGCAACTGTAGATAGAAAGCATGCATAACTGTCGATAGTATTATTAAACCACCATTCGATATGTGTACTACACAAACTGAAGCAGTGATACATCCCGGGCTGAGAAATCGAAGAGAACAAAGAAAGGTGGATTACTTGAGATCAATGCTCAAAAACTGAGGATTCAGCTGTATTCCAAACCACCTATCACATCAAATAAACATAATGAGAAAATATCAAAGCAGCTGTTTGGAAGAAGCAAGCGAAAGATATAAATCCGAACTTTCCGGTTGTAATGGAAAAGTTCAAAAGCTAAATCACTGCTATTTAATAAGAATAAAGAGCAATCTACAGTCTTTCTAGGAGAAACTACTTGACACTCTTTGTGGTTCTATAGAATCATATTTGTCCAAATCATTGTTTCATACACGATAGTGTACTAGATTACGGATTACTCCCAAGTTTTGCTCTGGCAGGTATAAGACAACGGTTTGTGAAACAGAAAGGAGTAGTATGCCATTACCAGTCATGTACAAGATTTCCTGAGACATGAGGCTTTAGAGAAGAACTCTTATCCGATGAACTGCGGCCAGAAACATACAATGCTAATGTCACCTGAGAATATTAAGAGTAATCATGGACATTAAACACTACACCACCAAAAAAGCAAAGTCATAAACTAAGAGACACAAATCTGATCATACAACCTCAAATCAAGACAATCTCAAATCATCTTACCAAGACACAGAAAATAAAAGTAGCTGAGAGTAGCTCAAGTCCTCTATCAGCAACCACCTGCAAAACATCTTCAAGGTATCAATATGAGAAAAGCAACTGCAAACTTAACTCTCTTAAACAAAAAACTATTATCATTCGGATTCATAGTAACAGAACTGCAATCTTAGTAATGGTTCTTGATGATCATAAAATGGTAACTACACTTACAAGAGGCGATACAATCCCGAGTTTTGCACAGATTCCCAAAATAGCGACCAACAATGTCAGTGCAAATAAACCTGAAATTAATTAACAAAATCAATTGAAATTAAAACTTTCGAGCTCGTAGAATCTCATAGAGACTAAAACCAGATTCAAAAACAACCATTGCATCGGTAACGAAGCTGAGAGCCATCTGATAAAAGAGCGCCGCGAATAACTTTTCCGGGGAGGATTTCTCCGGCAACGGCCAAGTAAACGAAGTAAAACACCAGCACATAAACCTGAATCTCGGAAATTTAGTTGAGAAACCCAGAATCAGAAGCGAGCAAAAAAGGTGGAAAGAACAATTGCGACATTGAAATCAAAAGGTAAAAGAGAGACAGATTGCGATGAAGGAATAAGAGATGGTAGAAGAAGACTGAGATCCATATCAAGCATTAGCACAAGGATTCAATGAAGACGACGAAGCATTCGGAATCGTCGATTGTATCGCCCTTTTTCGCTTTGTTTAATTCAGATTAGAGAAGAAACCAATTTTTCAATTTTTTTTAGTGGGAAGCTCGTGGACTCTGATCAGTTCACTTGTTTAATCAGGGAAAACTTGCAAAAAGACCCTTCAACTCTTGATTTCATACGAAGGAAGCCTCGAACTATACATTGTGTCGAACCAAAACCCTGAATTGCTAGACTGGTTAAAAACCCTGCCACGTCAGAAAATATATACAAAAAATTCACATGTTCTTCTGTTCCGACTTAGGACTAATAGCTCCCACGCTTGAAATGGGGGTCTAGGCAATGAGAGAGTTCATTTCAAAGATTAGTGTAGTGGGTCAAACTATGTTTATTTGGGAATGAGACTAGAGTAATTAGGTTTAAATATGTTCGAAGCCACACCAGTAATCAACATTTGTAGAGATATGTAGATTTCTACTGTCTATACCCATCAACAAGTCGTTTATTTGGTAACCTTTAAAACGATGAGATTGCATTTGACCAATTGTATTGTATGCAAAGACATGCTGACCACAACCAGAAACAATATCAATAATTTTTATCTAGTCCACACAAATATATTTTGGCCCACACAAATTTTTGTGTTTAAAATTTTGCATTTATTTAGACATTAACCGTTTTAATACCAAAAAAAAAAAAAATTAGCTAGAAAAAGACAAATGTAAAAATTTCATATTATTATTAATAAGAAGATAAAGTAGTTAATGACATATTTACTATGAACGACGAATTTTTTATTTTATGGAAACAAAAAAAATGCCATTTTCGTCTTCGATTCTAATTTATATGGTTGAAACAAAAATTAAAATAAGAAGAAGAAGAAGAGGAAGAGGGTAACCACCACACACGAAAAACCCAATGAAAACTCGATAAATGGCCTAAAACAATTTGATAACAGCCGTTTGGTTTCTGGAACAATCAGAGACAAGACAAGTGCTCCAGAGGTCGAAGAAGAAGAAGAAGAAGGTAAACCCTTATCCCCAATCTTCTTCTACTCCAAAATTCTAGGGTTTCGAGTTTCCCTATTGCTCATCATCATCATCATCTCCCTCTTAGCCTGATCATATTAGCGAATCCTTCTCCTCTCTCTTTCGACCTGATTTCATTTTTCCCTGTATGTTTATCGGATTTGTCTCGTCTTTGCTGGTTTCATTTTGCTGGGGCACGAATCTGATCGTCTTTATTGTATCGTTATTTGAATTGGGTTTTATCCAGATTTGTTCATAAGATCAAAATATTTCTAAAGCCCTGTTTTTTTCTCAGATTCAGGAAACCTTAGATCGATATGAGTACTCAGGGGACGGGACCTTCTTCAACATCAGGGAGGAGAAGCACTTCCAGCGTACGGCGAGGACCACCAGCTTCCAAGAAACCAATCCAATCAGATAACGGAAATGTCAATGGGAACACCTCAAAACCCAATTCACCTCCTTCTCAACCTCCTTCTTCTAATGGAGAGAGAACAGTTAAGAAGCTTCGGTTATCGAAAGCTCTTACTATACCTGAAGCTACCACAGTCTTTGATGCTTGTCGAAGGATGGCTGCTCGGCGTGTTGATGCGGTTCTGTTGACTGATTCAAGTGCTCTTTTATCCGGGATTGTTACCGATAAAGATATAGCTACGAGAGTGATTGCAGAAGGGTTGAGACCGGATCAGACTTTGGTCTCTAAGGTTATGACTAGGAATCCTATTTTCGTCACGTCTGATTCTTTGGCGATTGAGGCTCTTCAGAAGATGGTTCAAGGGAAATTCAGGCATTTACCTGTTGTGGAGAACGGCGAAGTCATTGCTTTGTTGGATATCACAAAGTGTCTATACGATGCCATTTCGAGGATGGAGAAAGCTGCAGAGCAAGGCAGTGCTTTAGCAGCTGCAGTGGAAGGTGTGGAGAAGCAATGGGGAGCCGGATATTCTGCGCCGTATGCTTTCATTGAGACATTGAGGGATAGGATGTTTAAGCCCGCATTGTCAACGATAATCACCGATAATTCAAAAGTTGCGCTTGTGGCACCATCAGATCCTGTCTATGTTGCTGCAAAAAGGATGCGGGATTTGCGGGTTAACTCTGTAATCATTTCCATGGGAACCAAGATCCAGGGAATCTTGACTTCAAAGGACATTCTGATGCGAGTCGTGGCTCAAAATTTGTCTCCTGAGTTGACTCTTGTCGAGAAGGTAATGACACCGAATCCTGAATGTGTATCGCTAGACACGACGATTCTTGATGCTTTGCATATAATGCATGATGGGAAGTTTCTACATCTCCCAATTATGGATAAAGACGGATCCGCCGTAGCTTGTGTTGATGTTCTCCAGATAACTCACGCAGCGATTTCAATGGTTGAGAACAGTTCTGGAGCTGTGAACGATATGGCAAACACGATGATGCAGAAATTCTGGGATTCAGCTCTTGCTTTAGAGCCACCTGATGATTCCGACACCCAGAGCGAAATGTCGGCAATGATGCATCATTCAGATATTGGGAAGCTCGCTTCTTACCCATCTCTAGGACTTGGGAATTCGTTCTCCTTCAAATTTGAAGATCTTAAGGGCCGCGTACATCGGTTTACTTCGGCAGCTGAAAACCTCGAAGAGCTGATGGGTATTGTGATGCAAAGAATTGGCAGCGACAACACCAACCCGGAACAACGGCCTCAGATTATATATGAAGATGATGAAGGTGATAAGGTTTTGATTACATCGGATAGCGATTTGGTTGGGGCTGTCACTCTTGCTAGGTCTTCAGGACAAAAGGTTTTGAGGCTGCATCTAGACTTTACCGAGACAACAAGGAGCTTGAGCTCGGAAACGGGTCAACTCAAGAAATCGGATTCGGTGGAACGAGGAGGAGGCGGATTGGTTTCGTGGCGTGGCGGTGCTGTGGTTACAGGAGCTGTTGTTCTAACGAGCATAGCTGTAGTTGTTTACTTGAAACGTTCAAACACCTGATTTTTGCTGAAGCAAAAGTATTTGGGTGGCAAAAGAAAAGTCTTTCTTTTCTTTCTTTTTGGTAAGTTTCATATAATTTGTCTCTTTTGTCTTTTGGGTTTACATGTTTTGCGGATGCAAAAGAGAAAAACTTTATTCATTCCCTAAGATATTAAACTTATGGGGAAAAAATCTCTATTTAAAAGAGAGATTATAAATTGACAGTGTTTATATAGAAAACCTCTGAAACCGATAAAAATAAAACCAGTGAATGTTGTTGCACTGCAAATTTGTGGCATTTGATGTATTCAGATACATTTGCTTCGTTCTTGTAAATTGAGGCATACTGTTGTTACTTACCCAGAGAGATTGTTGTGTGGATATGAGGAAGAAATCGAAGTGTGATCGATCCATCAACGTCCTCCAGAGGATTTGTGGTTAAGTTTTTGTCTATTACATGAGAGAATTGTGGTGTGGTTTGATTGCATTATTGAAGCAAAATCAACAAAGAGATCACAATCTCGACAAGGATGGTATAATTTTTATATATATTGTATAATTGTATATATATTTTTATGAGGGAGTGAGTTAACAGAAGCGCAGGTTTGCCCGAGAGGTTAAGGGGGAAGACTTAAGTTCTTCTGCACATAAGTGCGCGTGGGTTCGAACCCCACAGCCTGCAATTTTTAATTACTATTATTATTTTTTTCAACAACTGACACAGACTCTCTCTCGTTTTGCCTGAAGATATACACGTTGTGCGCAATTGTATTTTAGGATCAGTCCAACGAAAAGTGGAATCTTTCAGCACTTATCGAAATTATGGACTCTGATTTTCTTTGGACTATGCATAGGCCAATTTGTAGACCCATGTGAGTATGTGAATCTCGTAGGTGTTAATAATAATTGATGCGAGGTAGAGAGATCACGAGATAACAAAACAAAAGCTAGTATATTAAAATTACAAGGCTACTGTCCTTTGAAAAAGGCAGAGCGACTAGTTATCTGTTCTCCTACCAAAAAGTAGAAAAACAAATCCTTTATTTCACTTTCAAAACCTCAAATCTTTAAATCAAACTCTCAGTTTTCTGTTTGATCCTCTCTCTAGTATGGCTCGACTGGTGTGCGGAAGTTGGCTCCTGCATACACTGCTTCTGCTCCAAGCTCTTCCTCAATTCTCAATAGCTATTCATTAATTATATCACAAACATTACGCACATCAGTCTGATGAAAACTTATGTGATTATCTATCAATCAATCAATCAAACAAAACAAAGAAAAAACACATCTTGTTACTAAACCTGATTGTATTTGGCAAGACGCTCTGATCTGCAAGGAGCTCCGGTCTTGATTTGCCCCTGTTGTATAACAAGGATACTCGATATCATGAAACAATTTGTAATAGCACACAATGATTATATTTCAGGCAACAGTTTTGTTTGGGAAATATTTTAGATTGTTAGTTGAACGTGGGGGTTTTGACTTACGGTTGACAAACCAACAGATAAGTCAGCAATGAAGGTGTCCTCGGTCTCTCCACTACGGTGGCTGGCCATCACTCCCCAACCAGCTCTCTTTGACATCTTAACCGCCTCGATACTTTCAGTTACAGATCCGATTTGGTTAACCTGTTACATTCATTCACCAGGATTTGTTCACACTATTTCAAATGGATCCATACCAGTGAAGAATAAATACTCTGTGGCTGAGGATGTTTACCTTTAAAAGAAGAGCATTGCAAGACTTCTCTTCGATTGCCTTCGCCACTCTCTGCATATGGAAAAGTGTTAGAGATTCAAAAGGTCGTCAAGGGAGAGAGAGAGAAAGAAAGAGAATGTTCTAAGGCAGACCTTGGGGTTGGTGACCAACAGATCATCACCGACAATCTGAACTTTCTCGCCCACCTCACCGGTCATTTTAGCGTAGTGCTCCCAGTCGTCTTGGTCAAATGGGTCTTCAATGGATACAATTGGGTACTCAGCAACGAATGACTTGTACAGGTCCTTAAGAGCATCTCCAGAGATCTTCTGAGAACCGTCATTGTTCTGCAAATACACACAATAGAGCATGAGCTAGATATTGAAAGCATTATTCTTGATATTTTCTCAAGCAGGTTTAGAGTTTCCAAGGAAAAAGACTATTTACCTCTTCTTTAAAGTTCAAGTCGTAGGTCTTGTCTGATGAGTAGAACTCGGATGCAGCGACATCCATTCCAATGACAACCTGAAAGTCCAGGACGAAAGTAGCTAGTTTTATGGCTTATGCACTAATCTAAAACGACCAGTGTATATTACAGGTAAGGGACAGACCTTTCCAGTGTATCCGGCCTTCTCGATGGCAGTCTTCAGGAGTTCAAGACCTTCCTTGTTCTCCTGAATGTTTGGTGCAAAGCCACCTTCATCACCAACGTTTGTTGCATCCTGACCGTACTTCTTCTTAATCACAGACTGAAATTTACATGAGAACAAGAAGGATGAATAAGTCACATAAAGGAAATGAATGAGCATACATGACAACCTGGAAGACTCAATCAAGCAATTTTCAGTGCAATTAAAGGAGTAACGAGGAAACACATGTTCTTAGAATTATTTAATCATAATATGAGCATTTCGAATACCAAAATGATTCAAGATATACCTTCAAGTTGTGGTACACTTCCACACCCATTTTCATGGCTTCCTTGAAAGATGAAGCTCCAACAGGGAGAATCATGAACTCCTGCAAACACCAGTTGGATGTCAAGAATTTTAGGAACTAGAGAGTCTTGCAAATAAAAAAATAAACGCAAACTGATTCATACCTGCATTGCAAGCTTGTTTCCTGCATGGGATCCACCGTTGATGACATTGAAGGCAGGAACTGGTAGCACCAACTTCGGGTTACCAGCAAGATTGGCAATATGCTGCAACAAGATACGTAGCAAAGCAAAAGAGTTTAGATTGCCTTAAAAAAAAAAGGCCCGGTTGACAAAGTGCTAAGAGCAAAAAGAGACCATTTATAAGTGAAAAATCATCAAACCTTGTAGAGAGGAATTCCACTGACAACAGCTCCAGCTTTGCAAACAGCAAGAGACACAGCAAGAATAGCATTGGCCCCAAGCTGTAAACAAAAGAAGCAAAATGGTTAAAATCATCTGCCATTGTCAAGTGAATTCACAAACAAGAAGTATTCTTGAAGCACCTTTTGCTTGCACCAGCCCCATTCATTTTGGGTCCCATCAAGTTCGTGAACCATGAAGTTGTCAATAGCAGTCTGCTGAGTTGGGTCCTGCAACAACCAAAAACACACAATTTTTAGCAAGTGATCCATAACGCCTAGAAACGTTTAACGCAGAGAGGGTTTAACAGGTGCGTCACCTTTCCAATCAAAGCTGGGCCAATGATTGAGTTAACATTTCCAACAGCCTATATATATCAATAAGTAAAACATGTCACGAAAACAAGTTCATAATCACGACCATAACACACACACATACACACTCACCTTTGAGACACCTTTTCCAAGGTAGTCAGATCCTCCATCCCTCAGCTCAAGAGCCTCATAGATTCCTATGCCAAGTTTACAGTAATAAGTTAACAGACCAAAAAATCCACTAAGACAGATTAATCTAAACCAAACGTTCATGTCAAAATCGCCATACCAGTGGAAGCTCCACTAGGAACGGCAGCTGTGACCTTAACTCCGGTGGATGTATGAACATCGACCTAAACAAAAACACAAGATAAATCCCACAATCGTTATCTATCAAATCGATCAGTGAAAAGAAGATCTGACAGATTTCGATCCATCGTACAAATCATAACAGATAGAAAAGAATCGAATCGGAAAAATATCGACTAAAAAACGGATATAGCTTAGAACTTCGAAATCAAACACCGATTATCATCATCACTCACAAAACATAATCTCACAAAGCATATCAAGTAAAGGCAAGCAAGCTATATACAGAAATAGATAACAGAATCTGATCAATACTCAAACAGATCTACAAGGAAGAAAACGATCGGAAAAAAAAGCACAAAACTCATCGGAATCGAAAAGAGAGAAAACAAACCTCGACGGTGGGGTTCCCACGACTGTCGAAGATCTGTCTAGCTTTCACAACAGTGATAGTAGCCATAGTCGATTAGATCTTAGTGAGACGAAGAAGAAGAAGAATCGAAAGAGTTCGAGAGAGGATTTTGCTGAAGAACAGTCGTCGAATCTACAGAGAGAGATATGCTGCCTTTTATGCTCTTTTGCTTCATATATAACGGGAAAGGGGAAACTGTTCATTTTAGATTACAGCCGTTGGATTAAAACTATTAAGATCTGATAATGGCCGTACGATATAGAAAAAGGTTTACAAAACGTCAAAACGATGCGTTGCATGCCTTTTGCATATGACCAAGAGGTTTCTTTTTTCGTTTTTGCTCCTTGCCCAAGTAAAATAATACGACTTTCGGAAGTTTTTCTTTTCTTTTTTTTTTTTTTTTGTTGGGAAGTCAAATAGACACTAGAACAAGTAATAAACTAGTAATAAGGAAATTTAAATATTAGTTGGATCTTGTATATTAAATGTATATATAAATTTGAGTAGTTAATGTACATATATGCTGACAAAAGGAAAATGTACATCTATATTAAATTCTTAAATACAAAATCAACTTTGAAGTGTCCAAGTCCAATAGCGATTATTGGGTTAATAACAATTACCATAAATCATAACATTGCAAAAAAAAAAGTGTTTAAGAAACGGCAAGTAGAAACTGAATAAATTTGTGAAAGGTAAGGGTCCAATGTTTAGAATTGGAACCCAAGAACATATATTTGTGAAGTCAAGAACATAATTAAAATCATAGATTCAAGGACAGGTGGAATAACAGTGGTAAGCTAAGCTACCAACTCAGTTGACGCATATTCCTTTGGCATCTTTGCTTTTCAACATCTTTTTTGAATTTTCTAACGCCTGTTTACTTAATTTAATTATTAAAAAAGTTGGATCCTTCTGATTACTCCAACAACAATTTACTATTTTTTTCCTCTTTTCCTATCATAGTCAATTATGTAATTACTGAATGTTGAATTCTTAACTGTTTTTTTTTTCTTTCAAATTGAATAGAACTTGTGGTTTTAGTGATTTATACCAGTGTGGTTGTGATTAGTATTCATTAAGAGCGACTCCAACCATCACACTATATTTAGTGTTGAAATTACATCAAATTTAGTGTTTTAGTGTCAAAAAAGTTTTTTCATCTCCAACCACAACACCAAATTCCGCACTAAAAACAATATTTTCTATTATTATAATACTAAATTTAAATTCTTTCTATTTTCTAACAATTTAATAAATATTAATTATTATTATAACTGATTAATTTTAAATCAAATAAAAGGTTACCATCCATAAAATAATATAAGGAACAGTGAATTACATTGTACTAATTTTGTAATTTCATGTTTTAATTAATTCTTAATATGTATTTTTAGTCTTAATTAATTTTCGTATTAATTCAGATATTTTATGCAAATTAAAATTTCATATTAAGTATAATACGATTTGTATTATTAAACATGAAAAAACAAAAAAAAACATGAAAAAATATAAAATTATTGACCATATATATATTTTTAGTTGGTAAACAATAATTTTATTATATTATAAAACAAAACACATAAATACAATAATAATTTAATTTTTAGTGTTTTATGAATAGTGTGTCACCAAATATAGTATGACACTGTTCATAAAACACCAAAAAAACATATTTGGTGTAAAATTTGCAGTTTCATTGGAGATGAAAGTACACCAAATTTGGTGTTATGGAGTCCCGTTGGAGTTGCTCTAACAAAATTCAACAAGATATATAGGTGAAGGTAACATTTTTTGTTAGTTTTCCTTATTTTGGTAACAACCCTATAACATCTAAAGAAAAAACAAATTAAGAGAGGATTAGGCGATTAGGTGTCTTCATCTAATCGGATCCTTTATCTTCGGTTTTTTTCTCCACGATCAAGGTAAACTTTCTGGATAAAGAGATTTCTTACATGTGTGTCTTCATAAACTGAGAAACAGCATCATTGAGGATCTTGTCCGAGTGAATATCTGCAAGCTCGACAAGATCAAATACATTTGATGACTCCATGGAGGCAATGAGTTTGTCTCTGCAGAGTCTTAATACAACATGTTAACGAAACTTGCTTTAGGAATGATTAAATATGACAAAACAATAACAATTGATAAATTTAATTAAAATAATATATTTTAGTACATTTAAACGAATTTTTTAAATACTTAAACAAAATAATTAATTTTAAATATTTAAATTCAATTTTTTAAAATGTGTATCGTTTTTGAAAGTGAAAAAAAAACATATATAAAGTGTAATTAAATATAATTCTAATTCATATCCTATATCGTTTTAAGAAACAACCGATCTTATTTAAATACATCGGTTTCTAGCACACAATTCCTCTTTTTTATAATACTTGTTAAAACTTTGCAAAAAAAAAAGAAGAAGGTGATTGCCTGATTGGTTACATTATAGTCGTATATTTATATTTGTAGAATTTCGTTTGTAAATCGTTTGTTGTAATTTTAATATTTTTGGTATAAGGAAAGCACCGAGCCTCTAAAGTTTTAACACAATTTCTTTAAAGAAAAAACATTAACCAAAGAAAAAAAACCGTAAAGGTTCGATAAGTAAGATCATTTATTTCAATAGAAACCTATTAGGTTTCTTAACCAAAGAATAAATAAAAATTAAAAAAAAAAGTAGGAGAAAGAGTGTGATGGGTTTCTTTAGCAACAACCTCCATTATAAACTCTCATTACATTTGTATGTTTCTAAATGGTTCATTTTTAAATTTAATCGAAAAACACAAGTATCTTCTTTCTTTCTTTTTTGAAAAAAAAACAAAAACACAATTATTTTCTATAAATAAGATTGAGATAGGATCTCTTTAGCTCCACCTTTCTCTCAAACAAAAACTTTCCTCTCTCTCTCAAACAAAAACACTCCTCTCTCTCTAAAAAAACACATTCCTCTCTAAATAAGCTTGAGATAGAATCTCTTTTGCTCCTCCCACTTTTTATTTATCCTCTCAAAGCAAAGTCGAATCTCTCTCGCTCATAGATTGGCAACTTCCTTTCCGTTGACGCTATCTGCACCTTTTACTCAAACGTATCGCCGTCAGATTTCCAAGCGTCGTTCGCTCTCAGTTTCATGCGCCACAGACAAACCCCAAATCGGCGCAGAAATCTTTGTCGAATCGCTTGAGCGACATGCTATAGATACCGTGTTCGCTTATCTAGGAGGAGCGTCAATGCAGATACACCAAGCCATTAATGGCTCAAAAATCAAAAATATTCTACCTAGGCATGAGCAAGGAGGTGTATTCGCAGTGGAGGGATACGCTCGTGTTACGGGGAAACCCGATGTCTGTATATTTGTAAAGGTAACACGAGCGTATCCCTTCCAAGGTAGTCAGTTTCATAATTAGGACCCTAACACACACACACTCACCTTTGAGACACCTTTTCCAAGGTAGTCAGATCCGCTCAAGAGTCTCATAGATTCCTATGGCAAGTATACAATAATAAGTTAACAGACCAAAAATCCAACAAGCCAGATTAATCTATCCTAACATCTATGTTATTTAAGCCAATATGTTAAGTGATATTGTTCTCATAATATACATAGTAAACTAATATATAAAGGGTTAGAGCCAATCCACAAGGTGGATTTAACAACAATACAGTGATTCGAGATTGTAATGATAAATACGAACATAATCAATCTGCAAAAATCGTTAAAAAAAAATAATACAAATCTCACTCATAATTTCATTTCTACAAAATCAAACACCGATCATCAATCACACTCACATAACCAGTTCAATACTCATCATCCAAACAGTACCAGAAAGAAAACGATCGGAAATAAACAGGAAACTCATCGGAATCGAAAAAGAAGAAAACAAATCTCAACGGTGGAATATCCACGACTATCGAAGATCTGTCTAGCTTTCACAACAGTGATAGTAGCCATAGTCGATTAGATCTTAGTGAGACGAAGAAGAAAAAGAATCGAAAGAGTTCGTGAGAGGATTTTGATGAAAAACACTCGTCGAATTTACAGGAATATATACAATATTAATGCGATCGTGTGTATTATTAAATGTACATAGATTTTGAGTAATTAATGTTCATTAATATTAAATTCTTAAATCACAAGCAAATTAGTGAAAGGTAAATGGACCATTGTTTAGAATTAGGACCCAAACAAAAAGTGGGACATAAATTTATAAATGAATATGAACCTTTAAGTTATGCATTTGATTATTGCGTGGAACAAAATTATGATATGGTTTGGTAGTTTTTTTTTTTTTTTGTTAAAGGGTTTTCATATAATATAAATTAAAGTCATGTTTACAAAAGTCCAAATGGGTTAGATCCTGAGAAAAACCTAAAACAAGAGTTACAAAAAGGTCCAAACCCAACTAATACCCTAATCACGCAGAGATCGGAACCTCCGGCCACCGCGACCACCGCACCAGCGAGCATAAACCAGATTCAGATTTTTTCACCGACGAGAGACCCACCTGAAACAGAGTCGATGCTACCGTGTTATTAGTTCCTGCAAAATCTTATTAAGGTTTGAGTTCTTTAATCAAGGACAGGTGGAATAACAATGGTAGCTACCTACTCAGGTCGATGCATATTCCTTTGGCATCTTTGCTTTTCACCATCCTTTTTTTTTGTAACGCCTGATTATTACTTAATTACAAAATTTTCTTTCTAAAAAAAAAAGATTATTACTTCATTATAAAAAATTATTAGTGTGCAGATGCTGAAACAAGATTCCAACAACAATTTCACTATTTTATTTTCTCTTTTCAGATCTTTGTCAATTATGAATTATTGAATATGGACTTCTGTTTGATTTTTTTTTTTTAATGTTTTCTTTCAAATTGAATAGAAATGTGGTTTTAGTGATTTATACTAGGGTGGTTGAAATTTGTATTCATCAACAAAATTTAAAAAAATGAATTACTCTATTTTTTTCAACTTTACTTTACTGAAATGTAAAGGAAAACCGACCTACTGAAATATATACAACTAGATTCTCACCCGCACTATGTACGAGAACATTCGTTGTATATGATGTAAACTAAACTTGGCTTTCTTATTGTATTGAAATATTAATATCAACATAACAATTTTGAATTAGGGGTTTAGCCAAGGAGTGTCAAAACGGGTAATTCGACCCGACCCAAACCTACATGAGTTTGAGATTTAATGGGGGTTTCACCCGAACTCATATGTTATATGAGTTGAATTTACATATCCAAATCTAAAAATATAAAAATCATTGACTTAATGGGTTATATGGGTTACTCACATATGAATTAAAATATAAGAATAAATTAATAGATAAATAAAAATAATCCATATTAATTAAATCGGACCAACGTTTTCAACTTTTCAAGTAACAAATTAAATTAAAATGTATATGTATCTTAAAATAAAATAAAAATCATAAAGCTAATAAAATCAATAAAGCAATAAAAGCAATAAACCATTGATTTGTTTTAAAAGATACTTCGATCTTAGTTGGATAATGATAAGAAGAAAAACATATCTGTTAATTTTTTAAAAAACACTTGATAACCTTTTAGAGTAATTTACATATATATTATTATTTTATTTTTGATAAATTTTGTGATAAATCAATCGGTAATTCATAATCCTAATGAATTTATCTGCTAAATTCATAAAACCATTAGGGGTAACCCACCAAAGACTCATTTATTTATACGGGTAAAAAATATAACCTTAACCCACTTAAATTATGGACGCGTTTGGATAAGCCATGGGTATTGACCTATTTTGACACACCTACATGTAGGTTCATATGAGTTTATTTTTTTTGTTTAGACAAAGATTGAGCAGTTTCCATTAAAAATTTATTGTTTATGTTTCAATGTTTTCTATTATTTCAAATATAGTTTATAAAATAGTTTTGTTGATATAAATAATACTCATATTTATCACAATAAATATATTAAAAATTGACAAATTTATGAATTTAGAAACTATTAGATATTTGTATAATTTGCAATTATTTATTTCATGTGATCTAATTTTTCGGTTAAATGAAAATAATTTTTTCCTATGAATTTTAGTCTATTAAATAATTTTTTTTTTGGTTCAATGAGAAGCACGGCCACTTTCCCCATTTTAAAAGTATTAGATGTATTTAACTTTCTCTATCCTCTTGGTAATATTCTGGGAGATGCACAACCGCTTTTCCCATTTTTCTATATTTTTGGCCATTTTATAGTTTTATTTTAAAAATGAACTGTTTGGCATGTTCTGGCCGTTCTAGAACTGTAGATTTTTTTTTTTGCAAACAACTTTCTACCTAATTGGATTAATGTGTACTTGACAAAAAAAGAACTTTTTTTTTTTAACTTTTGTTGTTCCTGTCAATTTTACACTCGCTAGTAACTTCTCAGAACCAAAACCAAGTTTATAAGCAATACAAGGTATACAACTTATTTATATTTATTTTTGTTTAATATAATTAAGATATGTATGCGCTAACCCGTCTAATACTTGTTTTAAAGTGTATGTACATCTCTAAAACAATTTTTCAATAACTTGTGCTTTCTGTGATACTTTTATAAAATCTCACACATGCTTCTAGTGATAGGATCCATGTATGTTGTCTACAATCCATTTACTAAAACACCATCTTAATGTCATTTGTACGTATATTTATGAACAAAACAATTTACATACCGTTTCATTTTAAGAAATCAGCTTGGGATCACTACTGAGTGTTACTGCAACATTCAGTATCAGAATATTCCTTAAAACTATGAGAAACTTGCTGCATAATCTTAATAAACCAATCTCAACAAAATCTTCAAAGTATATGAAGATTCCTTAAAATTCTCATTACATACCATTTAATCGATTTTAATTAGTTAATTGTAAATATAAAAAATAGATTTCTTCACTGTAAATCCGGAAAATCCTATTAATAATTAATATATTAGGTATAACTTTATTGAATAGATAATAACAAAAAGTTAGAGGAAAGATACTTAAATTGTTAGTTCCATATGAATAATGATAATTGATAGTACGATTTGTAACACTTGTAGCGAACAACCTACTTAAATTTATACATTTTGTCTACCAGCATATATATAGAGTACATACATCTATATGTATATACGACTTGTAGAATCATTAGAATTGTAAATGTTCACTCATACTTTACAATAAAAGAAAGACACTTACTCATTAATCACAACTTCTTCCTCACGTAAGCCGCGATTCCAAGAAAATAACTCAAATATATGTTTTAATATTTTATAGATACTATTAAAATATTTAAATAAACTAAAAATAATAAGAAAGAAAAATGAAAATCTTAAAAAAAAAACTTATATTGAAAATATATGACAAAATTAAACTATTTTTTTATATAATTAATAGGATTATTTCGTTCCATCAAAAATTTTAAATAACATTTTTTATCAAATTAAAATTTCACTAAAACTATTTCTATTATTCGATTTAATTGTGCGATTTAGCCTAATAACCGAATGAAAAACGAATTAAATTATTAATTTTCGATGTCTATTATAATAGGCTTCCTACTCTTACAGCTCTTCATCAAATTGTTATTCTTTTATAGTATTTCTTTGGATCCAAATTCATTTTTATATCCGATGTGGGACTTTGACAAACATTAGTTTTTAATATGTTAAGTAATTTATGATCTTAGGTACAAATTAAGTTGTCTTCGCATTTTTAAAGAAAATTATAATAAATCGGATCCTACAGACTTTATGAGAGTATCTTTACTTTAAATATCCATTTATTGTTTACATATCTTGTTAAGATTAATTTTGGAAATCACTACTAATGCTATTGAAATATTTTAATAATTTAAAAATTATAAAAAAGAAAAACGAAAATCTTAAAAAACTAAAATACTTTTTAATATAATTAATAGAATTATTTCGTTCCATAAAAAAATTTAAATAATTATTTTTTTATCAAATTAAAGTTTTTCTAAAGTTATTTCTATTGTTCGATTTGATTGTCGGTTTAACTTAATAACAAGATTAAACAAATCAAATGTTTAGTTTTAGATGCCTATTATATTAGGTTTCATGCTCTTACTGTTCTTCTTCAATTTTTTTTTTATTGTGTTTCTATGGATCCAAATTCACTTTCATATCCGATGTGGGACTTTGGAAAATATGGTTTTTATGTATAGTTAAATATAAATACGAAAATTAGAGTATGGAAAATCTCTTTGTTAAGGAAACCATAAATCTCGTGATTATTGGTAATAAAATATTTTTGTTGCTAAAATTCCGAACGCAAATTTGAATAATTTAAATAAATTATCTTTACTTTGAATATTCATTAACGTTTACATATCTTGTTAAGATTATTTTAGGAAATCACTACTAATGATATTGAAATATTTAAATAAATTAAAAATAATAAGAAACTCATGTAGAAAATATATAAACAAAATTAAAATATTTTTTTATATAACTAATAGGATTATTTTGTTCCTTTAAATATTTTAAATAACATATTTTATCAAATTAAAGTTTTGCTAGATTTATTTCTATTATTCGATTTAATTGTGCGGTTTAACTTAATAACCGAATTAAAACAAATTAAATTATTAGTTTTGGATGCTTAGTATATTAGGCTTCCTGCTCTTACTGTTCTTCATAAAATTGTTATTCTTTTATAGTATTTTTTTGGATCCAAATTCATTTGCATAAGCGATGTGGAACTTAAAAAAAACATTGTTTTTTCATATGTTAAATAGTTTATGTCTTAGAATTAAATTAGGTTTTTAGGCATCTTTTCAAAGAATAATAATAAATCAGATTCTAAAGATTTTATGAGATTATATTTACTTTGAATATATCTATTTATTGTTTAGATTTATTATTAAGAATAATTTAGAAAATCTCTATTGAATTAAATAAAATAAAAATACAAAAAATAAAAATAAATACGATTAAAGGATCTACAAGATGGCATAGTGGTTTCTTTGAAGATGAAAGTGCCAATACCGGTGTGTAGGAGGCATTGTCGCTTCAACCTTGTTATCTCTCTATGTTATGGGCTAATTGTTAAACTTACCCTGTTTTGTTTGCATAAGGTTACTCTACTTTTTGTTTAGATTGATTGTAGAACATTCATATTTCATTTAATGAAAGTCACATCTTTTAACGAAAAAGAAAAAAAATAACTTTTTAATAAAATTAAAATTTTGAAAAAGTTAGTTCTATTATTCAATTTAATTATGCGGTTTAACTTAATAACCGAATTAAAACGAATTAAATATTTTGTTTTGGATGCCTATTATATTAGGTTTCCTACTCTTACCGCTCTTGATTATTTTGTTTTTTTATAATATGTCTTTTTATTCCAATTCATTTTCGTATCCGATATGGGACTTTGACAAACATTATTTTTTCTTCTTTTTGAAAAATTCAAATCATAACATATGCATAAATTTTTTTATGTTTTTTTATCATATAAATTATCTTATTATTTAATTTGTATATAAAAAATATCATCAAGCAAAGATGAATGGGGGATCTAATTCTTAAAATTGATTATATGTTGATATAAAGGGATATTAAATATTTTTAAAAAAATTTGATTGGTAATTAAATATTTGTGAATTAATGCTAATTTTACAAAATTTTCCTAAAATAACAAAAATGACATTAATGTGTCTCAAAAATAAAAACGAAAATGCAATTAATTCGTAACATAAAAATAGCCGAAATTGTACTCAAAATTACTGAAATTGCCATTGCATTAGTTCAAAATTACCCTTTTCAATTTAATCAATTTAATTATAAAACAATGACAATTTGAGTAATATTAGAATCAATTTTGGACATTCTCCTAAATGTACTTCTCTTTTAATATTATAGAGATACGAATACAAAAGATTATCTACTTTAGTTTTTTTAAGAGAGGATTAGCCGATTAGGGATCAAGAGGTTACTAGCAAGCAAAACCAATAAAATCGATAAATCCCAGACCATAACAATGGCTAACCATCAATGACCATAGTATGCATAGCAAAGTAGTATAAACATAAAAAAGAAAAAAATTATTAGCATCCAAAACAACCCAAAAAAGAATAACATAAATATATACAAAATATAATAAAAAACAACCAATCAACGTAAACTTTCTCGATAACGAGATTTCTTATGTGTGTGTTGTGATAAACTCAGAGACAGCATCCTTGAGGATCTTGTCCGAGTGAATATCTGCAAGCTCGACAAGATCAAATGCATTGGATGAGTCCATAGAGGCAATGAGTTTATCTCTGCAGAGTCTTTGGAGGACGGAATCTCGTGTTTACGTGCAGCTTTGTAGAGTGCAAGAGCATGTTGCGCCAGTTTGTGATCCGGAAGATGGCCGAAAGTGTACACGAACTCGAGAAACGTCTCTAGCTGATCTGGAACATTGATTGGTTCTTTTGGTGGTGATTTACTTAAATCAAACATATCTCTAAACAAACTCGATGCTCCAGTCAAGAATATTTTGTGAGCTGGGATATGATCGGGATGATCATTTGCTATGAACCATACATCGGCTCCGTCTCCTTTTTTCCGCATTGTCTCAACTGTAAGCTTTTTAGATTCATCCATTTTTTACGAGACAATAGCCAAAAGAGAAAGCCAAAACTTCAAAAGAATGCTAACAAACCTAACATTTAATATATATATATATACCCTAGTATATATCTACTAGTCTGATACTTTTACCTTTTCTGTAACAGTAAAAATAACATTTTATTGAACTGAATTTAATTGAGTAGATTCATTCCTCTTTTTTTGGCCATTTTAGTATCTTGGGTAAATATACAGAAAATTTAATTGGGACAATTACAAAAATACCACTTTTTGTGTGCATTTTTGCAATAATGCCACTTAGAGGTGTCCATTTACAAAAATGCCACTAATTATAGAATTATAAATCATATATCTTAAAATTCTAAACCCTACAAAATGTTTTGACACATAAAACCCTTTAAACACTCAAAACTAAAATTTAATAGAACATAATTAACCCAAACATAAATAATATAAAAATTTGTTTTTTGAAAAAGTGGCATTTTTGTGAAGATTTAAAAAATATGGCATTTTTGTAAAGTGGCACTTGAAAAGTGGTATTTTTTGAAATTTCTCAATTAAATTTCACAGTAAATATATAAACTAGAGTAAAAAACATGTAGTTGACGATATTAACATCTCCTTCCTCCTATTAAAATATAATTACTATTATTTAATCTCCTTAGCTGTTTTAATTTAATTAGACTAAAATTATGACATGTTTTAAGAAAAATGATGACATGGCTTAAGTTATTCATTTTTCTTTGCTAATAATGTATTTACAATTTGAAAAAACAAATAATATGGAATACACGATATACTTAATTTGAAGATTATAAGTTTGTGGTTTAACGCTAACTAACTATTGATACACAGAAATTAATATTCTTTACATTAACAAACATAAGAAACATACATACACTAGGTAATTAATATTATAAAATGATAAAACCTCTAGCAATAATATTAAATATGTTCGTTAAAATATAAAAAGTATATAAAGAATATAATCACAACCGAAATATAATATATATATATATATAACCACAACAATAGTCTATTTTAATTGTAGATAATATAATCATGTGTTAGTCAACGAAAAACGTTTCTTTGGTAACAAAAAGATGCCATAATTTAATGATTTAAAAAACTCACAAATTTTTAAATCTTCAACAACAAATTTATTCGTTAAGAATCGAGATTTCCGTAAAAACTAAATCTTTTGATCCAAAATTTGAATAAATAATAGGGATTTTTATGTGTTTCCGGATTTTTAGCAACCAATAACCCATCATCAACATACCCTCTCAAATATTTATGAGATTAGCATAATCGAATTTAGCTCCGTAATATTTGCAAAAAAATCAAATATTTGAAAAAAATACATATATATTCTTAGATATGTACAGTTTGAAATTATAAAAAAATAATTAATATGAGAGAATAAACATATATTCTATAATATATCCAAATATTTAGAAAACTTGCTATTATTTAGAATCGTATTGAGTACTCCTCCACTCACAATATAGACAAACACTGAAGCATATCAAACATAGGAATGTTTATGTATTTCTTTTTTACTAAATAGTTTATATTTATTTTATACGTTTAAATGTACTAATTCGATTTGTTTTGTATTCTTTCTATACGGTTGAATGTACTAATTCAAATTTGGTTTTAGTTTATGTAGATAACTTAAAGAGATGAGGGAGATTCGAAGTATCTCAAAGAAGATGTTGTAGAGTAGAAAACGTCCGAAGAAATTTTAATCTTCAATTTCTCTTGATCTTAATCTGTATTTTAAAAATACGGTCTAAAATTTAACACGAACATTTATGTCATAAGTAAAAAAATTTCAAGACTTTTAACATTTTATTTATGGGTTTGGTGCATGCAGACTTGGAGTTATATATGCTTCTCTATCCTTTGTAAGCTAAATCAACATTAAATGCTTGGTTCATATAATAACGCAAATTAAATTAATTAACAAAAATAAATGATTAGGTATGCATGTTAGAAGCAATAGAGAGTCCATCGATGTTAGATGATCAATAATGGCTTACATATTGGGTTATATAGTCCTCCATGACAATTTTCAAATTATCCGTTTGGAGAATCCTTGCTTGGTAACACTCTCATTAAATTATGTTACAAATTCGGATATATTTTTAAAGACTAAAATATATTGTTATAATTTTACAATTTTGAGGTTGTCATTTTGGTCATGCTTAAAGCTTTTGTTCTGTATATCGTTGGTGTTACCAATGCTTAGTAATGCAACTTACAATTACTTCATTTATGTAAGAAAATAGATTAAAATGGGAACGCATGTTGGAGAAAAAACGAATTATACATATTAATAGAGAATGTTTTTACAGATGATGGTCTTGAAGCTAGAAAATCGGTTCAATATTATTTAAACCGGGTTGGATGAGATTATGTTGATAAAGTGGTATAGTATATCTTTTGGTGATAATTTACGTAAATCCAATATATATTTTGGATTTTAATTTTATAATTTGTGTTCTTTGTGTTTAATTGTAGGCTAAAAAGAGAATCAAAGAAGCATTGAGATGGAATTATAGAAATCAAGAAACATTACTCTTTGGTTTCTTGATTACGAATGTGTTTGTATATTTTTGTTTATAGGTTGTGTAAAGGAAATTTCAATGCAAAAAAAAAAAAAACGTTTGAAAGATTTATGGTGACAAATTTGTGTTTTTCTGATACAAGAAAACGATCAGAATAAATATGAATATATAACACTCTTTGACAAACTAAAAAATAACTCAAACCCTTAAACCAATTTAATTAACTAATAAAAAGTTTAATTTATTAAAATTGATATTTTGCTATCCTTATAATTTTTATTTTACTTTCAAGGTTGTCTAGCTCTAATTCTACGGTGCAAAAGTTTGAAATTGTTTTTTTGTTCTTTTCGTTATGTTGATTTTACGAGTTTATATCAACTATATTAGTACCGACAGAAAATATCAAATCTTTTGACATTTAATATATTTCATTTGAAAAGAATAGCAGTTAAGTCTGATAAAAAAAAAGAGAGTAGCAATTAAGTTTATAAAGTAAGAAAGTTTTTGGCTACAATAGAAATGAATTGTGTATAATAATTTGGCTAACGAAAAACTGTAGCAAGTGAGATCAACGCCAATATCGAAGACTAAAAATTAAACAAATTAAAAAAGTGAAAGAAATCTAATTGATTGCCTTTGCCAAAAACTCTCGATTAGAGTACACGCAAACATATCTCAAAGAATAAAAACAAAATTGTGAGAATAAATGATTTTGATCAATATTCCTCACAAACTATTTATTTCACGAAGAGATTTATGAAATGGTTTTCTATTTTGGAACCATAGACATTTTGCAAGATTACAACATAAGCAAGAAAATTGAGCAGTGTTTACAAGCTGATCAGAATTCTATCTTAATTATTTGTCCTAAACATCACTCCAACATGTTTCAAGTATTCATAATCATTTCAAGGATCCCTCTTCTTTTTCACTGTCTCTAAAATATTATATCTATGATATTAATTTCTTAAGTGCATATAAATTTAAAACTAATAATTATAATTATAATTATAATTATTATAATTTTACTAATCATAATAAATAATAAATTCGTGTTATTAAGTACTAAAATACTTTTATTCTGTAAAAATATTCATACTCGCATACGGTGCGGATCACCTAGTTTAAAGTAATAAACAACTGTACACTTGTGTGAAAAAAAAAAAAAAAAAACTGGAAAACAGGCCCACGCGTAAATAAAACAAATTACAAACTTCAGCCCATTAACGTATATTAGGCCCAATAAAATCAGAGCCTTTCATCACTCTACTCAAATCTCAAACCTGACACTCACCAAACAACAACATTTCATCTAAACAGAATCCCATGGCGACTTCTCTCTCCGTCTCCAGACTCCTCTCCTCCGCTTCCTCAGCCACCGCAATCTCCGTCGCGAAGCCGTTACTTTCCCCCACCGTCTCTTTCACCGCGCCAATCTCCTTCACGCGCACTCTCTCCCCGAATCTCTGTCTCAAATTCCGTAACCGCCGCCGATCCAACCCAACCTCCGTCTCTTCCACCACCAGATCCTTCTCAACAACCGTCTCCGCCGCTATCTCCGTCGGAGATAAACTCCCTGACTCAACTCTCTCTTACCTCGATCCAACCACCGGAGATGTCAAAACCGTCACCGTCTCATCCCTAACCGCCGGTAAGAAATCGATCCTCTTCGCCGTTCCCGGAGCATTCACACCGACCTGCTCGCAAAAGCACGTCCCTGGATTCGTATCCAAAGCAGGAGAGCTCAGATCTAAAGGCATCGATGTAATCGCTTGTATCTCCGTCAACGACGCGTTCGTGATGGAAGCGTGGAGGAAAGATCTGGGAATCAACGACGAGGTGATGCTTCTCTCCGATGGTAACGGTGAGTTTACTGGGAAACTTGGTGTTGAATTGGATTTGAGGGATAAACCTGTGGGACTTGGAGTTAGGTCAAGGAGATATGCGATTTTAGCGGAAGATGGTGTTGTGAAGGTTCTGAATCTTGAAGAAGGTGGAGCTTTCACTAACAGTAGTGCTGAAGATATGCTTAAAGCTCTGTGATGTGATGATGATTCTGAGTTTTCTTCTCTGTTTTTTTCTCATATGTGAAGCTTCTTCTTCTTCTTCATCTTCAGATTCAATGTTATCATCATCGGATCTGTAACCGAATAATAATAATCAGAAGCGTTTTGTGTTTGTGAACATTCGTTTGCGTTTTTATTTGCTCGTATGTTTTGTTTCGAATTTTACTACTTTGGGGTTTTTTTTTCTTTCGGTTTTGACTTTTTTATTTGATTGATAAGTAGCACCTAAACTATATAAATAGCATATTTGTTAGACTCAGTGAAATTGACGTTTTGTCAAATGACCATTTAGTATGTACCATTTCAAAATTTGTAATCGCTGATGAATCCATTTATGTATATGTCTAAGAGTATTATTATAGGTGGGTAATAAGAGTAAATATAGTGGATTTTTAATAACTAAACCTATTTAATTAAATCAAAATTCATATTTGGATTTCTAAATATAGGATATATATTACCCATATTTAGTGGGATAATTATATATCTATCTCTTTCCTTCATCAATCTCAATACATTTAATATTATAAAACTCACATATTTACTCCAACATATTTACTACCTATAATCATGCTCTAAATGACATATACATTTTTGTAATCATTGACTAAATCATATACGTTTTGTAGTCGTCGACGATCGATTCGGATTTAGAACGCTAAAATTTTGAATGACTAAAATTGGTATTTCGAGATTTGTCGTTGGAAACACATCTACAAAACGAAGAATTTTCTTCTTCTTGTCGTTGATTGCTAACTACTGCAAATGAGTAAACAATATTTGTCGGTGATCCATGTCGCAAACAACTGCGAAACAAACATGGTCATAATAGATCGGTTTTTTAAAAAACGGTCTATGGAAACCAGAGAGGTCTTTGGGTTGGTGGCTAATTGCAATACCTCGTTTGCATCCCAGCTACTTTTATAAATTTGAATTAGGTACTTCAAGTGTCTTCTTTTTTTTTTTTTTTTTTTGTCATCAAGTCAAAGTGATATTACACCACAAGTTTTCTCTAATTTTATGTGAGTATTCGAACCTAAACAAGTGGGTCTTGTCGACATAGAAAATTTCCAAAATTTCACCTTTGTGCCAATCGACATAGAAAAGGTAGATGTCACATTTACACTTCACCAAATGGAATACCTTTTTTTCCGTTTCTCCGACAGTAACGCAACATTATTCACTTGTTAGGCATATTTTGTTTAAATACGTGCATGTAAGAAAAACACAACAACATTACCCCCAAAAAAAAAACACAAAAAGAGAAAAAAACAAAAAATTAAATATAGACTTCTTCTAATCCGCTGTTACAAAAAAAAAGACTTCTTCTAATCCCCTCGATACGGAATGGGAATCGCTTCCAAAGGAATATCTTTTCTCAATGTAATACCAATTCTTTCTCCCATATCCATTTCTTCTGCCTTAAACCCATTAGCCAATACCCAATCAAACGACCTCACCATCGACCCAAGAGCCAACGGCAAAACCCTTGTCGCCAATGGCAAAGCCGGACACATCCGTCGACCCGACCCGAACGGCAAGAACTCAAAATGTTGTCCCTTGAAATCTCTCGGATTCGGCTTGGATATAAATCTTTCGGGTTTGAACACAATCGGGTCGACCCATGTTTTAGGGTCGCGCCCGATGGCCCAAACGTTCACCAAAATTTGTGTTTCTTTGGGGATAGTGTATTTGTCTAATACGTGACATGTGGACATGGCCTTGTGTGGGACTAGGAAAGGCAGTGGTGGGTGCAGCCTTAGGGTTTCATTGATAACCGCCGAGAGATACGGTAGGTTCGGAAGGTCTTCTTCTTGGAGCTTTTGGTTCGGGGATTTTATGTATGTTCGGAGTTCGGTTTGAAGTTTGGTTAGGGTTCTTGGGTTGTGTAGAAGCTCCGCTAGTGCCCACTCCAATGTGCTCGTTGTCGTGTCCGTACCTGCCGAAAACATTTCCTGTCATTTAAATCGATTATTAATCTTGTATATATAAGAAGACAACTTTATTGAAGTACGATATAAACATTTTTGATGAAAGGGTTTCGAAAATTTCACGTACTTTTAGTTCATTCGTAAAAGTTCAGAAACTTTTTTCAACTTATCTCTGTGGTACGTATTTTTGAACATTAAAAAAAAAAAATCAACAAACAAATTTTCAATACCAATCAGAAAGTATACTTAAAAAAAGATTAGTCAAGGATATCAATTTGTATTATAAAATAGTCGTTTTTAGAAACTTACAATCATATGATGAAAGATTTTTGCTATATTTATATTTTTACAATCCATAAAGTCGAATAAATTTTAAATCAAAACTTGAATTAAAAAATAATGGTTATATATAAATCAAGAATATAACTTTTGTTTGACTTACGAAAACAATAACGTTGATATCTCTCGGTGAGAATCTTGAAGGTTCTTCGTCGACTCCATCGCTACCACGAAACTCCAAAAGAACATCTAAGTAATCTTTCGTCTTCTCGTCGCTCTTTTTTCTCTCCCTAACCTCAGTTCGTTCTTTGATAAATTCTCCGGCGATCTCAAACGCGCGTTCCACGTGGAATTGCGTTTGTCTTCTAATGCCTTGTGGGTCAAGAAACCTCAAGAAAGGGAAGAAATCGGCAACGTTTGGTTTTCCGGCGAATTCCATAACTTTTCCGGTGTGGTAAAAGAATTCGGAACCTCTTTTAGAATCGGGATCGAGCAAATCTCGCGAGAAAATGAGGTTTCCGATGAGATTAAATGCCATCAAGAAGAAGTATCTCCCCACATCAATAGTTTTTGTACCTGATAATACACACTTGATTAGTTTCAGAAACAAAAGTTGATTGAACTCATGATACTTTTGAAACCTTAAGATACCCAGAGATGATATAATTATATATGGCAGGAAAAAAAAAGAATTTGTTTTTATTTGTTGACTAACAAATCCCATATATCTGAATATAATTAATATTTCTTGGAGTTTTTTTTTAGTTCTGAAACATTATTTCTTGGAGTTGATCTATAAAATGTATAAACTATTTCTTGAACGTAGGATTCAAACAATGGTAACACAAATTCTACACCTTTAACGAGGTCCGTCTTAAACAATTTTAGAAAAGCCAATAAACGTAAATATTTGATGTGTTAAAATGTACGTGGTAATATTATTTCTTACTACTGAACTATGAACTAGCTGCTGTCATTTTTGTACGTACGTAGTATTATTTCTCTATACTGAACCATGATATAAATAAATTGTGTAACTTTACTAACTTGTGGTCCCATATAAATAAATTGAATACGTGAAATGTTGGTTATAATTATTATAATACGCACCGTTTTGGCCACCTTCCGCGACGAACCGAAGCATCTGATCAACACACCTAGAGCGTACATCACTCATAGCATCAAGACGACGCGGGACAAAGAACTGAGTGTTGCAGAGCCGCCGCAACATCCTCCAATGCGCACCGTACTGAGCCGTGATGAGCGACCCGTCGCTGCTCTTACCTCCTTTCATCGCCTCGTAAATCTTCCGACCGGCCAAAGCCGTGTCGTGCTTCTTGAAAATCTCTCGAGCCACGTTGCTCGAAGATATCACAACCGTAAGCATCGAGCCGAGCCGCAAAGTCAAAATTGGCCCGTGAAGGCGCGAAAGTTTAGTCAACGAGTCGTGTGGCGGTGAACCGGCGAGCTGAAACATGTCGCCGATTACCGGCCATGGATATGGGCCCGGAGGCAGTCTTGCACGACGTCGTTTGGTGAGGAGCCATGCAGTGGATATGAGAATGGCAATAGATGTAAATATTCCGATTAACTCGTTTTTCGTTAATTGTTGCATCATTTTATTTTGTTTTGATTCTGAATAGTAGTGCTAACGTTTCTATTTTATATAGACATTATTTATTAGGTTCGTGTACGTGTTAAGTAGAAAATATTTTAAAACAAGTGGATTATTGACGTTTTTGCCGAATCTTGTCGCCATTATGCATAGGAATCTTTATTCGGATAATCACTTGGAAAAGTTTGTTGTGAGTAACTTGTAAGCTAATTTATTAGTTTATAATTAAGTCCATTAATGCATATTAATGTTGGCCGAAACAACATAACACTACAAGAAAGAGGGTATTTTTGAGACGGATTTTCCGACGGAAAAATTTTTCCCGGAAATTTTCGACGGAATTCCGACTAAATTTCGAGGAATTTCCGAGGAAAACTTATCCCTCGGAAATCTTCCTGAAATTTTCGACGGATCCCCGTCCATCGGAAAGTCGTCGGACTTTTTTGAATTTTCTGAGGGATTTCCGAGGACTTTTCGAGGAATTTCCGAGGACTTATCCTTCGGAAATCTTCCTGAAATTTCCGACGGATCCTTGTCCGTCGGAAAGTCGTCGGACTTTTTTGAATTTTCTGAGGGATTTCCGAGGAATTTTCCAGGACTGTCGGCAACATAACCGTTAATGTATCCGTTAATGTATCCGTTGGAGGAGCCGTTGCAATTTACAAGTCCTCAGAAATCCCTGGGAAATCCCTCGGAAATTTCGTCTATATATTCTCCATCTCCCATTCACATGTAATGAAACCAAAACTACAAACAATACCAACAATAATGTCTTCCGATCCTTATAATTATTTTCGTTCATGGATGGACAAACCTAGATACGATGAAGAGACAGGCAAACTTACAGAAGAGTTCAAGGAAGGGCTTAGGCAATTCATGTCATTCGCCTCAAACCAGGATATAACAATACAAACAGGTATTATGTTATGTCCTTGTCCAAAATGTCGGAATTATAGAAATCTTGATGTTACTTTAGTTAGGAAGCATTTGTTTAAGAATGGATTTATGCCGGGTTATAAGATATGGTATGCACATGGAGAGAGTGAGCCAATGCTAGATTTTGGTAGTACTAGTCAGCAATATATTCTGGATAGTGTAGAGGAACCATCAGTAGAAGTAGACATAGGTACATTTCAGATGGTTAACGATGCGTTTAGGGAAAATGCACCGTCGTTCGTTCAGGATGGAGATAGAGCAGAGCAACCAAATTTAGAAGCCCGAAGATTTTTTGATATGTTAGATGCAACTAATATGTCGTTGTACGATGGTTGTAAGAAAGGTCATTCACCATTATCAGCTGCAACTAGATTGATGGGCATAAAGACGGATTGGAACTTGTCTGAGGGTTGTGTTGATGCGATTACTGATTTTGTGAAAGAAATTTTACCGGAAGATAATCTTTCACCAGTTTCGTACTATGAGGTGCAGAAACTTGTAGCTGGACTTGGCTTGCCGTATCAAGTCATAGATGTATGCAGTGATAATTGTATGATATATTGGAGGGAGGACGAAGGGCGCACTTCATGTCGGTTTTGTCGTAAATCTCAGTATCAAGACACCAGTGGAAGAGTTCTAATACCATTTAAACGGATGTGGTATTTGCCCTTAGCAGAGAGGTTGAAGAGGTTGTATCAATCAGAGCGTACAGCGGGATCAATGAGATGGCATGCAGAACATACATCAGACGGTGTAATTGCGACATGGAAACATTTTCAATCAGTGTATCCAAGCTTTGCCTATGAGCCAAGGAACGTTTATCTTGGTTTGTCTACAGATGGTTTCAATCCTTTTGGGAAGCACGGGAGGCAATACTCATTATGGCCAGTTATCGTGACACCTTATAATTTGCCGCCATCATTGTGTATGAAACGAGAGTTTCTTTTTCTCACTATTCTTGTTCCTGGGCCAGATCATCCTAAGAAAGCACTTGATGTGTTTCTGCAGCCATTGATTTATGAGTTACAAATGTTATGGGAACATGGTGTAGAAGCGTTTGATGTTTCAACTAACCAAAATTTTAACATGCGGGCGGTGCTTATGTGGACTATAAGCGATTTCCCAGCCTATGGTATGTTATCGGGATGGACAACGCACGGCCGGTTATCTTGTCCGCATTATGGAGATAACACCGATGCATTTCAGCTGAAACATGGACGTAAAACGTGTTGGTTTGATTATCATAGACGATGGCTACCTGAAGATCATCCTTATCATTGGAACACCACATTATTTACGAAAAACAGACAAGTCTTTGACAGTCCACCTCCTGAGTATAGTGGCGAGGATATTTTGACGCAATTACGTGATTTTGGTGCTGAGAAGACAGCGGTGTGCGGTGGTAATGGGCATGAAGTCGTTGATGGATATGGCGATCTTCACAACTGATACAAGAAGAGTATTTTCTGGGATTTGCCATATTGGAAGGATCTTTTGTTGAGGCACAATCTAGATGTCATGCATATGGAGAAAAACTTTTTCGATAATCTCATGAACACCGTTCTTAATGTACAAGGAAAGACGAAAGACAATTTAAAGTCTAGATTGGACTTACCTGATATATGTTCTCGAAGAAAGCTTCATGTCATGCCAAATGGAAAAGCACCAATCCCTCTATTCCGATTAGATGCACCTTCGAAAGAAGTGTTCTAGGAGTGGATTATGAAGGAAGTCAAATTTCCGGATGGCTATACATCTAATCTCCGTAACTGTGTGAATATGGGAGAGGGGAAGTTTCAAGGATTGAAAAGCCACGATTGTCATGTCATTATGCAGCGCCTCCTTCCATTTGCTTTTGATCGTCTTCTACCACAAAAACGTACACAAAGCAATTGCAGGTATATTATTACATAATTTAATTTTCTAATATGTAATTTAATTACCATTTAGTTACCATCTATCTTAACAATTTTTTTTTATAATACGCAGCAATAAGTGTATTTTTTCGAGATTTATGCACAAGAACACTAACGGCAGAAGGTATACAAAACTTGGAGAAAAATATACCGGTCATCCTATGTAACCTTGAGAAGATTTTCCCACCGTCTTTTTTTGATGTTATGGAACATCTTCCAATTCATCTACCCCGAGAATTAGCGCTTGGCGGTCCCGTTCAATATCGATGGATGTATCCTTTCGAGCGTTACATGGGTACTCTCAAGAAGAAAGTGAAAAATTTGGCAAGAGTCGAAGGTTCTATTGTAGCTCAGAGCATCAACGAAGAAACGACACACTTCTCCGAATATTATTTCCCAAAACATGTCCAAACTAAGACCCGGAAACCTGCTCGACACGATGACGGTGGTGAGAGACCTTTTTACGCAGTAGAAGTGCCTAATTTATTTTCACAAATTGGTCGATTAAGTGGAAAATCGAAGAAGCGAAGGCTAACGGAGGAGGAGCATCAACACTTGCACATGTACCTAGTGACCAACTGTGAAGAGCTTATAGATTATGAGAGGTATTATTTTCAAACAAGAATATTAATTTTAAACTTTTAATTTACATTTGACTTTTGATTATTTTCAAATTATTTAATTTTCAGGATTTACTTGGATCAAGTACGCCTCGCATATCCATTAATGATGGAGGATGACGTTCAAAAACTTAAGCAGAATGAATTTTCTCATTGGTTGTAATTCTACATAAGTTTCTTCTTTTTTAATATTCATGACTAATAAATTTGTAATTATATTGTTAGTTTATATTTACACAATTTAAATTACTTTGTACAGGTTACAACAATGTCTTCTAAAGGTCAATCATTCCCTACGTGGTTAGTCGAATTTGTTAATGGACCGTTATATGTTGCGGATTCGTATCCTATGTATTGTACTCGTGGTTACGCTTTCAAGATTCTTCGACCCAAGAAGACTAGGCCAACTTGTGATTATGGGGTATCGGCACAATCTGGTGATGTTGTATACTACGGTCTCCTTCGCGAAATTTTGGAGGTTCGTTATCCGGGGATGATCAATTTGAGGTGCATTGTTTTCTTATGTGATTGGTTCGATCCACTTGTTGGTCGTGGTGTTCAACATGACGAATTCGGTGTGACAACAATACACACGAGAAAAAGGCTTTCGGATTATGACCCATTCATCCTCGCATCACAAGCCGATCAAGTTTGCTACATTAGATATCCACGGGCAACCGAAGTTGATGATCCTTGGATCACAGTGATGTCAGTAAATCCTAAAGGAAGGATTGTTGGAATTTCCGAGGATAGTGACCATGACCCTATGCAACAAAACACACTCGGTACCATCGGAGCAGTCGACCACTCACTAGCGGTAGATCTTGTTGTTGATTTCACACTTTATGCAGATGATGAGATTTTAGATGATTCTGAGGAAGATGGAGGCGAATTTGAGGATGCCTCTCAGTCTGACAATTCAGAATATTCTCTAAATGAAGAAGACGAAGAATAAATTATATAAGTTTGTATAAATTATTTTGAAGACTTTATTAAATAATGTTTTGAACACTTTATTTTATGAATAAATGGTATATTTTAAATTATGTGTTTTAAATTAAATGTATTTTAAATTATGTATTTTAAATTATGTAACTTAAATTTTATATTTTAAATTATGTAACTTAAATTTTGTACTTTAAATTACGTATTTTAAATTAAATGTCTTTTAAATTACGTATTTTAAATAATGTATCCGTTTATATTTTATTAAAATATTCTAAATTTTCGACGGATTTCCGAGGAAATTAAATATTTCCGACCACTTTCCGACGACTCTTCGGAAATCCGTCGGAAATTATTTTCTTAAAATATTCTAAATTTCTGAGGGATTTCCGTGGGAAATAATTTCCGACGGATTTTCGAGGAAATTAAAAATTTCCGACCACTTTCCGACGGATCCTCGGAAATCCGTCGGAAATTATTTTATTAAAATATTCTAAATTTCTGAGGGATTTCCGTGGGAAAGAATTTCCGACGGATTTTCGAGGAAATTAAAACTTTCCGACCACTTTCCGACAGAGTCCTCGGAAATCCCTCGCAAATTTCCGACGGATTTCCGAGGACTTAGATTTAAATATCAAAAGTTTCAGATTTTATGAAAAGATAGTGTTTGTCTAACACTAGAATATACCATATTTGACAATACTAATATATTATAGAGTTGATAATATTCAAAAATTCCAAATTTGGGTAATCACATCATCACCGTAGTTAAGTGTTTATGATAGGATATGTACGATATAGTTTGTACTTATAGAAAGTTATGAGATTATTAAAACGGTTGTGTTTATTGTTCTAATATGATCTGTGCAATCTTTATATTGACAAATATGGCTTGTTACAGTATTAGGCAACATTAGATATCAATCAAATCAGCAAAAATAGAAATATTATAAATGTCCTCGGAAATCCCTCGAAAAATTCTGAGGGATTTCCGAGGACTTGTTCGAATATCCTCGGAAATCCGTCGGAAATTTCCGAGGAATTTCTGAGGACATTTATAATATTTTTATAAAAATATATTAAATCCGCCGTTATTCGATTTCCTATATAGACATGCAATTTATATTCGATTTCCTCGGAAATCCCTCGGAAATTTCTGACGGATTTCTGAGGACTTGTGTGCGAAAATTTATTTACCCGCATTTTTTTCGGTTTGGCGGTAAACCAAAAATTTTTCCCACCGATTTCAGACAGATTTTCGACGGAGTTCCGACGGAAATATCCCTCGGAAAAAATGTTTTATAAACCCAGAAACAGACCGACACAATCGATTATATCGACAACTACAAACGCAATCGATAACGGCGATTTCTGATTCCGATCAACCGGATTGTGCAGCCACCCCCGTCGCCGGTTTCCCCCACCCCATCGCCGTTTTTCTCGCCGGAGTCGCCGTTTTACTCGGAGCAGTCGCCGGTTTCTTCGCCGATTTTCTCGACGGTTTTGTGGCCGGTTTCGTCGCCGGTTTCCCCCACGATTTCCCCTTCCAATTCTTCTCAGGAACTATGTAAGATTTGGGATTGATTCAATATAGTTTAGGAATTAGTTTTGGAATTATATAAATCGATTGATTTGGAATTGATTTGGAATTGATTGTTAGTTTAGGAAATAAATTGTTAGTTTTAGAATTGATTGTTAGTTTAGGAAATAAATTGTTAGTTTTGGAATTGATTGTTAGTTTAGGAAATAAATTGTTAGTTTTAGAATTGATTGTAGGAATTAAATTGTTAGTTTTGGAATTGATTGTTAGTTTAGGAATTAAATTGTTAGTTTTGGAATTGATTGTTAGTTTAGGAAATAAATTGTTATTTTGGAATTGATTGTTAGTTTAGGAAATAAATTGTTAGTTTTAGAATTGATTGTAGGAATTAAATTGTTAGTTTTGGAATTGATTGTTAGTTTAGGAATTAAATTGTTAGTTTTAGAATTGATTGTTAGTTTAGGAAATAAATTGTTAGTTTTAGAATTGATTGTTAGTTTAGGAAATAAATTGTTAGTTTTAGAATTGATTGTTAGTTTATGAATAATATAAAATTATTTTGTAATTAGATTTTTAGTTTTTTTTAAACATTTCAAATTTTATTAAAATTATAATAAGTATTTTGTAAAACAATTCTTCAATTTTAAATACTAGTACATTTACAATTTTGCAATGTAGGTCTTATTCAGAGTTTCATGGTGCATCGTCTAACCGGTCAGGGAGAGCACATAGTGTTTCGGGAACACCGACACAATCTCCGCCAGGCGTTCCTGAGACACCTTCTGCATTGCCATAGGTGATGACGATGGAGGAGTTTGTTACGCAACCGGGACGACATCTTCTCCCGATGCTCCACCCGCAGGAAGAAAACGGAGCAACTTGGTAATTAATTTCATTTTAATAATTATATTCATTTGATGTTAATTTTTATTTTTTTTTATTTTATTATTTATTTATATTAATTTTATTTTACATGTTCTAGGTTCGGATTGGAAAATGACATAACAAAGTCAATTCTTAGGATTTTCAAGACACAGCTCACACAACCTTGGCCAACATACGGGGATGTCGATCCAGAAACCAAATTGATTTGGTTCAAGACTTTTGCGGTAAGTTATAATTTTTATTATTTTTTACAGAATTTTTTTAATTAACTAATTTATAGATTAATGATAGTATAATTTTTTTTTCTATTTTGCAGCAAGACTTTAATTGGGAACCCAGTCTTTGTCAAATTGTGCGGCGTCACTTTGACATTCAAGTTAATGCATCGTACCAGAACCATATGTACGTGTGGAAGAATAAGTGGAGGAACGGTAAGCCAAAGCCGAAGGATATAGATCCAGGCGTTTGGGAGGGATTTATCCGCCACTGGAGTTCTGAGAGTACGCAAGCGATTTCTTCACAAAAATCGAAGAATCGTCTGAGCGAGCGAGGTGGAAAAGGAATGGCGACCCATAATGTGGGTTCTATTTCTTTTAGAAGACACGAAAGGAGAATGGTAAATTTTTTAAACTATTACTTTTTTTTAATAAGTTTTTTTATTTAAAACATTTTTTGTGTAGGCGAAAAAGAAGGGAGTTGAACCGGATTGGCTAGATGTGATGGAAGAAACGCATACTAGCAAGCAAACTGGACAAATTCAAGATGCGGTTGTCCTAGAGCGGATCGAGAAGATCAAGCTTCGGAAGATGGATCGGCTTACACAACTCTCCCAAGATGGCTCATCGGATTCGGTCGATTTACCCCGCGACGAAATCAACCGCTTAAGTCTTGAGGTAATTTTAAATATTTTAAAACGTTTTATTAATTTATGTTTTAAATATTTATATACTAAATTTCTTTTTTCTTATGTAGGAAATTTCCTTAATCAAGGGTCGCAGACCCGGTTTAGGAAGCTTGCCGTTTGGAGACGGAAGTGTGTCTTCGGTGTTTCCCCGAGACGCTGAACTTATTCAACAAGTTCAAAATCTCAACCGGGTCGTTCAAGAAAAAGACGCACAATTTCAAGAACTTAAGCAAGAAAATGTCCAGCTTAAAGAGGATTTTGCCGAGACCCGAGCGACGCTCTTCCAACTCCAATCTTTTCTCGCGTCTCAATATCCGGGATCGTTTCCGCCGCCTCCGCCTCAACTTTGATTTGTTTTAGTTTCGTTTTTTAATTATGTTTTGTAATTTAAAAACAATTACTTTATGATTTAAATAATGTTTTTACTAAATTTTATTATAACTTTTTTATAATTATTATGAAATTTATAAATTATTAAATTAAAATATTAAATTAACAAATCTTTAATATATATAAATTAGTAAATAAAACTATTAAATTATAAAATTATCCGGGTCCTCTGAAATCCGTCGGAAAGACAAAGCTTCGGAAGTCCGTCAGAAACATGTCCTCAGAATCCGTCGGAACCATGTCCTCGGAATCCGTCGGAAATGTAAACCCTCGGAAATCCCTCGGAAAGTTATTCGCACGGAAATCCGTCGGAAATTCAGCCCCTCGGAAATCCGTCGGAAATGTTATTCCCACGGATATCCGTCGGAAATATAATCCCTCGGAAATCCATCGGAAATATTTTCCCACGGAAATCCGTCGAAAATATAATCCTTCGGAAATCCGTCGACAATTTTATTCCCACGGAAATCCGTCGATAATTTCAGAGGAATTTCCGTGGGATTTTAATTTCCGACCATCTCAAACCGACGACTATTTTCCCTCGGAAATCCGTCGAAAAGGCCAGTTTCCGAGGGCTTTCCGACGGATTATGCCCTAGGAAATAACATATTTTCTTGTAGTGTAATATTTCCATGTGATACAATTACAAACTTAAATTTCACAAATGGTTACAAACTTCCCGGAGACAGAGGCGAGGAGTGGGTTTTAAAAAAAAAAAATGATTTGTTAAATTTGTTCACCAAAAATCGTCTTTTACAACAAATGGTCCTTGCAATAGAATGTTTTGAATTTAGACTTTTAGAGGTACATAAAGAAACTAAATGAATCATAATGTTTACAAAGTTTTAGCATGTAATCATAATTAATGTTTACGAAGTTTACATATATATTACTATATAATTTGCTGAGACTCAATATGTAAATTATAGATAAGAAGAGAAAAAGGGTTTAGATGAAGCCTTGATAATGTCAATGCAATGTGTATTGTTTCGGGTTATAGAAGAATTCATTTTGAAGGAGACTGCAACACTTTTGTAAACTTAGCTAATAGCAAGGCAATGGATTTTATTTTCAAAAAAAAAAAAAAAACAAGGCAATGGATTATTCGTGAAGCTCAATGGTGAAAGTTTTGATTTGAAGAAGTAGATTTACATGCAAGTCTTGAGTCTCAAGTTAACTTGTCCAAAAATCTTTCAAGTGATGATCCAAAATTATAGTTTCCATTCTTTGGGCTCCACTATAAATTAATGGAATTCAGTTTGATGCTTAAAAAGGAAAAGAAAGTGATAAACGGATTTTTTAACCAAGAAAAAATCAAGTATAAACTTCAAACAAAAATTAAAGGAGAAGCCAAGTCAAATAGATCTAGAACAAAATTTCGTTGTATAGATCACAATAGTTAATTCATTTGCTATATTTAGACGAAACATATACAAATAGGGTACAAGAGCTATGTAAACTATATAACATAGCTGACAAAAAAAAAAAAAAAAACTATCTAACATTGTTAAAAAACCACCACACAAGAGCATATATAGTTCACTATATATTTACTCTTTGTCTATTAGAGGTGTTGCCGATCAGTGCAATGGGACGTCTCTATTTATCTATCTCTTGATTAGTATATAAGTATTCATTAACCAAACTTTACTAAATATTAATATTGTTCACTATTTTAATTATCGAAAATAGTAGTAATTGAAAGGATACAAAATGTAAGGTTTTCTCCTAATTTTGCTGAAATCTGTTGAAAAAAAAGAGATAACACAAATTAAAAAAAAAAACAAAAACAAAATCTGGTAGACATTCTTAACAAAAATCAAAGAAAAAACTAAGTCATGAAAAAACTAAGTCAGAGAGATCTCGAACCCAATTCGCCAAGATTCACAAAATTAGTTTATTTACTATAGTATTTGGCAAGACTATATACACATATATACACGTGTATGTATAAGATCTGTATACTATATATGTAGGGAATCACACAAAAGTGAAATGAAAATGGTTCTCTCAGTGTTTTTTGTGCATGTATAGTTCACTATATAATAAAACCACCACCTACGAGACATATTTATAATTAATTGATTATTATATATATATATATATATTCATTTACAAAAGTTTAATAAATGTTAATATATATTGGTCACTATTTTAATTACTAAAATAAAAATGTTTAGTTTTAATTAAGAAGATGTAAAATGTAGAGAAAAGATAATAAGAGATAACAAAAAAATAAATAAACAAATAAAGATAAAATCTGGTAAATGGTCTAACAAAAGTTAAAAGAGAAACCAAGTCAGAGAGATCTAGAACCAAATTCGCTAGAATTCACAAAAGTTTGTTTATTTGCTATATTTGGCAAGATTATATACACACATATGTACACGTATATGTGTAAGAGCTGTGTATACTATATATGCAAAGGAGAAGACAAAGGTGAAGTGAAAACTGTTTGTCTCACTGTTTTTTGTCCTTTTTAAGAATGTTTTGTTCTGTTCGGTGCTTCTTTTCTAGAAATGGTGTTTTAAACAGACTTAAGAATTGTTGAAGAAGAAGAGGAGAAAGATATCTAAAAGATAAAGTTCAATTGCGTGGAAACGACCTTGTAAAAGGAGAGTGTTTTGACATTGAATCAAAAAAAAAAAAAAAAAGTTTCTTCAAATATTTCCAGAGTCTCTTCTTCTTTCTTTTTCTCTTATTTTCAGGTACATCAATTTTCATGGTTTCTGATAATCGTAGTTCTTTTATTTATTTGTTCTTGGAGAAGCCACTTTTGTTCCTTTTAGAGAATGTAATGGAGTTTTAAGAATACTAGATGTCGAATTAATGCTTAATTTTAGAAATAAGATGATTGTTTATAGGATTAAACTATTGAATAGTCGCGACTTAAATCTACTAGATCCATTTACCATAACTCTTGAATTTTGATCGTAGCTTTCTTTTTGGTTAATACGTTACTTCTCATATATATATGTATGTATAAGAGTTTGACTCCAATTCTAATAAATTTTTGGAATGATTTATTATGCAGAGGGAGTTTTTGAGACAAAAAGGCTATCTGGAGATGAATTTCACAGAAGCTATGAATGTTGTGCACAACAGAATCCAACAACTTGAACCAGAGAATGCATCAAAGATCATCGGTTATCTCTTGTTGATGCAAGACCACAACGATCGTGACATGATCCGTCTCGCTTTCTGTCCAGATTCCGTGATGAGTTCCATGATCAATTGTGTTAAACATGAATTGGCTAAAAAATCATGTTACCACATTCCTTCTTCTGATCACATTCAAATCCACAAATTCGGATCATTTACCGGTTCATCAACTCAGTCTCTCTCAGTTTCCTTCTCTCCTCCTTCGGTTCTCTCCACGAGAACCGGTTTTTGGGAGAATTTGAAAGAGGTGGATTCATTGCAGAACAATGTTGAGTTCTTGAATTTTCAAGATTCTATGACAAACCCTGAATTCTCAACCGGTTTCTTCTCTCACAAGAAACAAGGTTTGCCTTCGAGAACAAGCAGGAGGTCCCCGAGTTTACCCGAATTTCCTTTCAAAATCTGCCATTACTTCAACAAAGGGTTCTGCAAACATGGCAACAATTGTAGGTATTTCCATGGACACATGGTATCGGAAAGAGAGAGTTTTGCTCAGATGTTTAATCCAAACAATAACCTAAGCGATGAAGATCATGTTGTTTCCCCTGGATCACTTGAGAAGCTAGAAGAAGAGATCATTGAGCTGCTCAAATCAAGAAGAGGCGCTCCAATTTCCATAGCTTCATTGCCTATGATGTACTACGAGAAGTACGGTAGGACTCTTCAAGCTGAAGGATATCTAACAGAGTCACAAAGACATGGTAAAGCTGGTTATAGCCTCACCAAGCTTCTTGCTCGCTTGAAGAACACAATCCGCCTCATCGACAGGTTAATATAGTTACTTACCATTTCAATATAGAAACAAAGAGTGTATAATTTATGTATTGTTTCGAGAAATGGTCTTTGAATTTTGTAGGCCTCATGGACAGCATTCGGTTATACTTGCGGAAGACGTATCAAAATTTGTCGAATACACAGGAGAAAGAAATGAACATGGAGCGATCCTTGCTGGTTCTAGACAGATTTACCTAACATTTCCGGCAGAGAGTAGTTTCACTGAACATGATGTATCAAACTACTTCTCCAAATTCGGACCAGTGGAAGATGTGAGGATTCCTTGTCAGCAAAAGAGAATGTTTGGATTTGTAACTTTTGCTTACACCGAAACCGTCAAACACATTCTTGCTAAAGGCAATCCTCATTTCATTTGCGGGGCTCGTGTTCTCGTCAAGCCTTACCGAGAAAAACCACGGTCTAGTAGATACCTTGACAATAACAAGCCTTTGCAAGACATGCGTTATGGCTCTCAATACATTGACATAGACACAGAGATGAACAATTGTTAGTACATTCTCAAAACCTTTTCTTTTATTCGTATATATATGTACTAATCTTGGCTTTGCCGTTTCATTTATTAGCATTTTTTTTGTTTTGTTTTGTGTTGCTTAAGTGCCACCAGAGAGCTCAAGTCTAATGAGAAACCAGTTTCTTGAGGAACACGAGCAATCAGTTTCTAAGTCCTTACCGACTAATTACTCATACCTCGGCTTTTCCTCTAATGACTTCAATCTAACAAGAGATGGTAATTAATAATTATACTCTTCTTACAACACAATATCTTACTTTTATAGATTGTATGACTTTCTTTATTTGTAGAAGAACAAGAGGGACAATTAAGCTATATATTGGATTATCTGAACACGGAAGATAATGTCATGAACTCAAGCGCCAACTACAAAGACATTGATCGGTATGCAATGACTTTGATCTAAGTAACAAACAAAATTTGAAATCTTTTTTTTTTTTTGGTTTCATCATATTATGATGTATTTTTCAATTCAGAAGGAGGCATTATGAATCTTTGGATAGTCAAGCCCTAAATTTACCCGAGAGTCCATTTTCTTCCCTTACCGGGAAGGAGATTTCGACGGTTACATAAAAAGAGACCAGTGATAGACAAAAAGGGAGAAATAAGAAGATAGGAGCATAAAGGTTAAAAGAAATTCCCAAAGATATAGTCAAATATTCATCCCACGGAAAAAAGAGATTTGTCTTTTTCTTACATTATCTTCTTTGTGGGTTCTAGATTGTTTGGTTAGGAGACTTTAGGGTTTTTAGCTAAACAAAGATAAAGGGAGGGAGACACACACAAGTTAAAGGAATCGTTTGCTTCAACTACAATATGAGACGAGGAGTTTAAGAAAATATAAAGTACACATGGGTTATAATAATACTAATTGAAACGTTTATGATGGTTTGCTTTTTCTATCTTGTTTTCAACTTTTGTTATGCAAGGCTGGATCATATCATTGTATCATATGGTAATCCGTCGAGTTTTAAGAACAAGGTTTAGAAAAGTGTGTGGACGCATATTTTAGCAAATATCGCCATCAATGATGAATCCTCTCTATATGTAAAAAAAAATTGTGAATATTGAACACATATATATTGTGAATATAAGAGATCATTCATAACACGGATGAGAAATGGAGAAATATAAAACTATACTAAACTAGTATTCTAAAATGCTATTATCGTGGTTATTATGAAACGATCAAAATGTTGCCATTTTTGTTGAAAACAACATGGTTATATCTTACAAGTAGTGTAAGGAAGTATATTCGACGGAGAGAAGGAACAACAAATCAAAACAACATGGTTATATCTTACAAGTAGTGTGTACTTGTACTATACTTGTTGTTACTGGTTTTTCTTTTGTCATCTAGAGTTTTTATTTAATTAAACTGATGACGTACAAACCATAGCTCAAAGTGTTACCGAGAAACTTAATAAGATATAACTCATAAAACAAAACCAGCAGAACACAAGTGTTCCCCGAAAACAATATCATATACGAAGGAACCCTATTGGTCAACAAAACCATAAGTAGCAAAAAAAAATAAAAAATAAAGCAACTACAAGGACCCCAAAACTGCAAAACATGCAGGCCAAAAACCGACTAAAACTCGAACCTTAAGCAACCTATTCAATTTTTGGAGATCCTTGGACAAAAACATACCAGAACTAAACACAAACTAACCAACAATACAAGTTTCTTTCTACAGTGTGAAAGTCTATCTTTAAAATCAAATATTCTCAAGTGTTGTTACTTGTTACGAAGTACCGAACAGAAAAAATAGTAACTAATGTTAAGCCGAATAAAAAGAATATTATTCATAAGAAATTAAATGCTGACGCGACCCACCATTTAATATTCGTCTACTCGTTGTTCCACAAAAGCATGCGATGAACATGTAATCCGACGCGCGGTTTACGCGTTTAAATTTCCACTCCTAACAATAGGCCTATAGCCCACCAAACTGTTGTGCACGCGCTTAAAGATGCGCGTGACAATTTTTTGCCCCTTGCCCACGAAATAAACTTCGTTGATGAAATAATCCTCCACGTGCCTACGAACTCTTTACGATTTTAGTCCTCCACCATTTTGCTTATTACAGATTTTGTTTCTACGGCGTACAGTTGAGTAGTTTAATTTGTTCCTAGTCCCTATAGTTTTAGCTTGCTACTAATTTAATACGTATATTTCAATTTGATTATCAGTTGGTACATAATATTATGTATACTAAAATGAGAGCCAAAAACTACTTAGAAGCTTCTTAACATTTACACACAAAAAAAAAATACTTAAAAACTATTTACTATTTAGTAAGTAACATAATATCAGCTTGTTATTTTTTTCTAGAACTAAAGTACTTAGAGTTTTAATTTCTATTTTTTCTAAAATAATCTATCATAACTTAATAAATATGTATCTGTTAAATTAAGATAAAATAAATAGCATAAAATTAAATTTATTAAGTATTAATGAATTAAAAAAATGTTTAGTGTTGATATAAAAATAAAGTAAAAAAATAGATAGAACATTTGGGTTTAATATTGAAGGAAAAAAACATAGGGGTATAATTTGCATTAAATTGAGAATGTTTAGGTTAAAAAAAAAGCGACGACTCGTTTCTTTTTAACCTTTTTTGATTTGTTGTTCTTTTCATTTTCTTTCGTTGCGTGATATCATTGAACGGAGAGAAGAAAGTATATTCGACGGTCAATTGCATAAAGCAGCCACAGCTTTCTCTATCTCCCGTCGAATTTTCACTCTCGTGTCCGGCGAAACATCTGAGATCTCTCTCTACTTTCTTCACCAAAGATGCATTCGAGCCATCTTCTTCTCGAAGAGCCGATCAGGATGGCTTCAATCCTCGAACCATCCAAATCTGTGAGCTCTCTCTTTCTCTCTTTGATGGTTTTAGTTTCCCATTCTTCATCGATTTTTGATTTCGCATGGATCGACTGGTTCGATTTTGATTCTAGAGGTTTTTTCTGATCTTTTTTTGTTGTTGATGTATTTCTCAGAGTTTCTTCCCGGCATTGACTAAGATCGTCGGGACTCTCGGTCCTAAATCCCGATCCATCGACGCTCTCTCCGGTTGTCTCAAAGCCGGGATGTCTGGTACTAGCGATTTACTTCTCTTTTGTGTGTGTTTTTGTCTCACTGATTCACTGATACTTACTTATTCCTGTTTTTTGTAATTTTCTTCAGTGGCTCGGTTTGATTTCTCTTGGGGAGACGCTGATTACCATCAGGAGACACTGGATAATCTGAAAGTTGCTGTGAAGAGCACTAAGAAGCTTTGTGCTGTATGTTCTCTTCTCTTCTTATCTGGTGGATCTTTAGATTTGCTATATGTATCAGAGTTTGAGATGTCTTTTGGGTTTGCTCAGGTTATGCTTGATACTGTGGGACCTGAGCTGCAAGTTATTAACAAGAGTGAGAAACCTATTTCTTTGAAAGCTGATGGCCTTGTAACTTTGACACCGAGTCAAGACCGAGAAGCCTCTTCTGAAGTTCTTCCCATTAATTTTAATGGGCTTGCAAAGGTTCTCTAAGACCCTTATAGAATGAGATGAGATGAGATGATCATATATATATGTGATCAGTGCTGTTTACTAACATAGGTGTGTGATGGGTGTTCTTGTTTGATGTTTTCAGGCAGTGAAGAAAGGAGACACTATCTTTGTTGGGCAATACCTATTCACTGGTAGTGAAACAACTTCAGTTTGGCTCGAGGTAAATAATATGAAGCTGACTAATGGTGATTTGGTGGTTTCTTCTATCTTAAAGTTTTAGACATTTAGATTGTAAGACCGACCTCCCAAATGAAACCTGTAGGTTGATGAAGTTAAAGGAGATGATGTCATTTGCCTGTCAAGGAATGCTGCTACATTGGCTGGTGCTCTGTTCACTTTGCATGCTTCTCAAGTTCACATTGATCTGCCAACGCTTACGGAAAAGGATAAGGAGGTCAGAGTTTCTTATAATCTATAAATCTAGTAATTGATTGCTTTGTTCCCTTGATAACACAATCTTAGATTTTTTTTGTTCTGAGTGTTTGACCAAATTGTTTGTATTTGGTTATCATCTAGGTTATAAGCACATGGGGAGTTCAAAACAAAATCGATTTTCTCTCGTTGTCTTATTGTCGACATGCGGAGGATGTTCGCCAGGTCTGTATTTTTATGCTGCCCTTTAGTTGTTGTGTCGTACTTCTTGGTGTATGCACTGATAATTTTGGGCTTATGATAAGCTTGACTGTAACCAATTGTTGTTTCATAACACAGACCCGTGAAATGCTTAAAAAGTTGGGTGACCTCTCTCAAACACAAATATTTGCAAAGATTGAGAATGTAGAGGTAAGTGCAATATATTGATTTCTTCTTTATTTTATGTCTCTGTAACTTTTCTTTCTTTGTTCGCTAAGGAGGAAGCTGCTGCTTTTATATTTAATTTAGGGACTCACTCACTTTGATGAGATTCTGCAAGAAGCTGATGGAATTATTCTTTCTCGTGGGAATTTGGGAATAGATCTACCCCCAGAAAAGGTATGTTGGTTGGTTGGTCATTCAATTTGATTTGTCCAGCACCAAATTTTACTCTCTTTTATTAATTACCTTTGTGGGTTCTGGTGCAGGTGTTTTTGTTTCAAAAGGCGGCTCTTTACAAGTGCAACATGGCTGGAAAGCCAGCTGTTCTTACCCGTGTTGTCGACAGTATGACTGACAACTTACGACCAACTCGTGCAGAGGCAACGGATGTTGCTAATGCTGTTTTAGATGGTATGTCTAATCTTGAGTATGTTTCTTTTATGTTGTTTCTAACATTTTATAGCAGAATCTGCTTGGTAAGTGTTATGAAATTGTGGAGGGAAAACCTATTTCTGGATCATAACTTGGGTTTTCTCTTCCATTTTACTTCCTGCAGGAAGTGATGCAATTCTTCTTGGTGCTGAGACCCTTCGCGGATTGTACCCTGTTGAGACAATATCAACTGTTGGTAGGATCTGTGCTGAGGTAAGCTCTATGATATATTTCTTTGGTAAAGCATCTTGCAATTTGCAACTTGGTGACACCAAATTGTTGCTTGTCATCTGATTTGCTCTGACACTGTTTTTTACCTATTCGTAGGCAGAGAAGGTTTTCAATCAAGATTTGTACTTCAAGAAGACTGTCAAGTATGTTGGCGAACCGATGACTCACTTGGAATCCATTGCTTCTTCTGCTGTAAGTCTTTCTGTGTTACAGAGATATAAGACAGCATCTCTGGTTTTAAGACGCAAATTGCCATCACAATTTCTAAACTAGCTTAATTCACGATTGACCAGGTACGGGCAGCCATCAAGGTTAAGGCATCCGTAATTATATGCTTTACCTCTTCTGGAAGAGCAGCCAGGTTCGTAGCATTCCTTTTGGCTTAAACTGTTTTTCCGTCTGGTCTATCATATTTGTCTAATGAAATGTTACTTGGATCTCTGTGCAGGTTGATTTCCAAATACAGGCCAACAATGCCGGTTATTTCTGTTGTCATTCCCCGAGTTAAGACAAATCAGCTGAAATGGAGCTTTAGTGGAGCTTTTGAGGTATGTTTTCCCCTTGGTCTCCCAAGTTTAGAGAATACATTCTTGCCAATCTCGTACAAAAGTACTGCTTTTCAAGAGACATAGTTCATAGCTGTTGTCTGGCATCATCTAGGATTGCTTGCTGAGTTGTTGCCGTACCAATAGTTGGAGATATAAATTAGCTACCATATTTCTTTTGATACACCATAGTCGCATATACGAAGTGCATAAGATATTTTAAGGTTAACCCGTGTGACTCTTATCAGGCGAGGCAATCACTCATTGTCAGAGGCCTCTTCCCAATGCTCGCTGACCCTCGTCACCCTGTAAGTCTTTGTATCTTTTCATCTTATGCATATTATCTCTTCCTCTCTATTGGAGAATCAAACTGTCTCAAATGTGGTAAACTTATAATATCACTCTTTAAGACTTTTGTGCCTTTAGGATCAACAATATTCTTGCCTTAATCTGGGAGTTTCGTGTTCTTGTTGAACCAATGGTTTGTGTGGCTCATACAAGTCTTCAGTCTTTTAACATATGTAAAACGTTGTTTCAGGCGGAATCAACAAGCGCGACGAACGAGTCAGTCTTGAAGGTTGCTCTAGACCATGGGAAGCAAGCTGGAGTGATCAAGTCTCATGACAGAGTAGTGGTGTGTCAGAAAGTTGGTGATGCATCCGTGGTTAAGATCATCGAGCTCGAGGATTAAATAACATAAAATTGGCTGCATTTTGGTTTGCCTTCAAAACTTAAGAAGAAAAAAAAAAATTGAGATTTTTGTTCCAAATCCAATGCCGGAGTGAGTTATCTCCGGGACTTGTGGTTTTTGTACTTAGGAGATTTGATGTCTCTAATGTTTCCCTTTTTCTTCTCAATATTTGGTTACCTTCAGATTTTAAACATACGATAAAAGTGTACAATGTCGAGCAAATATTCAATAAGCTGAAACATTCTCTATTATGTTTCTGTGAATTTTTTTTATCCTTTTAACGTTAAAGTGACTAACCCACCCAACAAAAAAGTATGATTTAGCTGAATTTTGTTAAGTTATTTCTTCGCTCAGCCTTTTCTTCAAGTGAAGATAAAAAAAAAAAAAAATCAAAATATCTTGTGTCATAGAAAAAAGAGGTGTTTGTCGTAAACTGAATGAGAACAGCGAGAAGAAGACACTGGAAAATTATAATAGCAAAATAAATTGTGAGAAAAATAAATGGTCGATATTTGATGTCTGTGACATATTTTCATTAAATTAGTATATAAATAATATTATAGGGAAACAACTATCAAAATTTGAAAATATCTCAGGCAAGCATTATCAAACTTTTCATCTATGATCATGCCTATACATCTAATAAGTATCAAAATCTTTAACTCGATTTCGCTATAGATTTTCCTCCATCAATTATTACGTAATTTGATTTAAAAAATTGAAATTATAATACTACTTGTACATCACCTAAATAGACTTACTGTTTTACATCAATAAATTTTAAGTCACGTTTCATTTAATATGGTAGGTTTTTCAATTAATTCTAATTGGTTTTGCATGCTAAAAGATTGAGGGACCAACATTTCTATGGTAGGTTAGACATTTGAATCGAGATTTTTCCCCTCTATTAGTAAAATGTCTTTTTCTGGAAAAAGATAGTTATTCACGCTCGATCATGAATTATGAATGATGATCAATAATCATTACGTTTTTTTCTTTGACTTGTCTTCATTTTTTCCCCGTAATCTCCCAACCAAATGATCTCATGTCGGAGTGATAACGATGCTCCCAATTTTTACAACAACTCGTTGTATGTTCTGATAATGAAATCAAACGGTCTCATCAGTACGTGTATACGTTTATATCTATCTCAAATCACAATACTAATCACATGGAATAATTATATGTCACATAACTTAAAAAAGGACCCTACATGAAGATATTAATTGATAACATCTTCAAAAAAGACCCTACATGTGAACAACTAAGTAGGGGTGGGCGAAACCGAACCCGACCCGAAAAAGAAACTTTGATTCGGATACGGGTGGTACATAATACCCGATTGGTTTTAATTTCCCAAATCTTCGGATATTCGATCGGGTTCGGGTATTAACCGAAATCCGAAGCAAAACCGAAACATTCTTCTTCTTGGCTCTGTCGCTTGCATGCTCAAGCCTTTTGTTCTTCCAATCTTCATTTGAGACTGCCTTTGTCGAAATCGAAGCAAGAAGAGAGGATTTAAACCCATTGAAGGCTCAATTCGAAATCGTTACTAAAAGAATTTTGACAAGGATTTCGAAAAATTACCAAGAAAAACGACGGGATAGCGACGAAGGAGGTCGAGGAGGATGGATTTTCGTTGGTCAAAGATGTGGCGGTTATCAAGAGAAGAAATCCTCGCCGCGATTTCTTCCGCCGCCGAGTCTTTCATTGCTTCTCCTTCCATCTTCTCTCCTATCGCTCTTTCTCTCGACTCTGTAAAACCATTTCTGGCCATGTGAAAAGACTTTGGCGGTGTTAATTTGGCCCATTGGGCTTTCTCACGCTTACCTTATTATACCACAAATTGATTTTGCTTTCTGGTGGTGAATTTAAATAGCCAATCCGGTTTACCATTTAATTTTGGTTCGATTTTTGTGTTTTTGGTATCAAAAAAATTGAATTAAACTCTGTTATTTAGAACCGCTCGTCTCCAAAAAATTGAATTCAGTTATAACCGAAAATAACCTAATCCGAAGACAACCGATCCGAACCCGACCCGATTATAATTTATACCCGATCGGTTCGTAGACCCTTAAACCGAAGTACCCGAAAATCCAAAATATCCGAACCGAGCCCGATCGGTTAACCGAATGCCCACCCCTACAACTAAGAGAACAATTACCACATAAATTCAGACAAAGCTATTTACGTGCGAACATTAGTTAATTCATTTGTAATGTACTACAATTTAGTTGATTGAAAATTTTAAACGAAATCATCAATAATGTGAAAGATAATGTTATTTTTTTCAACTTAAGAAATATTATTAAGGTTTATTTACAGTCTATTAATTATATATATATTTTTTTTCGTTTATATGATCAAACTGCTTAGATAAAGGACAAATGATTGTTCGACCAAAAAATGATAAATAATTATAGCTAAATAACATCCTGAAACCATATAAAACTTAGACTTCTGCAAATGTTATTTTGACAAAGATGAGTTACTAAAGTTTGTTAAAAGAGGATTATTGAAGATCCTATAGATAGACATGGCCACAGAAAAAAAATATAAATTAGTTAACCAAGTAATTTACGTGTTAGTAATTCAGATACAACATTTTTGATGATTATTTATGGTATAGTGAAATACAAATTATCGTAAGAAACCCGAAAAAAATATATGGTAGTTAAAATTTCTTAAATATTGTATATGAATTATAAATTATCTCAAAGTATGCAGTATATTTGATTGTAAAAAACATGTATAGTTTTATTGATAAATTTGAATGGTTGCCGCAAAAGTTATATCGTTTTTATAATTATAAAAAATAAAAACGTTACTAAAACGTTACAAAAAAATTTATAACAAACATCTTTTATACCATCTTTTATTATTATTTATAGTTTTCAGCTATTTTATGACCGTTTACCATTTTTTCTAACTGTTAAAATGTTTGTAACGTTTAGATTACCGGTGAAAACGTAAATAGTGTTTGTGGAAAACAAAAAAAAAATTTTGGTTTCTTTTGATAAAAACACATAACAATAAAAGATACTAATACTATTTTTATTAACATATTTTATACCATTTTTATTATTGTTTATAGTAGTTTTTAGTTCATCGTTTTTTCTAACCGTTAAAATTTTTATACTGATTAGATCACCAGTGGAAACATAAATAGTGTTTGTGAAAACAGGAAGTTTACAACACTTATCTTATTATATAAAGGAGAATATGCACGATAAGAATGCGAAACATAAACAAAATTTTTATTCACCAGATGGTGATATGTGTTCAATATTGATCAGATATGTGTCAAAATTTATAATTAATTAAGACAAAATATAAAAAATGGAAAACGAACAAAATAAATAACTAAAATAGAAAACGAATAAAATAATTATCAAACAAAATAGTAAAAAAAATTTTTTTACTAATCTTATATAGCTACGATATTTTTTTTTTTATAATAGTTATGACATATAAATGTCTTGAAAGATTCTTCTTTTGGACTGATACATACATAAAATTACATTTTTGCTTTACACCAAATCAAACGGACATTTCACGACATTCGGCGCTGCCACGTGGCAAGAGTAACCTTCGTTGATTTTGGCTTTTCCCACGTCACCTTTTTTTCATTTCTTTCTACAATTTCCCCCAATATATCTTCCTCTTTCCCTCACTTTCTCCGTTTCTCGCCTTTGTCCAAAGATTTTCCCGAGAAAACCACCACTGAAGAGAGAAAAGAGAAAACCCACCAAATACATATGTAGAAAAAGCTTCAGTTCGAACAATCGATTCTCCATTTCGATTGCGTTTTTTTTTCCCGATATTACGCACGAAGCTTTGTTTTGTGGTTTTTGTAGTTTGGGTCAACTATTTGGGAACGAGATAGGTTATGGGTTCGTCCTTGTCGAATCTGAACGACGGGACGAATGGTTTGGCTATGGGACCTGGACTCGGAGATATACCGGAGAGTTGCGTCGCCTGCGTGTTCATGTACCTGACTCCACCGGAGATTTGCAATCTGGCTGGGTTGAATCGTGCATTTCGTGGTGCGGCTTCGTCGGATTCCGTTTGGGACAAGAAGCTTCCTCCTAATTATCAGGATCTGCTTGATTTGTTGCCGCCGGAGAGGTATCATAGTCTCTCGAAGAAAGATATCTTCGCTGTGCTTTCTCGTCCAATCCCTTTTGACGATGATAAGAAGGTAGATTCATTGTGCTTTTCGATGTGTTTGATTTTGGGAATCAGGGTTTAGTTTCTGGTTTTTGAGTTTTGTTTTTCCAGGAGCTATGGATTGATAGAGTTACAGGAAAGGTTTGTATGGCGATTTCGGCGAGAGGAATGGCTATAACTGGAATTGAAGATCGGAGATACTGGAATTGGATTCCAACGGAAGAATCTAGGTACACAAATCAGTGATTGAATCTATATAGAATTTCTTTTAGAAGATCAACAAGTAGGTATCGAAGATCATCACAATACTTGGTTTGTGATATTGTTATTTTGACCTGAAATTTCATTAGCTGTTGGTCCTTTGATTACTCAGGGTTTTCGCCTAGGGGACTTAGAACAGTGATCTCTTAAACATATCAAAATAAGGCTTGAAAAGTTAGCGTGAAGATTACTGTTCGATTAGTGGCTTGTTTTCTCTTAGATTGTTAGGGATGACTCTCTGCTTTTGAGTTTTGATTAGTAGCTAATATAGACAATAATTATCGTAATTATTGATTTGAGGTGCTATTGTAGTGAAGATTCATCTCCACTTGCAAAATGATTAGCCTAGTAACATAACGATATCAAAGTTTCTGCGGTGTGAATTAACATCAGGTTTGTGTGAGACTGATGGGTGCTTAGCCACATCATAAAGATTCTAGTTATGCTCTATGGAAACGATGCATCTATCAATGTATCGGTTTGTTTTTTGTTTGTGGTTGTGGGAAAAAAAAAAAAAGTAAAATCCTTTTTGAATCTTTCCCTTAACAGGTTCCATGTTGTAGCCTACTTACAACAGATTTGGTGGTTTGAAGTTGATGGAACAGTGAGATTCCATCTCCCACCTGGTATCTACTCTTTATCATTCAGAATCCATCTCGGAAGATTCACGAAAAGGCTGGGACGACGCGTGTGTCACTTCGAACACACTCACGGCTGGGATTTAAAGCCTGTAACTTTTTCGCTTTCGACCTCTGATGGTCAAGAAGCATCATGTGAATATTACTTGGAAGACTTAGAGAGAGAAGAAGCGCTCGGGCAACACAAGCGCGGTTGCTGGATCGAGTATAGGGTCGGGGAATTCGTAGTGAAGGGATCGGAACCATTGACTGAAATCCAATGGTCCATGAAACAGATTGACTGCACGCACTCGAAAGGCGGGTTATGTGTTGATTCAGTCTTCATAAACCCAATTGGTGATGTGAAAGAATACAAAAAGAAGAAAATTTTGTGAAATAGCTTGGAAGAAGGAAGATCACAAAGTACACCAAAAAAAAAAAAAAAGAGCTTATGATTCTTTGAAGGTAATAACATTACCGTACCGTTGTTTAATTTCTTAGTGGTTTTTATCGTCGTTTTACCTGGTTCCCAAAATTAGGGTCTATCGAGTCGGCGATACAGTGAAATTTCATTTTATTTATTGTGCATTTCATCGAGTTTTTTGTTTTTGTTTTGTTATTACTTCATAGTTCATACCCATCGTGTCACATAATTTTAGGCGAGAGAAGACTCTTTTTTTGTGTGTAAGTTGTTATGCAGAAGAAAAAGTCTTTTTTGTGTATACTCATGCATGTTTAAGTTTGTTTACCAAGACTAAATGAGTATCTGTATCCAACCAGAATTTCTAAAATATCTTCTGTCCTGTGTATGACTAATTCTTATTCTTTTGTGACTTGTTTGTTTATCATATCCAAGAACCAAGATGGTATATTGGTATGCATAGGATTGGATCGTATAATACAAGCAGCGATATAAAAAGCTTATCTAATTAAGATGTTTGAGAACTATCAAGGAGATACATTATTTGAAAACAGATTAAATGAGAAGTCAAGAGTCAAGACAGTGAGCATACAGAAACGAATTATATATATGCTGTAAATATATACCATACAATCTATAATGAAACATAATTTCGTATTGTGCATGATCTACATTTTTTATCCTTATTTTTGTAGAATTCTACGTCAGGAATGATATGATACAAAATGGAAAAGTCAAGACAATGAGCGTAAATTTTTCATGTAAAATAGTAGATATGTACTACATATTTACATATATATATATTTCTAGATGAAAAATTTATTTTATATAACAAAAAACTAAAAAAAATGAATTCAATCCATTAAGTACAAAACTTAAAGATTCTCGATAATAATATGAACCAAACATCATGCCGAATCTAAAAAAAGAACAAGAAAAAAATAAAAAAATGTTAAGGTAGGTCCAAAAATATTGTAACAAAAAGTAGCGGAAAGAGAAGAAAGAAAGAAAAGCAATAGAATGGTGGTCGAGCCGAGTTGGGAATGGCCAAGAAAGCATCGACCATCATGTGACCGAGCCGGACCTGAGAAGATGTGGTCAAATGCAAACCGTCCGGTTCAAGAGGTAGTCCCATTGCGTCAACACAATGCACATTCTCAAGCTCTGTCCCCAATTGAGCTTTTCTCACCGCGTCAAGATATGGTCCTGCTCCAGTAGCTAGTGCCACCTTTTTGTTGTTATTATTTAGGTCAAAAAACAAAAACAAAAAGAAGCAAACATAGACATTAGAAGAATGTAATATCAAGATTTTTTTTAAGAGTTTTTGGCAAAGACCAAAAGGACCAAATTAAAAATAAATTTTACAGCCTGGATTGGTACAATATAATATTAGCTACAGCCTGGATTAGTACATTCAATAATCACGAAATTAAATAAAATAATTTTCAACAGTATCAAATATCGTCACAAATGCATTAAATCAGCAATTCAACAAGATTTAAAAAAAACGTCATTTTGCTTTTTTTCAAATGTATCAAGTCTTTTCTCACTTTTTTTTTTTGTTGGTTTTTAATTCTGCATGTATTCGTATAGTTTTATTTTCCAATATGTCACTATTCCAATAAGTAGTGTTACTCTACTACCACCAATCAAAGTCTTAATTTTATTTAGAAACCGTGGAATAACATTTTGTTTTTTGGATTATTAAACTTACGGAAAACATACCGCAAAATTATAAAATCCTTTATGGATTATCAATTAGAGCCTACATTAATTAGTATATTTAGTATAACATACCTGAATAATAGGAAGATTTGGCTGATTTAAATCACTTCGAAGGTCACTAAAAAACTTGACTAGCCTCTTCTTATAAACCGAAGCATCCACCATATCAACCGTATCCGACTCACCCTGATACCACAAAACAGCCCGGTACGAGCCACCACCACTAGCCACAGCCGCAGCTTTCGCCCTCCTAACCGTTTCCTCGTACAAAAACTCACCCTTTTGCCATTGGCTTAGTTTAGTCCCACCTATAGAGCAAGGAACCAAACCCACCTGACCAAACCGGTTAACCACCCGGTTTGCAAATATCATTCCCGGTCCAATACCATTGGTCTTGTTAACGTCAATATCAACGTGGAGTGGCTCTTTAGCTTCTTCCCACTCGAGCTTGGCCGTGAGACGGAGGATCGAAGGGTTTGATCGACATTCCGGCGGAATTACACCGTCCCACACGGTGGTGTTCGTGGTGGTGTCGTTATAAACACCGCCTCGACCCGCCATGTTGCTTTGACCGGCCAAGATGAAAATGCTTATGTTTCTTGGGATGATGGTTTGGGATTGAATTTGTAGTGGAGTTAGAAGAAAAACGAAGAAGAAGAAGAAGATCTTGTTCATTGTTTGTCTAAATTTGGAGATTGAGATCGAGATCCAAAGTAGAGTTGAAGTAAGATGCAAGAGAGAATAATGTTTTCTTCTTGTTTTGTCTCTTTCTTTTTCTATTTTACTTAAATATCTAATATCCATGTTTTTCTTTTTACAGAAAGAAGAATAATTAGTTTGGCCTTGGTCGATAATACCTTTTCACACACATCTTGACTTTATATAGATAACTTATTGTTTCCTTTATAACTTATTGTTTCACATGCCCATTTTTTCTAAGCAACTCATGACGGTCAGCGACTCATCAGAGATTTAGTATTTGGCCTACAATTACATGCTCCGGTTATAATAATGATATAATCAAAAACTTTGATTTGTTAGATTATATGTTAAGACTGTTATAAAATATGTTAAGACTGTTATAAAATCTAAGTAGGAACCGAAATCGGAGATTACACATGACATGAGAGAATGAAAAACCCTAAATAAAGTTCAAGAAGCTATGAAGAGTATTGAAACACAGTCTTATTCCACTCAGTTTGGTACATTATAGAATTCGTTCATAAGCTCTCCTAGGCAGTCCCCAACCATGACTAAGATTAGGGACCAACTTGTTTAACAAATACTGTTCTAAAAACAAATTGAGAAAACACAACTCTCGATTCTACTGATTAGAAGACCAGAGAGAATAGTGAAATAAACTTGATAAACAGCAAAACCCTCAAGTCTGAGATCATAAGAGTTGCAAAAAGTAAGAGACAAAAACCAAAAACAAGGTTTATGTTTTGCAGAATATTCTGAAATCAACAACATTAACTAGTAAAAAGTAGCCACTAGCAGAGAAAGATATGGATTTGGCTCTTCAGCGTTTACCACCACCACCTCCCAACTTAGGACCCTTGGTTGCAGCAGCTTTGGGGATCTTTGCCTGAACCTTCTGTTGCTTAGAAGCAAACTCTGCCTTCTTAGCTTTCTTCTCATCTTTCGTCTTCTTGATTCTTTCCTTGATCTCACTGTTGAATCAACACATTCATGTTAAAAGCCGATTACTTTTGGAATCTGATTATTCAAATTGGACGAATCGAGACAGAAACACCAACCGTAGAGCAGCTTCTCTTGCAGCATCACGAACTTCAGGCTTCTCAGCTCTCTTCTTCTGAATCACTTCCAAGGTAGCACCAACAATGGACCTTGAGTATGGCTTCTTGGTGGCACGTCTCCTCTTCTTCACAGCCTCTTGAGCTGCATCCTATAGAAAGGATCACAATTTTTTTAAAAGCGTTTACTCATCAGTATCACTGTCACAACAATCCAAAGCGGAATCTTAGACAATCACAAGAATCATTTTACAAGTTACCTTCTTGTGTTGCTTCCTGTACATGGCCGTCCATGAAAGCTTGGAAGGCTTCAACTTGTTGTGAAAGTATCTCTTACACTTCGAGTTAATGAACAAAAACACCTGATGAAATGATAGAAACAACACACCAATCATTTTTAGAGTTTTAAGAAAAGAATATTTGCAAAACTATATAAACATCAATTTGATAGAGCTCAAGATTAAAAGAAAAAAAAAAAGCTACCTGAGAATCAGATCGGATAAATCTAATTCCTCTGCCTGGGTAAATCTTGTGGCCACTGAAACGACAAAGTTCCGTCCTGTATTCCAAAGGTAAATAAGAAATGATAGCAACCATATAAACAAGTAAAATGATCTTTAATCTTGAAAGATCTCAGGCTACGTAATAGAAATGAATCATACAATACCAAATACAGACCATCATGTAAGAAAATGTATAAAAGCTGAACGAGATCCAGTTAGAGAAGTACACAATCTCAATATCCTATCGAAACCCATGAAATTACCCAGATTTTGCCACTAAAATAGCGAGAAATCAAAAACATATCACACAATCCGATTGAAACAAATGAAGATCCCAATTCAGTGAATCGATCCATCTCACAATAAAATCATGAATCATTGCAATTAGATTCAGTAACGAAATCGAAAGAGAGAGTAGAGATTTGATTACTTGAGAACCATGGTTGCTGCTGCTGCTGCTCCTTTTCGTCTTCTTCCTCCTCAGGCTGCTCCCGAAACCCTAGAACAAAAAACCCTAATTCAATCGAGACTTTATATAAGAGACATCGTAACCCATTTCCGTAATATATATACATCTCTTAATTTCCGTTAGCCCACAACATAAAAGCCCATTAATTCGGGCCCATAATTCGTTACCGTGATGACGTCAGCATCTCCTCAATCATTATTTTTTTGATTTTTGTTCCCAAGCCGCCGGTGGAGGAAACGGCGACGTATCGTAAAGGTTGATGATTGTTTGTTTGAAGAAGTAGCTAAGCTCTCTCTCTCTCTCTCTCTCTCTCTCTGCACAAGCTTCTAGAAAGAAGAAAATCAAAATCACACAAGAGAGATCCAAAAAGTTGGATTTGAAATCGTCGTCGGATTATCCAAGAGTAGAGAGATTGATATAGATAGAGATTTGTTTCTTCTCCTTTGTGTCTGGATCGGTGAATATGGAGGTGGAGAAGTGGAGTAGCGACGGTGGCGAGTACACGTCGGAGGACGAAGGGACGGAGGATTACCGGCGCGGCGGTTACCACGCCGTTCGGATCGGTGACTCTTTCAAAAACGGCCGGTATGTTGTTCAGAGCAAACTCGGTTGGGGCCATTTCTCTACTGTCTGGCTCGCTTGGGACACTCAATGCTCTGTACGTACCTCTCTCTCTCGTCAATCTTCATACGAATTTCTTGAAGCTAATCTTTACATGATGTTAGTTCCCATTGTGTTGGTTAGGAACTAAGTAGAGATTCTTAATCATCTAGTGAACAAAAGGAAATTGTTATCTAAGAATATGTTTGGGCAGTTAATATGAAATGCTTTGGATATTGATTTGGTTGCTTTGTTTGTGTGAGTTCGCAGAGATATGTGGCTTTGAAGGTGCAAAAGAGTGCTCAGCATTATACTGAAGCTGCAATGGATGAGATAACCATATTGCAACAGATTGCAGAGGGAGACACTGATGATACCAAATGTGTTGTGAAGCTTTTGGATCATTTCAAGCACTCAGGACCGAATGGGCAACATGTATGTATGGTTTTTGAGTACTTGGGCGATAATCTATTAACGCTCATAAAGTATTCTGACTACCGTGGCTTGCCTATTCCGATGGTTAAAGAGATTTGTTATCATATGTTGGTTGGATTAGACTATTTGCATAAACAGCTCTCGATCATACATACTGATCTCAAGCCTGAAAATGTCTTGTTACCGTCAAGGATTGATCCCTCTAAAGATCCCAGGAAGTCAGGAGCTCCTCTTGTTCTCCCCAGTGCTAAGGATAAGACAGTTGACTCCAATGGAGATTTTGTCAAGAAATTAAAGAAAGACGTTCATAGAAAGGTAAAGCTTTCGGCTCAGGGAATTGCTGAGAAAAAAGGCATTATTGAATCTGACAAAGTTCATGAAGTGGGATCATTGGTTAATGGAAAACCGAGTGGTGCCGAAAAATCGAAAGAAGAAGATTGTCCTTCTACTTCTGCCACAAATGGATTAGATGGTAGCGAGAAAGGAAAGCAAAGCGGTAAGAAAGGGAGTCGATCGAGTAGAAGGCACCTTGTGGCATCTGCTGACCTCAAGTGTAAACTTGTTGACTTTGGTAACGCATGTTGGACATACAAACAGTTCACAAGCGACATTCAAACGAGACAGTATAGGTGTCCAGAAGTAATCCTTGGATCTAAATACTCTACATCAGCTGATCTTTGGTCATTCGCTTGCATTTGTTTCGAACTCGCCACTGGAGATGTTCTTTTCGATCCCCATAGTGGAGACAATTATGATAGAGATGAGGTATGCCTAAGTCTGTTTTTTTTTTTGGCTGCGTGGTGTCTACAGATTTTAGCTTTCTCTTCTCCTGTTTGGTGGGAAGATAGTGTGGAAATGAGCTTTCAGAGCTTTTCAATTTTCTTTCTGTTACGTTGGGGAATTTAACCGATAGGCCACAGTAGTATAAATAAGTTGGAGGGAGAACAGATTAGAGGTATTTGACCAATTGGTTAGTTGGGAGCCTTTGCTCTTTTAGAGAGATTAGGGACTCGAAAACTAACGCTAGATTGTTTTGGTTTTCTTCTTATTTGCTTTCGGTTATCGATTCTCAGATAGTATTCTTTGTTGTTCTCCTCTCTTTGAGAAATAAAGATTGATTTGGCTTCCTGAGTTTTTTTCACTAACATTTATGTAGCTATGGGCTGTTGCATTTAACATTTATGCAGCGAAGCTAATTCGCTTTTTTTCTAACAGGATCACTTGGCTTTGATGATGGAGCTTCTCGGAATGATGCCACGCAAGGTAATAGAATCATTAGCAAAACTGTTGAACTATTTCAACCATTCAAGGCTGTCTAAACTCTAATTCTTTATCTACGGCGTTTTGCAGATAGCATTAGGCGGGCGATACTCCAGAGATTTCTTTAATAGGCATGGTGACCTTCGACATATAAGTAGACTGCGTTTCTGGGACATGAACAAAGTCCTGATCGAGAAGTACGAGTTCAGTGAGCAAGATGCAAATGACTTGAGTGATTTTCTTGTTCCGATTCTTGATTTTGTCCCTGAGAAACGACCAACCGCGGCTCAGTGTCTTTTACATCCGTGGATCAACTCTGGTCCTCGCGCTCTAGAACCTTCACTCACGCTTAAAGACCAAAAATCCGAAGACAAGCTCGATACAGAGAGAAAGAAGAGAGAGAATGAGGAGGAAGAAGCTATGGAAGTTAAAATGGGAAACGTCGTCATTACATCCTCAGATATCAAACCAGCTATGAGCAAAAGCTCCTCTCTAAAGCAAGCAATGTGACTTCTGAGATTTGCCTTTTCGATTTCGTAGTCTGTTCCATTATTCAGCGAGGGTAACGTTGTGAATTTTTGCGAAATCGCCTAATGAGACCTCGAGCCAGAACTACTGCCTCAAGCTGTTTAAAACAAAGACAACAACTCGAGCTCTACGACAATTTCATATATGCAGAGTGATATCTTGTTTGTGTACTTTTTACCAATCCAAATACCAACATATTCACATTCAACATATACTTTTATTGAATATATGATCTTATGTATCCACTGATTCTAAATTATGAGCGAGTCGGTAGATAGTCGGCCATATTCTTTTGATTATGGTCGGTTGTTACTTGGTCATGGTTCTTTCAAATTAAACGTAAACGCAAATCTTATTATATAAAGTTTGATGCGTCAAACGTAATAATTAAACGAAATAATTAACAAGATCGTGACATGTGTCAAGTCATTTAACAAGATTTTGACACGTATTTTTTTTTCCAAATTAGATTTTGACATATGTCAAATAAATCTGATTTATTCTAATAAAATTAGCTGATAAACACAGTTTATTCTTAAAATTTTATCTTAAAAATAATTAGTTAATAATCATATAGCAATAATACCATGTATAAGTTAGAAAAAGTTTGATATATAATAATTTTTAAAAAATTTTAAATAGATTTAGGTTTACATACCTAAACGTAAAAAAAATTATAATATTATGTCTTTTATTATATAAAGTTTGATGCGTCAAACGTAATAATTAACAAGATCGTGACACGTGTCAGGTCATTTAACAAGATTTTGACACGTATTAATCTTTTTCCTAATTAGATTTTGACATATGTCAAATAAATCTGATTTATTCTAATAAAATTAGTTGATAAACACAGTTTATTTTAAAAATTTTATCTTAAAAATAATTAGTTAATAATCATATAGCAATAATAATAAGTTAGAAAAATTTGATATGTAATAATTTTTTAAAATTTCAAATAAATTTAGGTTTACATACCTCAACGTAACAAAATTTATAATATTTTGCCTTTATATAAAAAGTTTTTTGTGCTTTATTAATCTTCACACCAAACAATTTCAAACTTCAATAATCATCACATTGATAATGTAAACTCAACCGTAGAAAAACATCAATTATTTACTTTTAGACCAGTTAAATAAAAAACGTGGTTATTATCGTCGTACTGTAGTACGTTTTATCAGAGGGTAAGTGGTGAGAAATTTAAAGAAAAATAATGAGTTTATAAGAATATACTTTCTATTACTTGATAAAAAGGTTAGCATATTTGTATTTAATATTAATAAAAATCTTAATTTGCTAATAACTACTTGATTAATGTCTAACTATAAGTTGATTTTATTTGCTAATGATTTGATTTTTTTTGTTTATCATTGACAGCAATAATATGAGATTTAGTAATATATATTTCCAGTTTTTTCTTGGTTTTTTTAAGTATAATAAAATATTAAAACAAGTAAAAAGTATTTTATTTTTCAAATTCAGATTTGTATACAATGTAATCAATTTTATTGAAATATCTTTGAATCAATCGGTAAGATTTATACAAGTATAAAATATTTTTTTAATTAAATTTAGTCATATGTCAAAAAATGATATATTTAAAATAATAATATCTTTAGTTGATAAATAGTAAAAAGTAATCCAATTTTAAATAGGATTGGAAACATTTAATTATATGAATATATGTTATATAATTTAATTGACAATCAAACAATATAAAAAACAAATATAAAAATAAAATAGATAAATATTTGATAGAAGTAAAAATATTTAATTATTTGAATATTTTTTTATTTTGTTTTGCAAGTTATAAAATATAAAAGACTAAAAATAGGTCAAATATAAATATGAAAAATAATCCATCAATATTTTAAAAATAGATATTTGAATAGTACAATAATATTAGAAGTAAAAATTTATCAAATTTAAATAGGAATAGGAAGTGGAAGATTTGACAGATGGTTCATTAATGCTTTTATACGTATAACTATTGAGTTCGATTTTCGGAGAATATAAATTACAATAGAGGCAAAATTTATAGGAAATTTTCAGTGTGGTGTAAGAAGAATCGCCCGAAATAATCTTGCATATCACAGCTAAAATTGTCCGTGTAATTGTTTTTATAATTTGTAATAATTAATAAATTAAGATGATTAAAAAAAATAAAAATAAAAAAAAATTAATAATTTTAAAATATGTGATAAAATTTAATTGTAAACCAAATAACAAAAACATAAAAATGCAATAGTTTTGTTTTAACATTCGTATTCTGATGTGTGATCTATTTTTGTTTATTACAATTAACTATTTTTTTCTACCGATTTATAAAAAATAAATCACAAATTTGCGAATGAAATAGTCAGTCACGTCATTAAATATTTGTTTCTACCGTTTTTAATGAAATAAATCATTAATCGATTTAAAAAAAATGGCTACTTTTTTCATTTTACCAGTTGACAAAGAAACAGCCTATAGACCTTTCACAAGGCGCAAAACAGAAGATATTTATTACACAAATACCGTTATTTAAAAAGACATTACAAAAAGACAAAAAACAAAATAAACTTGTTAATCTTCGTTTTACAAAAGTCAACTAGGAAGACTTAAAACGCAACGTTTAGTTTCATCACCCCTTCCCCTTCCCTACCTCTTCATCCATCTCTCCGACGTCGTTGAAAGCTTGACCAGTCATCTGATCCGACGTTTTCAGCGACGTAGCCACCTGTCCAGGCCTAGTATCTTTCACGTCCACCGTCACAGTCGTCTTCCCGGAGCCTTCGTCTCCACGCGCCACCGCACGTGTCTCTTCATCAGACGGCGTCGTAGTACCAGTGAACCTGCTCTTTATCGCTCCAGTCATGTTCCCCAACGCACCAATTATCCCCTTCCCTTCTTCACCTCTACGAAAACAATCATTTTACTACTTCCTTAAGAAAAATGAGTTAACACTCAACATTCTTTTTCTACATATATAGTTCCATTGTTTTTTCTTTTTCTTATTTCTATTCACTTCCAATATTATTTTCTATACCTCTCGGTGGTGGAATCTTTAACCTCGCGAGCTTTATCGGTGGCGGATTCGGTCTTGTCGTGACCCATTTGGCCAGCGTCGTCTTTAAGCTCTTTGCCCTCAAGTCTCATTTCTTCCATTTTCCGTCTTGCTTCTTCTCCAGCCTCGTCCATTTTTTCCTATTAATTATAGCAACAAGTGATGAACAAGTATATAATTAAATAAACATCGACTACATAATCTTGCATAGAAAGAACTAAGCTAATACCTTGGCCGTGTCTTTGGTCTCTACGGCTTTCTGTTTGGTTTCTTCTGTCTTGCCAGACAAGAAACCCATTGCTCTCTTCGCCGTGTCCACTGCACTATCCTTCAGTTCACCGATCTTACTCACACTTGCGTCTTTCCCTTCAGTCGCCTTCTCCGCTGTGTAATCTTTATATTCGCCCATTTTCTCCGCCGTCTTATCTTTGGCTTCTCTCGCCTTATCCGCCGTGTAATCAGCAGTTTCCTTTGCTTTCTCCGTTGTTGTATCCTTTGCTTCTTTCGCCTTATCCGCCGTGTAGTCTTTATATTCACCTAACTTCTCCGCGGTCTTATCTTTGGCCTCCGTCGCCTTATCCACCGTGTAGTCTTTGTACTCACCCATCTTATCTTTGGCCTCCCCCGCTTTCTCCGCCGTGTAGTCTTTATAATCGCCCATTTTCCCGGCCGTCTTGTCTTTAGCTTCTCTCGCTTTATCCGCCGTGTAATCTGCGGTTTCCTTGGTCTTGTCTTTAGCTTCTCTAGCCTTGTCCGCCGAGTAATCCGCGGTTTCCTTGGTCTTATCGGCAGTACGGTCTTTCATCTCCGCGGCCTTCTCCGAAGCAACCTCGGCTTCGTTTCTTGTTGACTCGGCCGCGTCGTGGCTTTTACCGATCACCGCATCTTTCGTCCCTTGCACCGCCTTCATTACCGAGCCTAATAGCCCAGGCCTCTCGGTCTCTTCCTCCGCTAGAGGATGCTCCGTCGTTGTTGTCTTCTCCGTCACCTTATACGTCACACCGCCTTCTTTGTTAACATCTCTCAAATCGTCAGCCGCGAGCCTCGCCAAGTCTTCGGCTCTCTCGGACTTCGCTGCTCTCTCCGCCTCCCGTTGTCCTGACGCCATAATTTTTTGTTTTGCTTGGATTCCAAGAAAATTTTCTGATGAAATTCTTTTAAAATTTTATTCAAATGATATTCGCCGAGTTAATTAGTATTTTGAGCTGCTTTGTTGTCTTTATAGCAAGTGTTTTGGTACTAATGAGATGCCACGTGATGACTTCGATGAAGTAAAAGCTGCCACGTCTGGTCTGAATGTTTTCTTTATTTTCCTAATTTTTGTATGTAACCCTTTTGCGCGACACGTATCTGAGAAGATGGTTCTAGTGAGGAACCATGCCACGTTGAGCTTTTCATGCATCGTGTGCTTCGACATATCAATGGTAGTTGTTAAAAGCATGTAGAACATGTACATTGATTAGAGTTTTTAATGGAGTTCTCAACCATTTAATAATATTAAATCAACAATAAAATTAATTTAGAATTCACTAATTATTTTTAAAAATTTTTGTCCTTCATTAATTACAACCTCAAGAATAAAAAATATTATTTTTATAAATTTGAAAGCACACGACATTTTATAAAATCATCATTATATTACATTTCATGAAATTTTAAAAATACATTACATAAAAAAATTTAAAACATAAATTTGTAAATTATAAATTTTCAATTATTGTAATCTTTACATATGCTAAACCAAATTTTTGCCATAAATTTGCAAATTATAAACTTCAATTGTTGTAAAATCATTTGCAATAAAACTTATATCGTTAGTATAAACACCATTCAACAACTTTAAACAGATTTTGCAAACACATATGGTTAAGAAGAGACTTGATTTCACCTGAAGCAGAGTCTCTAAATTGCTTCAATGGCATTTTCCAGCGACCAAGAAAGTTCATTGTCCCAAGCAACAGTTGCGGCAAAACATAAGGTGGTTAGACCATGCATGTAGCTTGACCCGAATTTCCAATATACAGAGGGGTTACACACCTCCCTTCATTGTCATATGTTTTTGAGTCGCTTCCATGCTTTGACTTGGGTATGTTGTGGATGTATATAGGAAAGAACGGTGAAGGTAACCACCCCTGCGTCATATCAAGTCGGACACTAACAACATAAACATTGATCTCAATAATTTATGAGTCTAGCTAGCATCGAGTTAATGATCAATAAAATTATACGCGGAGGAGGAAGAAAGGTGTTACCGGTAGAGTAGCATAGCTAAGGGCCAGGTTAATGACACCATCTATTATAATCGACCCAATGATATTGAAACCAAGCATTCGCAATCCTAATCACAAGAAGGAATCAAGATTTCATATATATATATATATATATATATATATATATATATATATGAAACTGAACTATGTTTTTCTTTTATAGAAATTGAAAGATACTATCAGCAAATGCGCATGCATGTGTATTATATACCTGAGTAGGTCTCCCAAGGGTAGATGATGCCATTGTCATCAATATCAAAGAAGGCGACGTGTTGCAATAAATTTGCATGAGACTTAGCAATCAAGTGACTTAGCAAATCATATTGTGAGCAAAAACAAGTGAAAACCATATGATCATAATCCCTATATCTACAATGTGACATTATCCATTTATCTTCATGGAGATTAACAAAACTAGCCCGGTCAAACAAATTAAGCAACTACAACATCTAAAATTGCTCTTCTAATTGAAAGGAGAATGAGGTAGAAACGTACATGCTTCGCTGATGCAGTTAAAACCGCCGACGTAGGGATCGAATTCCCCGTTCCGTCCACCGCATTCGCCACCATCGCTTCAAATTTCCAAAATCCCAAATCCAATCTGATCAATTAAACAGAAAATCATCTGAACAATAATTAAATTAAGAAACTCCAAGGTTACTTAAATTCGATCGATGAAAGCCAAACAACGAACATTATCTCACCTTTTCTTTGGATGGCTCTGATGAGGAAAGATTTCTCTGTCAAAATCGCCAACAGAGACAGATCGAGACAGAGAGAAGAGATTCCAATCTAGACAGAGTCAAGGCGATCGCCGGAATCTCCTTGAGAGAGAGAGAGAGATTGAGTCGCGATGAAAAAAATCTTTTTCATCATCCCGTCTGATTTTTTTTTTAACCCGAACCAATCAGAGCATGCCACGTAAGGGCTCTCAAGGGTTCTGAAAACTCTGAAATAAGAACCGGGTTCTGGGCTTTTTATCAAATTTTATTTATTTTGGGCCTTTTGAGTTTATAAACCTCACCCTAACCCCCCCCCCCAATGTACATGCTATGGGGTTCGAATCAAATAAAAAAAAAAGTTGGAGAGAGAAGGAAATTGAGTTTCTTAAATTTCTCATTTGAGAAACAATTTTACCCATTTAGAGAGACTCCACTAACATGTGTTCATTTTCTATTGGTTCTATGCTTTTTATTAATTTAAATTTTAAACAAATAATGAAAATGAATAAAATATTATTTTTGAGAGGCTCATCAAGACTCCATGCGTTGGACATGCTCTAAGCAAGCAATTATGGTCGGTTTCTATATATTGTGTATTACTATGGAAAAATAGTCAGATAAATCTCTATTTTTTTTTTAATTTTGGCCATTTAAAACACCGACTTTTTTTTGGCCAATTTAAAAAATATTTTTTTTTGTTGATTTTCAATTTAAATCATAAAATTTTGTTGACTAAACCATTTTAGACGTGTCGTCAAATTTCTAACCGAACAAAGTAAACAGTGTTAATTAGCTGTTTAATAACACAATGATCTAAAACGACGTTATTTCGTTTTTCAGCAAAAAAAATATAAATTTCGTTTTGAAAGAATTCGAGAACTCTTAAAAAATCAGAGTTTAATACCACTAAACTAGACATGGAAAACGAGAAATGTTCATTAGATATATAGATTTGATATGTCTCATAATTTTTTAACGTCAGCTGATTTAATTATTTCCTCTATTTCTAAATCTCTATATCTAATGAGTCTAGTGGATGATGAATTATGATAGATAGGAGAGCTACAAAGTGGTTAAGAAATAATAAGCATTTCAAATCTCCATATCTATGAGTATTTATGGTTCTTAATATATAGTTCAATGGTATTAAATTCTGGTTTTGTTTCGGAAGTCAAGAGTTCGAGTCCCTTCAAAGCAAAATTTATATTTTTTGCTAAACTATGAAACGATGTCATTTTAGATAATTGTGTTATTAAACGGCTAATTAACACTGTTTTTCTTTTTTAAAATTTTGACGACGGACCTAAAATAATTCAGTAAACAAAATTTTATGATTTAAATTGAAACTCAATAAAAAATTAATATTTTAAATTGCCCAAAAAAGTTAGTTCTTTAAATGGCCAAAACTGGAAAATTGGAGATTTAGATGACTATTTTCTTGTATTACAATTGTATCTTGAGTAGTATAGTTTAATGATTCATTTAATAGTTTATCAATTATTTAATTAAAGAGATGGTAAATTATTAGCTATAGCAGAAATTCTGAGTTTGATATGAATGTTTTTGTTTTTTGTTAAAATATGAATGCGTCTTACAATATATAATGTGTATTTATTAAATATGGTTTGTATAATCATACGGTGAAGTTACCAGTGGTGTTAGTAGATTACTGATTTATATATAGAATTGGTTTCATAATTTTTATTATAGTATGTTTTTGTTGGCTGATTCAATACTTAACGAAATTGCCGTCGAAAACAAAAAAAAAACGAACTTTTTTTGTTGTCGACATTAAATATGATTCACATTATAAACTAACTAGAAATTGACCTGCACGTTGTGCAAACTTAATATTGTATTGTGTTCAAATTGTTGTTGTGCGGGCTTTAACACTATAATGTGTTCTAATTATTTTGTTTACTTTTGCTGGGAGAGTATGTGCATTCAATATATGTAATGTAATCTTTTAAAATATATTAATAATAGTAACTTTTTAAACTATTGTTGTCTACATCAAAATTTTTTTTAATAAAAATGTATAGATTCAATTACTGTAATAATACAGTAATGAGTAGTCGAAAAATGTGTCAGTAATAAGACAGTAGTTGTAAGAGGTTCAGTAATGGATATACGAACAAAAGCTGTCTTGAACTACCTGAAAGATGAACTTCCAACACAACAGCAACATTTATGCTATTTGTAATCCATTACTCGAGGTCTTCAGTGACTTGAACAGAAGAAACATAAAAAAACCTTTACGAATTGGTTGTGTTTGTTTCTTTATCGCCATTGTCGAATGCTAAACTTAAGAATCTTGTGGATTTTGGTAACAGGTTCGACAAGCTTCTTTGCCGTATGGTTTTCATCCGCGGGAACTTCTGCAAAATCAGTACAATGAAACTGAAAGAGAAAGAATTTACTTGAAACAATGTACACACAATACATGTTTCTTTTGACCCACAAGGTGAAAACAATAAGAGGGTTTCATGTTTTTGTGAGAAACGGTTTATAAAAAAAAGTGAACTAACCTTCCTTGTCAGAGAATGCAAGGCATGTACCAATTGTCTCTATATACTCTCCAACCTTAAAAAAAAAAGATTAGATCAAAATCTGGAACCATTAAGAATGTTTCTAAGCAAGAACTTGGAAAATTTAAGACTTACAAGCTTGATTTTCCCATCAATGGTCAAGACCGGATTCAAAGTATCTAATCCCTAAGAATAATAAAACAAAAACCAAATTTCAGAACACACAAAAAAAAACTATAATACAAAGAGTGTAATCTGATCATAAAGGTAGAGAAATTGGACAAACTGATAAAGTATATGGAGCATTTGAGGGAATGTCAATGTGCCTCGTAACATCGTCAAGATCAATCAGAACAAATTCGTCTTCTTCCTTCACTGATTCGTTGCTCATCTCTCTCCTTTTTCAATCTGACAATATAAAAAAAAAAAAAACCTAGCAAATTCATCAATCCATTACGAATCGTGAATGTTTCTCTCTTCCTTGCACTTTCTGATAACGATTTTAGCTTCAAGAAATTCTAAATCTTAAAAATTTTATGGCTAACCTTAAAATATTTTGAGTAAATCTGAAAACCCTAATTGAGGAATTGAAGAGCAATCCCAAATCAAGAGACGGAGGCGGAGAAGAAGAAGAGTCGTGCAATTTCAAACTCCGATCGTACCGGACCGGTTTTATCTACGCTCACTTTTCCCTTTAAAATCTGTTTTAATCGGATCAGACCGTTCCCGGTTAAATAGCGGAATACCCTACTTGAGACCAAGCCGAGCAACAAAACAGTTTGGTAACATTACGTAAATGCGGAATGGCGGGATACTTTACTTTTTATGGAATACAAATTTGCAAAATGAAATTATTGTATGATTGTATAAATTTTGCGGAATGGCGGAAACTTTAAATAAAAAATTTAAGTTATTTTTAGTAATCGATATGAAAATATAAAAAAGTGGTATGCAAAATATAGTCGATGGCTTGAACCCAATTCTTTGATTATTGTTACAATATAGTAGTAAAAGTATTTTATGCTTTTCTCAAAAAAAAAAAAAGAAAAACTCTGAAATTATTATTACATGGTTTTACGATGGTTTTATATTTTTAACTCTAGCTTTCAGGTTTTACGATATCGTAAATCTGAATAAAAGATAACAAAATCGAATTAAATAAAATTCTTGCACAAACTTATGTGGTTCGTCTTAGATTATTGTGAAAATTAATACATTTATAATAGAAAACTAATTACTCTTCTTGATATATGTGAAAACTTCAGGAAGAAGAAGAGTAAGGTTTATATTGTTTCAAGCAAATTTACTATTTTACCCTTGGTTCAAATTGTTGATTTAAATACTACAAATGAAGTAAACCAGAGAAGTACAAGTTCTAGCATTAGGGCTTTGATTACAACAAAGAGAGCAAAGAAATGTTCATATAACATGTTCACTTGGATATTACATACATCATCATGATAGAAAACATAGGCTTTCTTATTTCTGCAAAAGCAAGTCGGTATCAAAAGGAAAAGCTTTAAAGATATTAGCCGAGTTTCTTAAGTTGTAATGGAAGAAGAGGGAAACTTCCATTCAAAATTTCCTAACCAAAAAACAAAAAGATGTACAAGAACAACAATCGTTTTCCTCAAGACTTTTAGTTAACTCACGTATATAACTAAATTATTAAGTATAGATAAATTATTAATTATTTTACTTTTTTTGACAACAACTAAAAATTATTAACGATGTTGAGATCTCTGTCTTTTTTTTCTATGTACATTATTCATTTTTAGTTTTCTTACTTTTTCTTACATTTACTATTAGTTTTGTGATTCTTTTTTTCTCCTTTTTGTAGTGCAGTATGCTCTCGTTTTTTATTGGGCTACATGCATTAACATTTATACAAAGCTGTGTATTTTTTTTTTAAAAAGACAAAATTGCGTATTTATACAAGAACATTGTTGGCTTAACCTAAGAGCATGTTTATTGGTGAACTTTTGTAGGTTTTTTTAAATATAAAATTATTAAAATTTGAATAAAAGGAAGAAAAAGAGTTTTTGGTTGAAATAATGGGTATATTGAAATATAAAATTAATAAAATTTAAATAAAAAGAGGAGATAGTGGATATTTTTGGAAGGAGAGTATCTTTAGAATGAATTTTTGGAAAAAGAGTTAGGGTGTGTTTAAATATAAAATTAATAAAGTTGAGTAAAATGATGAAAGAGAAGAATAAAATTGAGTAAAGGATGAAAGAGAAGGTATAAAGTTGAGTAAAAAGAAGAGAAAGTTTGTTTTTAATAATTTTATATTTAAAAAAACCCATAAAAATTCATGGCCTAAGTATTGACTTGATCAACTTAACCTAAAGCCCAGTTAACATTAACATATATGTATCCTAATACATTATACATATAGCCCTATATTTTTAAATAATTTAATTTATTTTTTTTTATAGGGTTTATATTTGGTTTCTATACGGTAACAAATTTTCCATGATTATTGACTTTAAATATATATATATATATATATTTTTTTTGTCAACAATATGAAATATTATTAAAAGCCCATTAAGAGCATAACATAGGGAAAACGGAGCGCAACAACACTGGACTATCATATTAAGCCTAAGCCTAAAAACTATCCTAAGAGAAGATGTTTCTAGAGAAAACCATGGATATGTTGATGGGGAGGAGCCGCCACTGCCAACCACCGGTCCGCCGCTGCAAGCTCCGATCACGCCGGGTTCCAGACGAATCTTAAAAGAAACTAACTTTAATCACGAATCCATCAAAACCCAACCTCTCCGTAATCCACAAAAACCCCAATCCAGAAACCTTGAAATTGAAGATCAGATCTACATCTCTTTCACCATATTGAATCCATCTCCAATCTGCTCTCATCGTCGGACACTCAACTCCACTACCATATAAATCTTCGATGGCCCGTTAATAATAACGGAGGAGTTGAGGAAGACATTACTTCTAAACAAGATTAGAGTAGAGCAAAAGTGGAAACAAATACAGATCTGATACAATCTCAAAGTGAAAGTTCTTCGAAGGAAGAAAAACATATCTGAAAAGGGGAAAGGGAATCCGAATCACTAGGAAGGATTATCCGGACTAAGCCGGAAAACATTTCCGATTGAAAACGGAAATACCGAACTAACTATAACTAAGGATTTAAGAGATTAAAAACGTACCCAATGCTTGTCGATGGAGAAGATGATCAACAGAGCAAAGAGGTAATTGCAGCAAGAAAATGAAGATAGCTTTGAAACGGCTTCGAAAACCCTAAACCTAGTAAAGGCAGTGACTTTTAATATATATATATATATACTAGATGAAAAATCCGCATACTGATTTTTTATTTAATTTTTTATAAATTTATCGAAAATAAAATATTTAATTGTGGTAAACAAAATTAGATCATCCGTTAACATAAAACCATTGATCAAGAATAATATTATTTATTAATTATTTTTTATTTTTTATGTTTTTGTTATGTGATTTACAATTAAATTTTATCATATTTTTTGAAATTATTAGTTTTTTTTAATCATATTTAAATTTGGTAATTTTTTAATTTTAATCTTGTTTTACAATTCAAATATCTACTGATGGATTATTTCTTATATTTATATTTGAACTATTTTTACTCTTAAATATTTTATAACTTGAAAAAATCAAAAACAGAAAGAAAAAATTAGATAACTCCATAAAATTGAAAACGTTATTACAGAATCATTTATATATAGAAGTCTATCAATATTTATGTATTGTATTCTTATATTTTATTTTATATATTGTTCGATTTTCAACTAAATTATATCACATATATTCAAATAGTTAATTATTTTTAATCTTATTTAAAATAGTATTACATTTTACTATTTACCAAATTAAGATAGTGGATAAATCTAATTAAAAAATTATTTTATATTGAGAGATTAGCTAGAATAATTTTTTTTTTTAAATAGCTAAAATAACCTTACTATTTTTTTATTGCTGAAATAACCTGTTCTAGATTTTTTTTTTCATAATACCAAAATTGTCCTTCGCAGACTCTACCGAAACATTGGTAGACTCTGCCGAAATATTGATAGACTCTACCGATGTATTGGCAGTCTATGCAAATATCTAAAAATACGCATATACTGCCGAACATTTGCATACTCTGCCAAAACATTGGCAGATTCTACCGAAACATTGGCAGACTCTGCTAAAACATTGGCTGACTCTGCCGTGGTATTGGCAGAGTATGCCAATATATTGGTAGAGTCTACCAATGTTTCCGCAGAGTTTACCATATCTCGGTAGAGTTTGCCAATGTATATAACCAAAATAGATAAAGAAAAATTATGAAATACACTGAAAATTGATGTCTCTTTTATATTTTCCAAAATATTTAAACCTAGAGATTGGTTTCATTTTCCCATAATGAAATAAAAGATTTTTAATAAAATTTTGATTGTTATAACACTTTTTTCATAAAACTGAAATGCTCATTTTCCTAAATAAAATTAAACATTTGATACAGAACAATTTGTTTGTTGGGTCAACCAAATAAACCTCCTTTGAAAAGGATTCATAGTTTAATTATTTTGTTATTAAATCCAACTTTATGATCTTTCGATCTAAAACATCTCTGTAAATTGAGAGATTTCATATGAAGTAAATTGTACTAACCAATTCTACTTTATTTTATCTTCGATATATAAATTTATTAATCTAATTTTAAACAATTCACAATACAAAAAATACAAAATAATATAAAATCACAGTGATAAGTAACATGAGCACAAAATTGTATTCAAATACTTGAAAACTTTGCATGAAATCAAATAAATAGAAAGATACAAAAATTAATCAGTAATAAACATACCTTTTTAATGCAAAAACAATTTCGAGATATCTTTAAAGGTGATTTTTGTAGAATAGAATCGGTGGTTCTGAAAGAAAAAGAAAATTGCTCTAAAAGCTGCGGCGTAAATGAAAATGAAAAAAAAAAGTTTGGGAACCTTATATATAAAACTGGTTGACCTAAATAAATAACAAGGACTGGCCCATATATATTGGGCTCAAAGTAAATTATTTGACCCAAATCTATATAACATCCATATTTTTGTACAAAATTAATTCTATAATATAGAAATTGTATCCGAAAATATTAATTCTAACACAATATGGACTCCGTGCTTTTATCCTTTATCATTGGGCTTAAGCAAAAGTTGTATAAAATATTGGATTCAGTGGAATTAATATGGTGTCAACACCATTTTTTTATAAATTTGGTTTTTAATGTATTGTTATAGTCTTTTGATTCTTCAAAGATGTATGTTCTTGTTTAAAAATTGTGAAATTAGCATGTCTTTCATTATATATTTGACTTATAAGAAAAAGGGTATATAACTTTTTGTGTCCACTGAAAGAGAAAATATTTTGAGAGTCTAGGTGATTAGAATCGCATAAACATTCTTATAGAATATAATTAAAGCTTTGTTATTATAATTGAGGTGAATACCCACGCACACCCGCGGGTTTTCGTGTTCGTATGTTTAATTTTTTCTTATTTGTTCTAAATTTTTTCGTATTTAGATTTAGTTTCATAGATACATAGTAAATACTTATTTTATACTTTTTGGATACCATATTGAAAGTTTTATTTAAGATCACGGTTGAGCGGATTTTTGTGTTAATATATTTATTTTTTACTATTTGTTACAACATTTTCGTATTTAGATTAAGTTTCATAGAAAATATTTTTTATTTATCATAATATTTTGATTTTAGGACTATATAGAATTATCTGATCAATTTATTTTTACCCATCTAAATATTTGCTATGATAATATGCATCCAAACATGTCACACATCATTTCTATAGGTCGTGGATTTTGATTAGTTTACTATGTTAATTTTCGTCTCGACTTCTTTGCAGAAGAAATTCAAGCATCGGGGTATATATTTTTCATGTAAATGAAACATTTTCGATTAAGGTTGTCCGCAGATGAACCATCAAACTAGTAACATTTGATTTAGTATGTGGGGATGATTAAAAAAAATTCAGATTACCGTAAAGTAAACTCAATATCCAATGTTTCGAGCCAACTGGAGTATATCACAGATCCGATGGATCCCAAATATTTTACCAAACCAAAGAGTCTGATATTTGGGACATCCTTTCAGTTGTCTCAAATAAATATACAATCTTTGTTCAAATCCTTTATATATTATTTGGTAACTCATTTGTGAAAAATGATTAGATGTAATCTCCACAATCAATTTTCACAAATTTTATTATGACATGGCATCTCACTTAACTTATTCACAAATTTTCATAAAATTATTTTCCAGTTCCATTCAAAATTCAAAATCATGTCTTTATGCTTTTCGCATTTGAATGGTAGTCTTAAAATATGTTTTCCTCCATTTTTGTAAAAGGAAAAAGTAAAATGATCCGTCCTGTATTCCAAAGGTAAATAAGAAATGATAGCAACCATATAAACAAGTAAAATGATCTTTAATCTTGAAAGATCTCAGGCTACGTAATAGAAATGAATCATACAATACCAAATACAGACCATCATGTAAGAAAATGTATAAAAGCTGAAGGAGATCCAGTTACAGAAGTACACAATCTCAATATCCTATCGAAACCCATGAAATTACCCAGATTTTGCCACTAAAATAGCGAGAAATCAAAAACATATCACACAATCCGATTGAAACAAATGAAGATCCCAATTCAGTGAATCGATCCATCTCACAATAAAATCATGAATCATTGTAATTAGATTCAGTAACGAAATCGAAAGAGAGAGTAGAGATTTGATTACTTGAGAACCATGGTTGCTGCTGCTGCTGCTGCTGCTCCTTTTCGTCTTCTTCCTCCTCAGGCTGCTCCCGAAACCCTAGAACAAAAAACCCTAATTCAATCGAGACTTTATATAAGAGACATCGTAACCCATTTCCGTAATATATATACATCTCTTAATTTCCGTTAGCCCACAACATAAAAGCCCATTAATTCGGGCCCATAATTCGTTACCGTGATGACGTCAGCATCTCCTCAATCATTATTTTTTTGATTTTTGTTCCCAAGCCGCCGGTGGAGGAAACGGCGACGTATCGTAAAGGTTGATGATTGTTTGTTTGAAGAAGTAGCTAAGCTCTCTCTCTCTCTCTCTCTCTCTCTCTGCACACAAGCTTCTAGAAAGAAGAAAATCAAAATCACACAAGAGAGATCCAAAAAGTTGGATTTGAAATCGTCGTCGGATTATCCAAGAGTAGAGAGATTGATATAGATAGAGATTTGTTTCTTCTCCTTTGTGTCTGGATCGGTGAATATGGAGGTGGAGAAGTGGAGTAGCGACGGTGGCGATGTTGGGTTTGAATTGGTGTTAGTTTGTTTCTGAATTTTTGAATAATCTCCGATGTATACGGAGTCAATAGGTTGTCCGAGTATTGTGCTTCTGTTAGTAGTGCTTTCTATTTCTTTGCTTCAAGTATTTGTAAGAAGACTGAGTCTTCATCTCTCGGCTATATATATAGCCTTTTCTTTGTGCTAATAAGAAAATCGAACTATTCAGTTTTCTTTTGTGTATTTTGCTTCTGAGAACAACAAATTGGTATCAGAGCATAATATCTGGGAAAGGGAAACACTAGTGTGAGAGTGAGAGAAAACACGGGTGAGTGATAATGGGAGATTCAAGCAATTTTGGTCAGCCGAGCATACCAAGATTCGATGGTGATTATGATCACTGGAGCCTACTGATGGAGAACCTGTTGAGATCGAAGGAATACTTTGTTGTGGTGAAAGATGGAGTTGCAGAGCCGGCTAGCGAGGAAGCGCTGTCCGATGTGCAGAAGAAAGCTCTTGCTGAGGCAAGATTGAAGGATCTCAAAGCTAAGAACTCCCTCTTTAGTGCAATTGACAAATCTATTCTGAAGACGATTACCTTGAAGGAGACCTCCAAACAATTGTGGGACTCAATGAAGACGAAATATCAAGGTAATGCAAGAGTGAAGAGGGCTCAATTGCAATCACTAAGGAGAAACTTTGAGCTCCTTGAGATGAAGAATGGAGAAACCATTACTGATTACTTCACAAGAGTAATGGTGGTGGCTAACGACATGTGAAATTGTGGAGATGACATGCAAGATGTCAAGATTGTGGAGAAGATTCTGCGTATACTAACTAAGAACTTCAATTATGTCGTTTGTTCAATTGAGGAGTCCAACGTCATTGATAGCATTTCAGTTGATTCGCTACAGAGCTCGTTGCTGGTTCACGAATCGAAGATGAGAAAACCAAGCTGTGGAGGAGAAGAGCAAGTGTTGAAAGTCGCCTATGATGATCGAGGTGGAAGAGGCAGAGGAAGAAACGGACAAGGAAGAGGAAGAAGTAGAGGAAGGGTCTTTAACAAAGAAACAATTGAATGTTTCAAGTGTTACAAACTTGGACACTTTCAATACGAGTGTCCGAGCCGGAATGGTAAAGCTAACTACGCTGAGGTATATGGTGAAGAGGATGATGTGTTGTTGATGGCTGTCACGGGAAATAATGAAAAGGAAGAAGTCTGGTTCCTTGATTCAGGTTGTAGTAACCATATGTGTGGAGACAAATCATGGTTCTCAACTCTTGATGAAGAATTTCGTCATTCGGTCAAATTAGGAAATAATTCCTCACTGGTAGTGACCGGGAAAGGTAGTGTGAGTCTACGAGTTGAGGGAAGAGCACACACACAGTCACCGACGTCTACTTCGTACCCGAATTGACGAGCAATCTGGTCAGCGTAGGACAACTTGTCGAAAGAGGATGTGAAATGTTGATGAAGCAAGGAGTATGCAAGGTCTTTCACCCTCATCTAGGCCTGATTATGCAATCAAAGATCATGACAAACAAGTTGTTCAAAATCGCAGCAACCAGAAATGCAGTATCGGAGTGCAATCAAATCACTGAAACAGAGGAGTCTCAGCTCTGGCACCGAAGGTATGGACATCTCAATTATAAAAGCTTGAGAACTCTGCAATATCAAAACATGGTGAAAGGGATGCCTCTTCTAAGGAAGTCAGAGGAACCAGGAAAGTGTGTAAGTTGTTTTGTGGGAAAACAACATCGGGAGAGTATTCCAAAGAAGAGTATGTGGCGTGCATCAAGGAGACTACAGCTGGTACATTCGGATCTCTGTGGTCCAATCTCTCCAGCTTCAAACAGTTACAAAAGATACATCCTTACCTTCATTGATGATCACAGTAGAAAGGTTTGGGTTTATTTCTTGTCGAATAAATTCGAGACTTTTGTTTCTTTCACAAGATTCAAAAGTCAGGTGAAGAGGGAGACCGGAGAGGCACTCGTATGTCTGCGGACAGACAGAGGAGGCGAATACATGTCCAATGAGTTTACAAGTTTTTGTGGAGAGACGGGAATCAGTAGACAACTCACAACAGCCTTTACGCCACAACAAAACGGAGTAGCCGAGCGTAAAAATCGTACAATTATGGAGATGGTGCGATGCATTTTAAGCGATAAGGAGGTTCCCAAAAGGTTCTGGCCTGATGCTACAAGATGGGCAGTCCACGTGCTAAACCGAAGTCCCACTTCTGCTTTGAAAGAAAAGACACCAGAAGAGATGTGGAGTGGAGTCAAACCAACGGTGGATTATTTCAGAGTCTTTGGGTGCTTGGCACATGTTCATGTTCCGGAGCAGAGGAGAAAGAAATTGGATGATAAAAGCACTATATGTGTGCTAATTGGAGTGAGCGATGAGTCAAAGGGGTACCGATTATATAATCCAGCAACAGAGAAGGTTGTCACGAGTAGAGATGTGGTTTTTGAAGAAGAAAAAGAGTGGAACTGGGGAGAAACAGTTGGAGGGACAAGTAACGAACCGCTGATATTGGAGGAGAGCGAATCAGAAGTACATGAAGAGGAGTTACCAGTGCTACAAGCTGAGAGACAAGAAAAAACCACAGCTCGCTCTCCGGAGGCGGTTCCTCAGACTTCTCCGATAACACGAACTCGTAGACCACCATCTTATTTGCAAGAGTATAAGACTGGAGAAGGTCTATCTGAAGAAGAAGAAGACATAGCTGACTTTGCCATGTTTGCTTCACTCGCTGATCCAGTCACCTTCGAAGAAGCTAAAGGAGATGATAAGTGGATAAATGCTATGGAGACTGAACTGGAATCCATAGAGAAGAATGGAACATGGTTTCTCACGGAGCTGCCAAATGGAGCAAAGAAGATATGTGTGAAGTGGGTATACAAGACAAAGCTAAATGAAAGAGGAGAGGTCGATAAATACAAAGCAAGGCTTGTTGCAAAGGGCTATGCACAACTAGAAGGTGTAGACTATAACGAAGTCTTTGCTCCGGTTGCAAGGTGGGACACTATACGTATGATTCTGGCTTTGGCAGCTCAAGAAGATTGGTGTGTTTATCAGCTAGATGTAAAAAGTGCATTTTTACATGGTGAGTTGTCTGAAGATGTATATGTAGAGCAGCCGCTGGGTTACATCAGAAAGGGAGAGGAGCATAAGGTCTATAAGCTCACAGAGGCCTTATACGGCTTAAAGCAGGCGCCTCGCGCATGGTACAGCAAAATTGAGGCATACTTCTCCAAAGAAGGCTTTCTAAGATGCGAATACGAGCATACACTGTTTGTTAAAACAGAGGGAGGTAACAAAATCTTAATTGTTAGCTTGTATGTGGATGATTTAATCTTTACTGGAAATGATGAGAGTATGTTAGAAGGGTTCAAACTCTCCATGAAGAAAGAGTTTGATATGACAGACTTGGGGAAGATGAAATACTTCTTAGGTGTCAAAGTGATACAAGATGGAGACGGAATCTTCATTCATCAAAGGAAATATGCAGGAGAGATCTTGGAGAGGTTCAATCTGCTCAATGGAAATGAGGTGAAAAACCCGATTGTGCCAGGAACAAGACTGTCAAAAGAGGGAGATGGAAACAAGGTGGATCCGACATTGTACAAGCAGCTCATTGGGAGTCTAATGTACATCACGACGACAAGACCAGATATGATGTACACTGTGTGCTTGCTGGCTAGGTACATGGCAGATCCTTATGACCAGCATATGCAAGCTGCAAAAAGGGCACTTCGATATTTGAAAGGTACTCTTGGCTTTGGTGTCTTTTACAAGAGGAAAGATGTTGGTGAGTTAACTGTCTATACGGACAGCGACTATGCCGGTGATATCGATGATAGAAGGAGTACTAGTGGCTATGCGTTTTTACTAAGTGGCGGAGTTGTGGCATGCACTACAAGAAAAACGTACATTGTTAGCGCGGAAAATCTGCTATCATAAGTAATAGATAGCGAATTCATAAATGCTATGATATCAGCAGCTATGGTAGATGCCGCACCTACGATAGCATGTTTTATGTATGCTGTAGTAGGTTCTTATACGATAGCAATATTTGAATGCTTTCATTTATTTTCTCGTAACTCTACTTTTGTTGCTATGATATACGCACTATACAACAGCAAGTACTTGTTGCTATGATATACACATTATTCGTTTTTTTAATGCTATTATCGTATATGATAACATTTGTTTTCCTGCTATTATATACATTTTCATAATGCCATTTTTCCATTTATATAAATAGAACCTGTTAAATTCAACATACAACATACATAACATAATTCCAAACCCAACATTCCAAACACAAGTCTGAATCCAAAAATACATAACACAAGTCATAAGTTTAGTAGACAAAACTAGAAAACTACATAGAATTGGACCAAAGTTGTTTCACTCCCTGCACAGATTTGGACAGAGTCATTATTAGTTTTGCACATCAAAGACCAAGTAAAATCAATCACACTAATAACAACTTACCACATTGCGTAACAGTCAAAAGATGACTACTTGATCAATTGGCCATGCGATAGATGAACCAAGCGCATCTCTCATATACTCGATCTCATCCGATGACCTCCACACTGCTGCATCATCTACCTGCACTTTATCTATCCAAACTCGCACAACATTATGACCCAAGCGAACAAAGTGGACTTTTTGCTCTGGATCTGTTGAATGCACACGTCCTTCAGCAACAACCCGCTTCCTTCCACTAATATCCATTAACTTACACTTCTGATTTTCTTTGATACCTCCCATTTTTCGCTGACATGTTGACAATATAGACCATTCACTATATATACAAGATTACCATAATCAACTTAATAACATATATAAATTATTTACCGGAGATCTTCGAAGAGGAGACAGTATTGAAGGTAGTTGACGTTCCTTCACAGTTGAGTTTTGAGCGGTTGTTGGAGACTTCTCACATGTTGGTTGAGATTTCTCGATATGAGCTTTAGAACCTGTTGCTGCTGATTTTTCACATGTTGATGCCGCTTTTCCTCCTCCTGTTTGACTACTTGATGCAGAATGCTGATTATGAGATTTCTCACATGTTGCATCTGGGTGATTTTCAAAAATAACTTTGGTGACAGGCCATGCTACAAAGGATAGTAAACAGTCCTGCAGATAAGCAACATCCATCGTAGGCCTCCATATAAACGTATCGGGTTGATGGACCATATCAACAAATACTTTAACAGCCTTTGGTCTGAGTGGAAGTCCATTCACCAAAGATTTTGGCTCTTGTGTGTGCCAACGTCCTTCTGCAACAACTACATCATCTGCAGACAAATCGAGTAGTTTGCATTTGTTCAAAGAAGTTGATCTTGGGCCCTATTAAGAAACATTCCGAGTAAATATGTTAAACTTATCATTATTCTGTAGAAACTAATCAATTGATGAACAAGTCATAGAGTTTACCAGTGGTGGAATATCTTCTTGTTGGAGTCCTTGCTCTAGGTTAACATACTTACATGCAGGCCATGCAATCGTATTCCCAACAGCTTCCTCAATTGTGAACATATCACTAGCAGGTCTCCAAAGGAATGCGTCTGGTACAGTAGCAGTGTCAACCAAGACTTTAACATCTGAAGGGCCTAAACGGCTCTCATTGACCACATCATCCGGATTAGAAGATATAATACGCCCTTCAGCAACGTTCGCATCATCACCAGCCCAGTCAATCAAGACACACCTAGGTTGGCTTCTTCTGTTTACACTCTACATATTTGATTACAACAAATGTTAGACTGTAAAATGTTAGACTGTCACGTACGATGGAAACCTAAAAATTATCATACTGTAATATGCAATTTCAATTACTTACCCTAGCAGCTGAGTTTTCACTAACTTCATGTTCTTGTCTCTGTAACATACGATATAAACATCAATTGTTATGTAATACAACTACTTCTTAATTGATTCAGATGGATCAGTGTTTTACCTGATTCTTCATTATGACAATTTCACTTTGTAGCTCATTCACCTTTTGCTGTAGATGAATTTGCTTCTCTTCCATTTCAGCCATACACTTGTGCTTCACTTGGAAACAAGCTAATTTGGTCTTACTCATGCTTCTACCCATTGCCTTCATTCGACCAGGATTATCAAGTCCCAACAGTTGGCTAAGTGTATCTTGTCCTTCATCTGTTGCAGTTGATGGATTACCAGAATTAAAAATATCTGCAGCCTTTTTCTACAAATAACAAATTTCATAGTAACAAAATCAGCAGTAGCAAAATTTCTAACCAAAACCAAAATTATAACATAAATTTGTTCTCCTTCTTCATGCATAAGTCAGGAGGCAAATTATAGTTCACTACCAAAACCGGCCAGCAACTGTAGTTGGTATTCTTCATGTTGAATGGATTAAATCCATCTGTGGAAAGTCCAAGCCGCAAATTTCTTTCTTCTGCTGCGAATGAGGGGTATTTGTCATCCATCTGATCCTAGGTAACTGAATCCACAGGGTGTCGGAGTTTTCCATCGCTACTCTTGTTACTATAACGCCACCTTAGATCCTTAGCCATTTCCTCACACCTAAACATTCTCTTCAGCCGTGGGATTATCGGAAAGTAACGTAATACTTTATGTGGGACTCTTTTCTTTACTTCTCCAGTGAGCGTGTTAACCTTCCATCTAGACGCATTGCATTTAGGACAATTCTCAAGCTTCTTGTACTTCTTTCTGAATAAGCAGCAATCATTAACACAAGCATGAATCTTCTGGTAACCCATATCAAATGATTTCAGAAATTTCTTAACATCGTATAGTGATGTGTGAAGCACATTATCCTCTGGTAGCATCTCCGGCAATGTCTCTAGCAGATCATTGAAACTCTTGTCAGACCAGCCATTCTGTGTCTTCAGTCTAAATAGTCTGACAATAGCCGAGAGCTTACTATGGTTGACACAACTTGGATATAAGGGTGTTTCAGCATCGTAAAGCTTTGCAAGGAACTCGTCTTCTTTCTTGTCCTCACCCTCTGCAATCTCGTTGAAGTCAGCCTTACTAAAAAACCCCTCATCCATAAATTCAGCAGCTTGATATAACCCCAAAATCTCATCACTCAACTGAGTTCTCTTACTGTCACCTTCAGACCTATAATTCAACTCTCCATGATGATACCAATCAGACCGCAACTTATAAGACTCATCCATTCCCCTCGTAACAAGATGATCTACTACAATACTTTCTGAGTGACGATCTATATTACGACAGTCAATGCAAGGACATATAATCATATCACCGTCTCCCAAAGCCGCAGCCACAACTCGTACAAAGTTCCATGCCCCTCTCTCATAAGCTGGATCAGCTCTTCAATGCATAATTAAAGGGAAAAAAAACCCAGTAAACTCTCTAAACCACTACTTAAGCTAGGCTAACCTACATAAGTTATTTCATTACCTGCAAAGATGCACCCAATCCTTGTCCACCATTATATGATCTAACCTTAATTAAAACCTTAGTACCACAAACAGCATAGCAGATTTATTGACAAAATCGTAGAGATAAGAGAATCATAGAATTCACAAACAAGTATATCGCATATAATAAACCAATATAAACCTCAAACATGAAACAGTATTTTCAGAACAACCAATCAACATAAAAAACAAACCAAAAACACATGACCACCATTCATAAAGTACTTAAAAGAATCATCAAAAGAAACAAAAGAGATAAGGTACTAACCTGTCCTGTGATGGGAGATAAATAAAATCTTAAAATTCCTTTATTGCACTCAGCAACACTTGCAAAAAAACAATTAGAGAAAGAGTATAAGTTTTAATAATCATATTATAGTTTGATCTCAAAATATCACAAATCATATACAATTAGAGAAAGAGTATAAAGAGTGTTAATAAAAGAGTTTCCATGAAATGGACAGAAGTTTTCACCGTTTAGTTTCAGGTTAATCTGCTGATGGATTCATCTTCTCAATATATACAGTTATCTCAAGTCAAACAACATGCTTAAGTGATAATTTCAGTAGCAGAAAATCAAAATGAAGAACACTAAATGAAGTTTTACTTAAGGTCAAACAAAATTCCAGTCCAACAAGAATTGGAACAAACCTCAATTTTACAAAATGAAGCAACCAAATCCAAGGCACAACAGTACAATATAGCGACCAAACGAAACTCCAGTCGTAAAATCATGTGCACGAAACAAGACTCAAAAAATCAAAACATAAATCAAAGCAAATAAGTCAAACATAAATCATATCAAACAATCACGGTACAAAATCAAACTCCAATTTCATGACTGAATCAAAACAGATAAACAGATTTGAGCTCTAATCCAAACTTATATCAAATAATCACGGTACAAAATCAAAGCAAATAAGTCAAACATAAATCATATGAGGAAGAAAACCACCTTCGATTGGAGCTCAAATCAGTTGATGAGATTTCTTCTCCTTCTGTTCCTTAAGCTTTAGATCTTCGTTGTTATCAATTGAACTTCAAACCTCACAAAAGTATATGACAAAGTTAAGATGAGAAGGCAAAATCAATGAAATGAGAACGATGAAGAAATAACTAAATGAAGCAGACATACCTTCACTGTGTTTCGTCTAAGAGAAAGGAGACAAACGGAGAAGTAGATAACTCAGGAAGGAGAAAGACGGAGAAATCGAGGAATGAGCAAGGACACAGATGAAGAGCACGAGGTTTCAGGCGATGATGAAATGAAACCAAAACAGATCTAGGTCGAATTTCATCAAGTATAGAAACAATCGAGGTCGACGGGGAGGAAAGTGACTAAGGTTGAAGACGGCGACAGATTTCGTCGACGGGGAGGAAAGTGAATTTTAGGGTAAGATTTGTTTTTTGCCTAAGTGTTGAACACAACAAAGCCTCTTATTTTTTTTTCTTTTGGGTCAAAAACAAAACTTTTTTTTTGTGTTAAGCGGGATGTGTAAAATTTTAGTAAGTGTTGGCGGACAAAAGTGATTTTCGCTTCCCGCTTTGCTATTATTAGGTTTAGCGTTGTTTTAATGTTGTGATATGGTTACCAAACTCCAAGGTACCATTTTTATAGCATTTTCAAAATTCGTGCTATCCTAATGTGCTATCAATGAACACTTTTTTTGTAGTGATGGGCGTCAAAGAAACAGCCGGTGGTGACTCTATCAACGACAGAAGCTGAGTTCGTTGCAGCAGCTTATTGTGCTTGTCAATATGTTTGGATGAGGAGGATCTTAGAGGAGTTTGGGTTGAAACAGTTAGGAAGCACCACAATCATGTGTGATAATAGCTCAGCTATTAAGTTGTCAAAGAATCTAGTTCTTCATGGTTGCAGCAAGCATATTGATGTCAGGTTCCATTTTTTAAGAGATCTTACTAAGGAAGGAATTGTGAAGTTGGTTCATTGCGGGACAAGTGAACAAGTTGCAGACATCCTAACTAAGCCGTTGCGTTTGGAGATCTTTGTGCATTTAAGGGAGAAGCTTGGAGTGTGCGAGAAGGTAAACTGATGGCTACCGCTTTCAGTTTAGGAGAGGCAATGTTGGGTTTGAAATGGTGTTAGTTTGTTTCTGAATTTTTGAATAATCTCCGATGTATACGGAGTCAATAGGTTGTCCGAGTATTGTGCTTCTGTTAGTAGTGCTTTCTATTTCTTTGCTTCAAGTATTTGTAAGAAGACTGAGTCTTCATCTCTCGGCTATATATATAGCCTTTTCTTTGTGGTAATAAGAAAATCAAACTGTTCAGTTTTCTTTTGTGTATTTTGCTTCTGAGAACAACAGGCGAGTACACGTCGGAGGACGAAGGGACGGAGGATTACCGGCGCGGCGGTTACCACGCCGTTCGGATCGGTGACTCTTTCAAAAACGGCCGGTATGTTGTTCAGAGCAAACTCGGTTGGGGTCATTTCTCTACTGTCTGGCTCGCTTGGGACACTCAATGCTCTGTACGTACCTCTCTCTCTCGTCAATCTTCATACGAATTTCTTGAAGCTAATCTTTACATGATGTTAGTTCCCATTGTGTTGGTTAGGAACTAAGTAGAGATTCTTAATCATCTAATGAACAAAAGGAAATTGTTATCTAAGAATATGTTTGGGCAGTTAATATGAAATGCTTTGGATATTGATTTGGTTGCTTTGTTTGTGTGAGTTCGCAGAGATATGTGGCTTTGAAGGTGCAAAAGAGTGCTCAGCATTATACTGAAGCTGCAATGGATGAGATAACCATATTGCAACAGATTGCAGAGGGGGACACTGATGATACCAAATGTGTTGTGAAGCTTTTGGATCATTTCAAGCACTCAGGACCGAATGGGCAACATGTATGTATGGTTTTTGAGTACTTGGGCGATAATCTATTAACGCTCATAAAGTATTCTGACTACCGTGGCTTGCCTATTCCGATGGTTAAAGAGATTTGTTATCATATGTTGGTTGGATTAGACTATTTGCATAAACAGCTCTCGATCATACATACTGATCTCAAGCCTGAAAATGTCTTGTTACCGTCAAGGATTGATCCCTCTAAAGATCCCAGGAAGTCAGGAGCTCCTCTTGTTCTCCCCAGTGCTAAGGATAAGACAGTTGACTCCAATGGAGATTTTGTCAAGAAATTAAAGAAAGACGTTCATAGAAAGGTAAAGCTTTCGGCTCAGGGAATTGCTGAGAAAAAAGGCATTATTGAATCTGACAAAGTTCATGAAGTGGGATCATTGGTTAATGGAAAACCGAGTGGTGCCGAAAAATCGAAAGAAGAAGATTGTCCTTCTACTTCTGCCACAAATGGATTAGATGGTAGCGAGAAAGGAAAGCAAAGCGGTAAGAAAGGGAGTCGATCGAGTAGAAGGCACCTTGTGGCATCTGCTGACCTCAAGTGTAAACTTGTTGACTTTGGTAACGCGTGTTGGACATACAAACAGTTCACAAGCGACATTCAAACGAGACAGTATAGGTGTCCAGAAGTAATCCGTGGATCTAAATACTCTACATCAGCTGATCTTTGGTCATTCGCTTGCATTTGTTTCGAACTCGCCACTGGAGATGTTCTTTTCGATCCCCATAGTGGAGACAATTATGATAGAGATGAGGTATGCCTAAGTATGTTTTTTTTTTTGGCTGCGTGGTGTCTACAGATTTTAGCTTTCTCTTCTCCTGTTTGGTGGGAAGATAGTGTGGAAATGAGCTTTCAGATCTTTTCAATTTTCTTTCTGTTACGTTGGGGAATTTAACCGATAGGCCACAGTAGTATAAATAAGTTGGAGGGAGAACAGATTAGAGGTATTTGACCAATTGGTTAGTTGGGAGCCTTTGCTCTTTTAGAGAGATTAGGGACTCGAAAACTAACGCTAGATTGTTTTGGTTTTCTTCTTATTTGCTTTCGGTTATCGATTCTCAGATAGTATTCTTTGTTGTTCTCCTCTCTTTGAGAAATAAAGATTGATTTGGCTTCCTGAGTTTTTCACTAACATTTATGTAGCTATGGGCTGTTGCATTTAACATTTATGCGGCGAAGCTAATTCGCTTTTTTTCTGGCTTACAGGATCACTTGGCTTTGATGATGGAGCTTCTCGGAATGATGCCACGCAAGGTAATAGAATCATTAGCAAAACTGTTGAACTATTTCAACCATTCAAGGCTGTCTAAACTCTAATTCTTTATCTACGGCGTTTTGCAGATAGCATTAGGCGGGCGATACTCCAGAGATTTCTTTAATAGGCATGGTGACCTTCGACATATAAGTAGACTGCGTTTCTGGGACATGAACAAAGTCCTGATCGAGAAGTACGAGTTCAGTGAGCAAGATGCAAATGACTTGAGTGATTTTCTTGTGCCGGAGATCGATGGAAACGTGTTTCGGAATCGATCCATGTGAGGATTGGCTCGATCCTGGTTTCTGCGTTTCGTGCGTCGATCGACGCAAGTACTGTGCATCGATCGATACACGGGCGCAGCATCGACCGACGCCGGGGTTGTGCGTCGATCAACGCTGGGGTTGTGCGTCGATCGACGCTGGTGCAGTGCATCGATCGACGCCTAGTGGTTGCGTCGATCGACGCAAGAGCTGGTGAGCTGTTTCGTGTTTGATTGTTCGTGTGTTGCATTGTTGAGTGCTCACCCTGGTATTGTATCATTTTCTTATGCCTATGTGTATAGCCAAGTAGATGGCATGACCGTCTCACTGGGTATTTATGATAATACTCACGCTTCTCTTATAACCATGTGATGCAGGCAATGACATGTTGTGATCGTGGAATCAAGGCGAGGAAGAAGAGATGATCTAGTGTCTCGATTGAGTGGTTTATGATGTCAGCATTGCTAGGTGTTAATGTTAGAATTGAGATGTTTAGTTCAATATGTATGAGACTTATTGAATGTTTTATTGATTCCGCTGAATGTTTGTTGTATTAAGAATTTTAGCATGTTGAGGATTAACATTTATGGGGATGCTAATTCGGTGCTAATATATATATAAAAAAAATAAATTAATAAATATAGGACGGGTTGTCACAGTTTGGTATCAGAGCCCTTATGGTTCTAGGGCGGGAGAACGTAGTTGATTAAATGTGTAGTCAATTGCGTGTGTAAAATTAATTGATTATGTGAATTAGTCAATTGATTGCTGTGTGGGTTTGGAGTCCTATTTCATCTTCTCCGTGCCTTCAATGAGATTCCACGGTATGTGTTTATGTGATTTCTGTTTTTCTAGTACTTAGTATTCTGCGGGTTAGTGCAGAGTGATGGCTAGAGTGGCTAGAGGCAGAGTTCGCGGGGGCCGTAGAGGTCGTGGTGGTCGTGCTGGGCGTGGACGTGGGCGGAGACTTGGGAGTGAGCCTGCTGCCACGTGGGTGTCCCAGGAGACTACGCGGGAGCGAGTAGCTGACTCGCAGACATTTCAGGAGGGGTCCGTGGGTGTGGCAGCTACGGGTACCAGTGTGATGGCTGGTGGGGCCAGTGTGGGTCCCGAGGTAGCTGGTGGTGCGGGGGGCCAAGTTGGGGGTGCTCCCGTAGGTTTGGCCCAGGACCGAGATGATCGTCTGGCGGGTTTGCTGCAGTTGATTCTGGAGCGGTTAGCAGGTGGGGTAGCGGCTCCGGGTCAGGCTCCGGGGATTCAGCCAGGTGGGGCTGGGGTTCAGCTAGAGGTGGCTGGTGTGCAGCCAGTAGTGGCGGGTGGTCAGCCGAGAGGGGCTGATGTGCAGCTGGTTGTGATGGTTGCGGAGGAGCTCCCATCCTACCTTAGGATGATGGAGCGGATGCAGAGGATTGGCACCGGGTTTTTCTCGAGCGGTGCCAAGCCTGAGGAGGCCGATGAGTGGTGGCGGAGATTGGAGCGTAATTTCCGCTCGATCAGGTGTCCTGAGGGATACAGTGTGGACCTTGCGGTTCATTATCTGGATGGTGACGCGCATCTCTGGTGGAGAGGCGTCGAGACCAGGAGGGTACAGGCCGAGATGGTCTGGGAGGATTTCTTGGCAGAGTTTAGCACCAAGTATTTCCCGCAGGAGGCGGTAGACCGCTTGGGGTCTAGGTTTCTGAACCTGACTCAGGGAGGTCAGACTGTGAGAGAGTTCGATTTAGAGTTCAGTCGGCTATTGGAGGGCGAGCAGGCCCAGGTGAGGAGGTTCCTCGGGGGACTTCGAGCAGATTTGAGGACTCGCTGCAGGGCGAGTAAGTTCGCCACGAGGGCGGAGTAGGTAGAGACGGCTATTGTGATCGAGGAGGATCTCAGGGAGCAGGCTGTGGTGGTTAGTCCACCGGTGCAGCAGTAGGAGAGGCAGCAGTCGGGTCCGAGCAAGGGCGGTAGGCCTGCGCATGGACAGAAGAGGAAGTGGGAGAGCACTTTGGAACCGAGTCAGAGGGTTCAGGGTGATCTGAGATGCTTCGGGTGCGGTGGCATGGGCCACAAGGTGGCGGACTGTCCGAAGAGGAGAGGGGATCGGGCGGCTCAAGTGTGCTACCACTGCAGGGAGCCGGGGCACATCAAACCCAGGTGTCCTAAGCTGCAGCAGATGGCGGTAGCAACGGTGCAGCCGTTGACGGTCCAGCCTTTGGCCCAGACTGCGGTGACACCGCGGGTCTTCACTTCGGCAGAGGCGGGCGGTTCTAGCGCCAGACCGATCACAGGTTTATTCCGACTTGTTCTTTTTAATTCTTGTAGAGTGTTTGAATTTTAATTTGGTCGGAATTTGTGAGTCGGAGTTAGAGTGTCGGGTCTTAAGCACATGGGTTTTGTGCAGGGACCTTAGTTGTGGGCGGATGTGAGTCCCACGTATTATTCGATTCGGGAGCTACGAATAGCTCCATTACTCCGGAGTGTGCGGAGGGCAGCGGGATCCGGAACGATTCCGGAGAGCAGCCGGGAGTAGTCAGGGTTGCTGGTGGTAGGACGTTGGCTACTTTCGGGTAGGCTCGTGGTGTGGATGTGCTGGTAGCGGGAGAGTCGATGCCAGCAGATCTGATCATCAGTCCGGTGGAGCTGTACGATGTCATCTTGGGGATGGATTGGTTGGATCGGTACATGGTCCATCTGGACTGTCGGCGTGGACGAGTAGTGTTCGAGCGGGAGACAGGGAGGTTGGTGTTTCAGGGTATGAGACCAACTTCCAGGAGTCTCGTGATTTCCACGATACAGGCCGAGCAGTTGCTTCTAAGGGGCTGCAAGGCGTATCTGGTGACGATAGCGATGCCTGAGTCTGTTGGAGGGGTTGTAGTTGAGGATATTCGAGTTGTTCGGGATTTCCAGGATGTGTTTCAGTCATTGCAAGGATTACTGCCATCGCGGTCGGATCCGTTTGTTATTGAGTTGGAACCCGGGACTACTCCGATATCTAAGGCAGATTACCGTATGGCTCCAGCCGAGTGTTTCACCGTGGGGAGCGCCGGTGTTGTTTGTGAAGAAAAAGGATGAGACTTTTCGGTTGTGCATCGATTACCAGGGACTTAACCGGGTCACTGTGAAGAACAGGTACCCTCTGCCACGCATTGATGAATTGCTGGATCAGTTGCGAGGTGCTACCTGGTTCTCCAAGATTGACTTGGCTTCGGGATACCATCAGATTCTGATTGATGAGACGAACGCCAGGAAGACTGCTTTCAGGACGAGGTATGGACATTTTGAGTTCGTGGTGATGCCTTTTGGTTTGACGAATGCACCAGCAGCGTTCATGCGGTTGATGAACGGGGTATTCCAGGAGTATCTGGATGTGTTTGTGATCATCTTTATCGATGATATTCTGGTGTATTCGAAGAGTCCTGAGGAGCATGAGTTGCATCTGAGAATAGTTCTGGAGAAGCTGTGGGAGCACAAGCTGTACGCGAAGTTGAGTAAGTGCAGCTTCTGGCAGAGGGAGATTAGCTTTCTTGGCCACGTTATGTCTACAGACGGAGTTTCTGTGGATCCGGCTAAGATTGAGGCTATCAGAGGTTGGCCTAGACCAAGGAATGGCTAAGTCGATGACGAGGTTGACAGGGAAGGATGTCCTTTTTGTTTGGTCTTCGGCTTGCGAGGAGAGTTTCGGGAAGCTGAAGGAGATGCTGACGAGTACACCTGTGCTGGCGTTACCCGAGCCGGGTGAGCCATATGTGGTGTATACAGATGCTTCAGGAGTTGGTCTGGGATGTGTGCTGATGCATCAGGGAAAGGTTATTGCGTATGCTTCAAGGTAGTTGAGGAAGCACGAGTGCAACTACCCTACCCATGATTTGGAGTTGGCTGCAGTGATATTTGCACTTAAGATTTGGAGGAGTTAGCGAGCGAGCTTAGTATATTGAGGTTGTGCGTGATCTCACAGGAGCCGTTGGGGTTAGAGACAGCTAACCAGGCAGACTTATTGAGCAGGATTCGGGTTGCGCAGGAGAAGGATCAGGGGTTGATTGATGCTTCTAAGACGACGAGTTCTGAGTATGTGGTCTCAGCAAGTGGGATGATACTGGTGAATGGGCGGGTTTGTGTACCCAAGGACGAGGATCTGAGGCAGGAGATTCTGAGAGAGGCCCATTCGAGTATGTTGTCTATTCATCCGGGGGCGACCAAGATGTATCGTGATCTGAAACGATATTATCACTGGGTCAGGATGAAGAGGGATGTAGCTAGCTGGGTTGCAGCGTGCAACGTGTGTCAGCTGGTGAAAGCTGAGCATCAGGTTCCGAGTGGTATGCTGCAGAGTTTACCCATTCTGGAGTGGAAGTGGGATATGATTACCATGGATTTTGTGACAGGGTTACCAGTGTCACGGACCTATGATGCGATTTGGGTGATAGTGGATCGTCTGACCAAGTCGGCACATTTTCTGGCCATCAAGAAGACTGATGGAGCGGCAGTGTTGGCCAAAAAATATGTGCGGGAGATTGTGAGGCTGCACGGGGTGCCAGCGAGTATAGTGTCAGACAGGGATCCGAGATTTACGTCTGAGTTCTGGGGAGCGTTTCAGGCAGAGATGGGCACTAAGGTGCACCTGAGCACTGCGTATCATCCTTAGACAGATGGGCAGTCGGAGAGGACTATTCAGACTTTAGAGGATCTGTTGAGGATGTGCGTGCTAGATTATTGTGGTCATTGGGCGGATCATCTGAACCTGGTTGAGTTTGCGTACAACAACTCATACCAGGCGAGTATTGGGATGGCTCCATATGAGGCTCTGTATGGGAGGCCGTGTAGGACACCATTGTGCTGGACTCAAGTGGGGGAGAGGAGCATGTTTGGTGCGGATTTTGTTCAGGAGATGACGGAGAAGATCCGTGTCTTGAGGCTGAACATGAGGGAGGCTCAGGATCGGCAGAAGAGTTATGCTGATAAGAGACGAAAAGAGCTGGAGTTTGAGCTGGGAGATCTGGTGTATCTCAAGGCAGCGATGTTGAGGGGTCCTAACAGATCCATTTTAGAGGATAAGCTGAGTCCGAGGTTTATGGGTCCGTTCAGAGTGGTGGAGCGGGTCGGACCAGTGGCTTATCGGTTGGAGTTACCTCAGAATATGAAGGCTTTCCATAAAGTCTTCCATGTTTCGATGCTGCGTAAGTGTCTGCATGAGTCTGAGGAGGTGTTGGCTAGGATCCCGGAGGATCTTCAGCCCAACATGGTATTAGCGGCGAGACCTGTGAGGATTCTCGAGAGGAGAGTCAAGGTTCTGCGTCGTAAGAGGATACCATTGGTGAGAGTCGTGTGGGACTGCGATGGTGTCAAGGAGGAGACTTGGGAATCAGAGGCGAAGATGAAGACTAAGTTCTCGAAGTGGTTCGAGAAGCAAGCGGTGGCTTGAGTTGTCTTTCTTTTCTGGTTTCGGTTTTGTAGTAGCATGTGGCTACGGTTGTATATTTTCGTTTTGTTGTAACGATTATGCGTTTTGTTGAGTAATAAGATGTGGTATTCTTATTTCTTGTGTTATAAGATGTGAGTTCTTATAGTGTATGACTGGCGGGTCATGTGTGTATAAGGTGTCTAGAATGGAAGTTCTATGGGAGTTTGAGCTTGTCGATGTCTAGAGACTCTAGAGGCGGCAATCCTATGGGTATTCAGGTTGTTCGTTTGCTAGAGTGGCTGGGAAATAGAGGTTTTATGTGAGTTAGAACCCGTCTGTTTCCTAGGTAGAGTCTGGAAAAGACGGTTTTATGTGTGATTAAAGCTTGTCGTTTTCCAGGGACTCTGGGCTGGGAATAGAAGTTCTATTCGGCTTAAAGCTAGTTCATGTGCTAGGAGTGGCTAGTAATGAGCTTGTTCATGTTCTAGGAGTGGCTAGAAATGAAATTCGTGTTCTAGGAGTGGCAAGGAAAACGAAAACTTTATGCGAGTTAGAATCTATCTATTCTTAGGGAGAGTCGGGAAAAGAAGTTCTATGTGAGTTAGAATTGTCTTTTCCAGGGACTCTGTGTGTTCTTATATGTATGACCTGTGGAGTCATGGGTTGTGATGAATGGTAGGTCATATGATGGCTGGGATTAGAAGTTCTATTCGGCTTAAAGCTAGTTTATGTGCTTGGAGTGGCTAGTAATGAGCTTGTTCATGTTCTGGGAGTGGCTAGAAATGAAATTCGTGTTCTAGGAGAGGCTAGAAACGAAAGCTTTATGCGAGATAGAATCTGTCTATTCCTAGGGAGAGTCGGGAAAAGAAGTTCTATGTGAGTTAGAACTGTCTTTTCCAGGGACTCTGTGGAAACACCCATGGTGGTTGGGTTGTTTCGAGTGGCCTAGTGGGGTCACGGATACGATGATATTCCAGGTGGGGGATGTCATGAGGTAGCCACAGAGGCGATTTCGGTCGACAGGTGCTTATGATGCACGTTACAGTGTTACTGCTCCAGGGGATGGTGAGATTCTCCTACATATACTTGAGAGATAGAGATCTCTCCAGAGGATGTGTGATTCCTCTGCAGCCGTGAGCTGATGGACTGTGTGTCCTGAGAGCGGAGGGGCTGGAGCATACCGAGAGCCGGTATGGTATACATCGAGAGCTCGATGGGTGACGACCCTGCGAGTGGAGTGGTGTATAGAGATATGAGATTGAGCAATAGTACCTGTAATGTGCTTATAAGTATGAGATTGGATGAACTTCGGGGATCGGGAGTGGATCCCATGTGGTACTGGCCGGGTGGGGTCAGGATTGCAGCCGTGGTGAGACGGTGCAATGAGGCTAGTGTGAGCCTAGTAAAACTCGGGGATCGGGTATGATCACGAGTGGTGCTGGCTGAGGGCCAAGGTTGTGTAGTGGACGTCGAGTCTGAGGTTATTACTGGAGTCTGGAACTCGGTCCGGACAATTCTGGTAGCATATGTTACGCCGATGGTCGTACATGTTCTTGTTTGATTGTTGTACGATCATTTGGTCCAATGCAGGGTCAACGGTTAGTCGGATATGTTCTTGTTTGATTGTTGGACGATCAATCGGGCAGCCCTAATCCGGACCATGGGGCGTGCATCGTTGATGTTCCGGATGAATCTGGGCGAATTTTAGGCGAGAGTGTTAGCCTTAGCAGGACGGGTTAGGGGATTCGAGTGTTATCTCGAAGGATGCTGGCCGCGTTCGGGTCAGGTGGAGGAGACCGTAGTGAGACGGTGTTGCGTGATTCGAGGTCGAATCCGTGTTAGTAGGGGAGAATTGTAACGCCCGTGAACTAAAAAGTGGAATTTTGGTGTTGCGTCGATCGACACAAGAGTTGTGCGTCGATCGATGCACGTGTGTGACTTGTGAGAAATCGGGTTCTGGTGCTGCGCCGATCGACGCAGAGGCGTTGCGTCGATCGACGCAAGTGTCGGCAAGAGCGCCGATCAACGCCAGTGGAATGCGTCGATCGACGCATGTGTCGGCAGGTTGGCTATTTAAGTCGAACAAACGCGTTTTTGGGCAGAAAAACAAAGAAATCGGTTTGAGAGAGTGAGATTTGGGGATTTGTGTTGTTTTCCCTTCGATTTCCTCTGTCTTATAGTCTTGTTTTGGTGATTGTGAGGTTGTGGGAGCAAGAGAGAATCGTGCGTGGAAGGATTTCGGATTTGGGATCCGTGTTCTTCGCGTTCTTCGTGTTCTTCGTCGATTTCATAGCGTTTTTTATCCGAAATCGAGGTGAGTGCGTGACCATGGCTTATCTGGGTAAAGGTTTTCATAGAATGCGGTTGATTGTTGGTTGTGGTTGGATTTCTTGTTGTATTGGTCGTTTTTATGTGATTGAGTGTTGCTCGTGGTGGTATTTTACGTGGTATTGGTGGGCCTTGTGCCGGAGATCGATGGAAACGGGTTTCGGAATCGATCCATGTGAGGATTGGCTCGATCCCGGTTTCTGCGTTTCGTGCGTCGATCGACGCAAGTGCTGTGCGTCGATCGACACACGGGCACAGCATCGACCGACGCCGGGGTTGTGCGTCGATCGACGCTGGTGCAGTGTATCGATCGACGCCTAGTGGTTGCGTCGATCGACGCAAGAGCTGGTGAGCTGTTTCGTGTTTGATTGTCCGTGTGTTGCATTGTTGAGTGCTCACCCTGGTATTGTATCATTTTCTTATGCATGTGTGTATAGCCAAGTAGATGGGATGACCATCTCACTGGGTATTTATGATAATACTCACGCATCTCTTATAACCATGTGATGCAGGCAATGACAGGTTGTGATCGTGGAATCAAGGCGAGGAAGAGGAGATGATCTAGTGTCTCGATTGAGTGGTTTATGATGTTAGCATTGCTAGGTGTTAATGTTAGAATTGAGATGTTTAGTTCAATATGTATGAGACTTATTGAATGTTTTATTGATTCCGCTGAATGTTTGTTGTATTAAGAATTTTAGCATGTTGAGGATTAGCATTTATGGGGATGCTAATTCGGTGCTAATAGAAATAAAAAAAATAAAATAAAAAATAAAATAAATATAGGATGGGTTGTCACAGAGGTTCTACTGTACGTACATTTTTACATAAAGATCCTATATCATTGTCCATGTATTTTGTTGTACAATTTAAGAATAATGTCACCATTAATTTTTTACTTTATATGTATCAAAACTTAAGATTTTTTAAAATACCATTTTTAGTGTACCACTAATACAGCACAGCTAATTCAAAAATAAATAATATAATGAGTTAATAATTTTGAAAAATGGCATTTTTGCAAACTTTTTTTTTTAAAATGGCATTTTTGAATAGGGTCATTTCTTAACATTCTCTTTTTATATTTATTTTAAATTATGGTATTACAACGTTTTCAACCTTTTTCTTTTATATTTTTCGAAAAAACTCAAAATATAACATTTTGAATAAAATCTTATTTTTCAAAATTTCACCTTATTTTCTCATCTTTAGTGAAATTATCCAATATCATCTGTCTGAATAAAATTTTTTTCTCATCTATTAGTGAAAGTTAATTTCTCAAAATTTCTCTTAGTGAAATCATATATCCTCTTTCTTTTTAAACCTTCAACCTCCTGACAATCGGTTGAAGCACAATTATGATGATTACATAATTTTTTTTTTTTTGTTATCTCATATTGTTCATTTATATTTTTATTCATCGCTCTTATATAGAAACTCATAATATTTTGATTACTTTATGATGAACTACAATATAAATGAAATATATATATTTTTTATTGTAATTTTTATTTAGAAAATAAAATACTCAAATAATCATAAAATATGGTTTGCGTGATACATGAGTAATACAATTTTATTAAACTTAAAAACAAAAAATTGATTTAACCATTTACAATTTTATTCTACTTTTAATCATTCATTTACTTATTTTTAATAGAATATAACTCGTGCGATGTGCGATTTTTTTCTTAAACCAATTTATGCCTCTTATATATTTTAAATATATAACACTTTAATTTTTTTCTTTCATACTTCCATGAAATTCAAATATGACATTATGAACAAAATCGTATATTCCAAATTTTCATCTTATTATCTCATCTTTAATAAGATGGTTCAATATATTTTTAGTGAAATAATATATATTCTTTCTCTATAAATCAACAGTCTCTTAATAATCGTTTTTTTTGTCAACAGTCTCTTAACAATCGTTTTTTTTGTCAACAGTCTCTTAACAATCGTTTGACACTCATATTATTTATTATTTGATTTCTTTGATGTCGTTTATATTTTTATTCATTTGTTCTTATATGTATATTCATTTTACCTATTTTCAATTTTTGAAATTGAATATATAAAATTTTATCGTTATCATAAGCTCATAAGAAAATATATTTCTGGTTGTAATTTTATATTTACAACAATAAAATACTCAAATAATTTTATATTTTTAACAAAAAAATAAATTATATATACTACTTTTAGTTATTTATTGACTTATTTTCGTTTTTTATTTAATTAAAAATTTTAGTAGCTATAAGTAACAATAAATATACATAAATATGAATTAAATGAAAGTTAAAAATAAAATTAATTGTAAAAAAATATTTTCCTATGTGGACACTTTAGATGGAGAGAAAACTTTGCTATTATATATATATATATAGATTTCTTTGTCTTCCTACTGAAAATGCAAAACTAATATTAAATAATCGTGGAAAAATTAAGAAGAAATGTGTGAATCACTAACACCCCCGAAAGCTAGGAGAGAACAAAACAAAAAAAGAGAACATTAATTAAACGAAAAATTGAGAGAAAACTTCAAAACCACATCTACACACGAATTCGCCTCTCAAACAAACTTTCATTATTAAAAAGAAAACGATTGCCTAAATATAACCACATCCATAAATAGTCTGATTAGCGTTTTCATTATCGATCTATTGATTATCTATGAGAATTAATGATATATTCTGGTTTTTTATATGGTGTTTACTATTCTATCTAATGGTTTTGATGCGGTTTTATGTCTTAAGTGATAGTTTTAGTGTGTTTGTAGTGTTTAGAATCTTTTACATGTTAATTGAGCGAAAAAAATGAGAAAAGAGATATTGGACAGTTTTGAAGCGTCATATGTCAAGCAATCGTTGGAGGCCTTAAATTCATTGGATTGATCTGAAATTTGGATATGGGATAGAAAATTGAGTCAGCTTGCATCCAAAAGAAGATTGAAGTCATTTGGATCAACGGTCAGAAAGTTACACAAATTCTCGTGAAAACCTATCATTCTGGCTAAACCGACGAAAATAAAGAAAATTTTCAGTGTCTCTTAATTTGACTTGGTTTTGCCAGAGATTTTGACCTGCACGATTGTAGACCTATAAATACATGTTTTTAGCCACTTTATAAAAAGGACCCTTGTAATTTATCCATACCTTTTGTTTCTAAGCTTTGGGAGAAGATCTCTGAACCCTATTGTTTATTTATTGATTTCATATTTTCTTGCATGAATTCTTCTTTTGATTTGATTTCTATTATGTCTGAGTAGTTTTCCAATTGGGTTTTAGGGTTTCAAAGGGATTTCAGGGTTCGATTGATTAAGATGTTGCTTTCTTCACACTTGCCTCGTTTAAATTTTCTTGAAAATTTATGAAAATTTTCAGGGTTCGATTGATTAATTGAACAAACATTTATTGATGATTAACTAGTTGAATGCAAATGTAGAAAATGAATGATTGAAATTGTTTTAAAACATAATATATATCCAAAGCAGATACGATTGTATACCTATAAATACATGTTTTTAACCACTTTATAAAAAGGACCCTTGTAATTTATCCATACCTTTTGTTTCTAAGTTTTGGGAGAAGATCTCTGAACCCTATTGTTTATTTATTGATTTCATATTTTCTTGCATGAATTCTTCTTTTGATTTGATTTCTATTATGTCTGAGTAGTTTTCCAATTGGGTTTTAGGGTTTCAAAGGAATTTCAGGGTTCGATTGATTAAGATATTGCTTTCTCCACACTTGCTCTCTCCTGAAAATAATCTTAATTGAACAAACATTTATTGATGATTAACTAGTTGAATGCAAATGTAGAAAATGAATGATTGAAATTGTTTTAAAACATAATATATATCCAAAGCAGATCATATTAACTTGTCTGGTCTTTATATAACAATAAAGTCAATTAGCGGAGACAATTTGTTTTTTTTTTAGTGATCATGGATAATTGTGAAAAAGTTTATTTTTCAACTGAAAATAATCATGGAAAAGTCAGATGAAATGTCATTCAATAACACTCTGAAAACCATGCAAAAATATAGTCAGAAGAAATGCCATGTCATTCACTAACACTCAAAATTGAGAGAAAGCTTCATGACCACACCCACACACGACTTTGCCTCTCACAAGAAATTTCATCATAAAAAAAAAGAAAAGGAATGAAAATAATTACCTATATATATATATATATATATATATACATCCATAAATAGCCTGATTAACATTTTCATTACTCTTTTGATCATTCTATGAGAACACTCAAAACAAAAATGAAAACTTCACATTGCCGTCTTCATGCCTTTATTTTGCTTCTTGTTATGTTTCTTTCCTCTATGTTTAGTTTAGCTTCAGAGATGAACGTTTCATTTTCACGGTGATCGGAAACGTATCATGTCTGGCTCCATTCAAGCCCCTTCTAGTGAGCCAATAGCATATGAATATACAGTGTGCTCAGATCATAGTGAGACTGAGGGTAAGCCACAACCATCGAGTTTTGATTGCGAAAAAGGAGATGTTCTCTCAGCGATCAAATACGCCGACTATGGCCAATCCACTGGTAGTTGTGAAAAATATAAACGAGGAAAATGTGGTTCACGCGATACATTGAACATCGTCAAAAAGGTAAACAAAACTAATTGACATTGACGATTTAAAAAACTTAAATGTCGTTTTTGACGCATTACGTTGCAAATTTATGAAAGTAGTGAAATGTTCTACTACATCTTTACAAAATAAAGTTTGATACTCTCAAACATATGCTAATCCTACACATATTGCAGACTGAAACAATTCTATATCCTCCCAAATTGTGTTTTTTGTTCTTTTATCAAATATTAGTCTTAAAACCATAGTTAATCTTTAAATTGAGGGAGTGAAGTGTTGAAATATTATTGTTATTATTATTTGTGCAGAAATGTCTTGGGAAAAGGAAGTGTGAGTTGTCTGCTCCGGACAAGATTCTTGGTCCTACCTACTGCAAGGGTGCTATTAGGCTGGTTATTGAAGCTACTTGTAAAAAAACATAGGTTTTTCATGTTTCCTATGTTAAAGGTTTTAATGTGATTCTTGTTTCATTGTTCTCTTTTCTTGTTTTGATAAGGGTCTAAAATGTATCGCATCTTTACTCATCGATCGTGTTTTAATGTGATCCCAATAAAAACAAGATGAAACATTGAACGAGAGACTTCCATGCAAATTTAAGTCTGTTTATTTGGGTCTTTAAAATAGAAAAGAAAGCAAGAAGAAATCGTGTCGATTCCTACAAATATGGAAAGGTGGAAAACCCTTTGATGAAATGTGAATTTGTATGGTATAATATTTTAACACGTTACAGTTTTGTTATAGGCTTATAGGTGTGGAGAATGTAAGTAACAAACCTATGGACCTCGAGAAGATATGTGAAAAAGCCTAAGAGGAAGGAAAGAGAAAGCCAACAAGTAAAGAGATCAGCCCAAATACAAAAGAAAAGACGACAAAAGCTTTATTTGCAAACGCAAACCAGAGGAGCCAAGATCGTACAAGTGAAGCGACGCTCCTTCTCAACGGATCTCAAAACCGTCAATCCTTATCGTCAAAGACAGCTGGAGGATAAGAGCAAGGCATCGTTCCAGATTGTTCTTAGTCTAGATTGTTCCATAATGTCTATAAAACCAATTGTAAAATCACCTTTGTAGGTAGTTCAAAATTGAGTAAAGAAATTCAAAATTCAGAGTTTTGTGTTTCTTTTCATGGTATCAGAGCCATCAACACCTTAACAGGTATCAACGATGGCAACCTCATATCCTTTCCCGGATAATGTTCATGTTAGCAGCTCCGTTACGCTCAAACTCACAGACACCAATTATCTGCTCTGGAAAACTCAGTTCGAGTCTTTGTTGTCCAGTCAGAAGCTGATAGGGTTCGTCAATGGAAGTGTCACTGCCCCGTCTCAGACCGTCTTGTTGTCACCGGCGAAGTCACGGCTGAAGCTGCGAACCCTTTGTACGAGTCCTGGTTTTGCACAGATCAGCTTGTTAGATCTTGGTTATTCGGCACCTTATCTGAGAAAGTCCTTGGGTACGTTCACAATCTCTCTACTTCTCGGCAAATTTGGCTTGCCTTAGCTGAGAACTTCAACAAGAGCAGTGTTGCTCGTGAGTTCTCCCTTCGCCGGAATCTGCAACTTCTCTCCAAAAAAGACAAGACTTTATCAGCTTATTGCCGCGAGTTCAAGTCAATCTGTGATTCTCTAAGCTCCATTGGCAAACCCATTGATGAATCCATGAAGATCTTTGGGTTTCTCAATGGACTTGGTCGAGAATACGACCCGATTACAACGGTCATTCAAAGCTCTCTCAGTAAACTACCAACCCCGACATTCAATGATGTCATCTCTGAAGTTGAGGGCTTTGATAGCAAGCTCCAATCTTATGAGGATATTGTCTCTGCAACTCCTCATCTCGCTTTTAATACTGAAAGATCTGGTTATGTGGCTCCTCAGTATTATCCCAATCAAAGAGGTAGAGGAAGGTTCAGTCAATCACGCGGCCGTGGTGGATACAATACAAGAGGAAGGGGATTTCCTCAACACACAAGACCTGTCTGTCAAATATGTGGTCGCACAGGACACACTGCTCTGAAATGTTACGATCGTTTTGAGAAAGACCTTCCGGGTGATTCTACTGCTCAAGCTTTTGCATCTCTTCGAGTTTCTGATGAGTCTGGTCAGGAATGGCATCCTGATCCTGCAGCCTCTGCTCACATTACCTCTTCTACCAATACTCTGCAAAAAGCTTCTGCGTATGATGGGAATGACACGGTCCTAGTTGGAGATGGGACTTATCTCCCAATTACGCATGTTGGCTCTACTACCATCACTTCTACCAAAGGTAACATCCTTCCTCTCAATGAAGTTTTGGTTTGTCCTTCAATACAAAAGTCTCTTCTCTCGGTTTCAAAGCTATGTGATGACTGTCCCTGTGGTGTGTATTTTGATGCTAACAAAGTGTGTGTGATCGATTTAACCACTCAAAAGGTGGTAGCAAAGGGTCCTCGAACTGATGGTCTTTATGTTCTAAAGAATCAAGAATTTGTGGCTTTCTATTCTAATCGCCAGGGTCCTGCAAGCAAAGAGACATGGCATGATCGTCTCGGCCATTCAAATTACAAGATTCTTCAGCAACTTCAAACAAGCAAGGAGATTGAAGTGAATAAGAGCAGCATTACCCCTGTATGTGAGCCTTGCCAGATGGGGAAAAGTTCTAAATTACCGTTTTTAGTTTCAGATTCTAGAGTTTCTAATCCACTTGAAAGGATTCATTGTGATCTTTGGGGTCCTTTTCCGGTTGTATCGAATCAAGGATTCAAGTTTTATGCAGTTTTTGTTGATGAGTTTTCACGATATTCTTGGTTTTATCCTATACACAACAAGTCTGAGTTCACTTCAGTGTTTATTTCATTCCAAAAATATGTTGAGAATCAGTTAAATGCAAAGATTAAGGAATTCCAAAGTGATGGAGGTGGAGAATTCACAAGCAACAAACTGAAACTGCATCTCCAAGATCATGGCATTCGTCACCGGATCTCTTGCCCGTATACTCCTCAACAAAACGGTTTAGCCGAGCGGAAACATAGGCATCTTGTTGAGTTGGGATTATCCATGCTCTTTCATGCTCACCTTCCACAAAAATTATGGGTAGAAGCCTTCTTCTCTGCGGTTTATCTCGGTAATCTCCTGCCTTCATCAGTATTGCACAACATCAGTCCTCATGAAGTGTTATTTCACACCAAGCCCGACTATAAGTCCCTTCCCGTTGTTGGCTCAGCTTGCTACCCCTGTCTCAGACCGCTAGCTCAGCATAAGTTTGACCCGAAGTCTCTCCAATGCGTGTTCCTCGGTTATCACCATCAATACAAAGGCTACCGATGTCTTTATCCCCCGACTGGTAAGGTTTACATCTCCCGCAATGTTATCTTTGATGAGAATGTGCTGCCTTTCAAAGACAAGTATAAACATCTGATTCCGAAGTATAAGACTCCGCTTCTTCACGCTTGGCAACTCAATGAGGACACCGAACTCTCTCCAGCAATTGCGTCTCCATCTATCAGTCCGGTTCAGATTCTTCTTAGAACAGAATGGAATACAGAGGAGCCAAATACAACTGCAGAACAGACTGTAGTGGATCTAATCATCGTAGAACCTGTTCAAAACGTGCTAAACACAGAGTCTGAAACCTCCAGTGATGATACCACTGATTCTTCACCAGAACAACATCAAGATGGTGATGATGATTTTCCTCCGGAGCCTGCAGGAAATGCCCACACAATGGTCACACGAGCAAAAGATGGGATTCACAAGCCCAATCCGAGGTATGCTTTAATCACAGTCAAGTCTCCTATTACTGAACCGTCTTCTATTGCTGTAGCAATGAAACATCCAGGCTGGAACGACGCAGTGCTTGATGAAATGGGGAGAATTCATATGCTCAACACCTGGTCACTTGTTCCACCAACAGAGGACATGAATATCTTGAGCAACAAATGGGTCTTCCGCACCAAGCTCAAACCAGATGGTGATCTCGACAAGCTCAAGGCTCGCCTTGTTGCAAAAGGATTTGATCAAGAGGAGGGATTGGATTATCTTGAGACCTTCAGTCCTGTTGTTCGCACTTCAACCATACGACTAGTCCTTGATGTTGCATCTGCAAAAGAATGGCCTCTCAAGCAATTGGATGTCTCCAATGCCTTCCTTCACGGTGAGCTACAAGAACCGGTCTATATGTATCAACCTTTGGGTTTTGTTGATCCGCAGAAGCCTGATCATGTGTGCCGGTTAACAAAAGCCCTCTATGGCTTGAAACAAGCTCCCCGAGCTTGGTTTGATACCTTCAGCAAATTCATCATTGGTTTTGGCTTTGAATGCAGCACATCCGACCCGTCTCTCTTCGTTTATTATCATAATGGTATGGCGCTTGTCCTTCTTCTCTATGTTGATGATATCCTCTTAACAGGCAGCAACACACCTCTGTTAGATCAGTTTCTTTTGGCTCTCAACAAGCGGTTCGCCATGAAAGATCTTGGACCACCTCGTTATTTTCTTGGTATTGAGATTGAGTCTTACACCAATGGCTTATTCCTTCACCAACAAGCATATGCCTCAGATATCCTTCGTCAAGCCGGCATGTATGACTGCAATCCTATGCCTACTCCTCTGCCACAGCACCTGGATAATCTGACCTCGGAGCCGTTTGAAGAACCGACTTACTTCAGAAACCTTGCGGGAAAGCTTCAGTACTTGACAATAACCAGACCCGACATCCAGTATGCAGTGAATTTCATCTGTCAAAGAATGCATTCACCAACCGTCTCTGATTTCAAGCTTCTCAAAAGGATTCTTCGATATGTCAAGGGAACACTCAAGCTTGGGCACCCAATCAAGAAGGACATGACAATGAAGCTCTCTGCCTTTTGTGACAGCGACTGGGCGGTTGCAGAGAAACAAGGCGCTCGACTACTGGCTTTTGTGTTCTGTTGGGAAGCAATCTCATTTGTTGGTCTGCAAAGCGACAATCCACCGTAGCACACTCCTCAACTGAAGCTGAATACAGAGCGCTCACTGCAACCGCTCGGGAAATCACATGGCTCTCGGCTCTACTTCGAGACTTAGGCATCACTCAAGTCTCTCCAACACGTCTTTATTGTGACAATCTCTCTGCTGTGTATCTGTCTGCAAACCCGGCACTTCACAACCGTACGAAACATTTTGATCATGACTTCCACTACATAAGAGAGCAGGTGGCTTTGGGACTTGTCGAAACACGCCACATTCCAGCTACGCTTCAACTCGCCGACGTCTTCACAAAACCTCTTCCTCGGCGATCCTTCATCGACCTTAGAGTCAAACTTGGTGTAGCTTCTTCACCCACTCCAAGTTTGAGGGGGAGTGTGGAGAATGTAAGTAACAAACCTATGGGCCTCGAGAAGATATGTGAAAAAGCCCAAGAGGAAGGAAAGAGAAAGCCAACAAGTAAAGAGATCAGCCCAAATACAAAAGAAAAGACGACAAAAGCTTTATTTGCAAACGCAAACCAGAGGAGCCAAGATCGTACAAGTGAAGCGACGACGCTCCTTCTCAACGGATCTCAAAACCGTCAATCCTTATCGTCAAAGACAGCTGGAGGATAAGAGCAAGGCATCGTTCCAGATTGTTCTTAGTCTAGATTGTTCCATAATGTCTATAAAACCAATTGTAAAATCACCTTTGTAGGTAGTTCAAAATTGAGTAAAGAAATTCAAAATTCAGAGTTTTGTGTTTCTTTTCAATAGGGAATGTAATGTTCCTCTATATATATATATAATATACATGTCGTATCAAACAAACATCATAAAGTTTTCTTTCAAAACTTTGACCCGTTTTTCGCCAGATCTCGAATCAGTGCTTACATTGGAAGTTTGGAACAAGGTTCGTTTTTATCGATGCAATGTAACACACTTAACCTGTTATTTTTCGTTTAACTAATTACAAAATAGATTCAGTGGAGGATAAAAATGAGAATATGAATATTTACCATATTTGTTAGAGATTGTTATTAGCTCTAGTTTTTTAGTCTTATGCTAATATACACTAAATTAACCTATATTAAAACAATTAGTTTAGTCGTTAGAAATATGATGTCACAAATATTTTACGCAAAAACTATAAAATCAGATTTTCGTGTGGAAATCACGGAACCGTGTTTTGGCGCTAAGATTCTAGAGTTATGGAATCACGTTTTGGCGTTCTAGAGCAAAATTCGCCATATGGATTTGAACAAAATGTCATTTTTGGGGCTTTATATAACAATAAAATCAATTAGGGACACACCAATCTGAAAGATCCATGGAATAGTTGTGAAAAAAGGCAGAATGAATGTCCTTCACCAACACCTCCGAAAGACAAGAAGAAAAGAAAAGAAGAAGAAGATAGAAAAGAATTTAAACGACAAATTGATAGAAAACTTCGCAGCCACATCCGCACACGAATTCTTCTCTCCAATAAACTTTAATTATTTAAACTTTTTAAAATATCTAAGTACGTCCCAAAGTAGCCTGCCTAGCATTTTCATTATCCAATTCTGGTTTAAATTAAAGAAATGGAAAGTACACATTGTCTTCGTTACTATGGCTTCCTCATTTTGCTTCTTGTTATGTTTACGTCTTCTATGTCTTGTTTTGCTTCAAAGATCAATGGTTCTTATGATGTAAGAGGCACTAAAATCCACAGTGATCAGAAACATATTATTTCTGGTTTCAAATCGGGCAAGGTAGAACCATTGTGCGCGCTTCATAACAAGACTACTGGTGGTGTTTTATTTTCACCCTTTTGCTTTGAAGGATATGTTATGAGTGAGATCAAATTCGCCGACTATGGTCAGCCCACTGGTTCATGTGAAACGTTTAGACACGGAAACTGCGGTGCACCCGCTACTTTGAGGCTCGTCAAAAAGGCTAAACAAAGTTGATTCAAAACAATAATATATAATCTGTTTGAAGTGTATATAATAAAAAAATACTATTGTTTATGCAGAATTGTCTTGGAAAAAGACGTTGTAGGCTTTTCGTTACAGAGGAAATGTTTGGACCTACCCATTGCAAAGGACCTGTTAGCCTCGCTTTTTTAGCTACTTGTACAAAAACTTAGCTTTCTTATTTCCTACATTAATTACTATATATATAGTTAATTTATCCAAGAAAACTTCATCAATTTAGTTTCTGTACGTATTTGGTTTCATGATTAACATTAGATACGCTACAAGTTATAGTCTTACATGAAATTGTCATATTAATAACATGTTAGTATAATTTTCCTAAATGTTTACAAAGCTTTGGTTTATCATTTAAATTTTCAAAGTTCAAATCTAAGAAGAGCAATGAAAAGATTTTCCATTTTCAACTAATAGCATTTTCTCATGGTTAAAAAAAGTTTACGGCTCTAATTGTAGATTTTTGCTATAGAAATTTTTGTTATTATTTTGGGTATTATAAATATGCGTTATGACTATTTTGAATTTGGTTGGCAACACAACAACAAAGCTCGCACAAAACTGCTATTACAGAACACTTTGGAAAGATATATATACCAGCTAACAAAGGGCGGACGGGCGGACTACTTCACGTCGAATAAAAGTTCCCCTAAAAAATGAAGTTCCCGCGAGTAGCCATTTATAGGCTTAGTCAAACCAACCGTTAACTAAAGGATACCACAACCATTATAGTCTAATTGAAATTCCATACAAATTTATGATTAGTTGGGTTGAAATGCAAGAACACAAATAAATTTTCGAGACATGTCTAAAACGATTAACATGAGTAGAAGCTCAAATTCGGGCCTATATATAACAATAAAACCAAACATTAACTTACAGATCAACATATAATTATGAGACCAGTTGTTGCACAAAAAAAAAAAAAAAAAATATGAGACCAGTCAAACCCACTTCACTGAGAAAAATGTTGGGGGCTTCTTTATTGACCAGTTCTTCTATATTGTTTTGTAACCTTGGGGGAAAAAACAAATGTTTTTTCTGTGTGGGATAAACTTTGGTGATTTGGACGGTATAAGAGTGGCGCATTACACATCTTGCATGCAAGACTTTTGTGCTACTAGCCGAATCATGCTACCCGGTTTTCAACTAAATGACTCAATGTTCAATTTGTTTCGTAAAGACCGAATGACATATTATAAGCCCCCAAAACAAAAGTGCGGTTGTTTCAAAAATGATTCGAACTCAGAAGAAAACAAATTTGTTTCATGTCTAAAAACTTGCCTCGCCACGAAATAAAATGCTATTTTTCATTTATAATGTAAATCTATTAATAAGTAACCGTGGAAAAGGAAGGAGAAAAAAAAAATTGAAAAATAGAACTACAAACTGAGAGAAAAATCTGTGGCCATAATTGCACACAAATTCGCCTCTCCAAAACTTATTAGTTCAAGTTGAACCAGAAGGTAATATTACCATACCTACATCCAAAAGTACTCTACTTCAACATTTTTGTTATCCTTGATAATGAGAACATAACCAAAAATGGGTACTTCACATAGTCGCCATCGTCATGGCATCATTTTGCTTCTAGCTTTGTTTCATTCATATGTGTTTGGTTTTGATTCGAAGATCGATGTTTCTGATGATGCAAAAGGCATCAAAATCGACAGAAAACGTTTTATCTCTAGTTCCAATAATTCCAATCAATCTAGCAAGGAATATACAGAGTGTACAAATCAAGAACCTGATCCTGGTCCGATGACTCGTATATCTTGCGATAAGCGTAGATATGTTATTACAAAGATTGATTTCGCTGATTATGGAAATCCCTCTGGTACATGTGGACAATTTCGACATGGTAATTGTGGTGCACCAGCTACCTTGAGGCTCGTCAAAAAGGTTAACAACATTGACTAACGTTACTAATATTTCAACCTAGATTTTATTTGTTCATTTTTTTTTTTGTAGAATTGTCTTGGAAAAGAGAAGTGCGTGCTTTTGGTTACGGACGAGATGTTTGGTCCGAGTTATTGCAAGGGAACTCCTATGCTCGCTGTTCAAACCACTTGTACAATAACTTAGATTTCTTATTTCCTAGTGAAAATTTTAAGTGAATCTTATTGCATTTTCTGTTTTCTCGTATGAATCAAGTTCATGTTGTTCTTTTTGAATAGTTTCGTTAAAGGAATGATTCCAATTAAAATGACTAGAATATAACTCATCCCTATTTTTTTCTCTAAAAATATAGTAAAAAATAGCAATCCTCTATTTTTTTTTCCAACCCATCTCAATTTCCAATTATAAAATAGAGATTGCTATTTTTGCCTCTATATATAGAGAAAAAAGTGTAGAGAACTCTAAAATAGAGGAAAAATAGCATTTCTTCTATAATAGAGATACACTAGATTTTGATCCACACCAAGCGTGGGATTAAATAATTAAATATGTTTTTAATTAAAATTAATATTTAGACGTGTATTCTAACATTTATAAACACACAAAAATGATATGTATTGTGCATACATTTAATAAAGCTAAATTTTGATTAAACATAAACATATTTTATCTTTTTAAGTTTTCATTTCTCCCATCTATTAAAAATAATAATGAATTTTTGTTTTTTGAATATTTTAATGCCGCTTTTGACTCATATAAAAATATCTAGTATTATTGAAAAGAAAATATTTTCAAATATTTTCTATATTTCTTAAATAAAATTCTTTATACTAATTACCACATATTCGTTATTTCCATATAATTTTTATTAAAAAATTTTAATAATTTTTATTAGGAAATAAATTCCTTAAAACCCTCTTATGATGACACCTAGGATTTTCACCTAGTGTCTCTTCTATTAATATATAGAGGATTGAAGTGAAAATTAAAGAATACTTTTATTTTATTTTATTTTAGAGTTAAATATAGAGAAATACATTGGAGATAGTCTAATAGAGATACATTGGAGTGAAAATAGAAGAATACTATTTTTTACTCTAATTTAGAGTCAAATATAGAAATATATATTGGAGATGGTCTCATTCAATTAACATGTTACACCACAAATTATTTTTATAATCCAACGTAATATTTAACTCCTCTTATTTTCCCAGCCGTTGATTATTCAACTAGTTTTGCGGTTTCATTCTAACTTGAATATCGAAATTTGTTTCAGAAGAATATGTTCAATCTTCTCAAAGATTATTCTAATCTCCGATTAGCTTCCCAAATAGAAAAACCTATTTTCAGAGTAATACTACTTGCAAAGTTGCAATTAGTATCTATATTTATTTTGTTTTCTTCAACTTGCAAAGTTGCAATTAGTAACAAAACAATATTTCCAAGTAGATCATTTTATAAAAACAAAAAACAAAAACCAGAAAAACAAAATGAGATCATTTCCACAACAATATTTTTATTTCTTGTTAAAGGCTGACCTCATAAACTAAAGAACTGGTTAGACTTGTACGAAGTGGCTTCGATCCTTGACGTCAACCCAAAGCCAATACAGAAGAAGAAACCAGCTTCCAATGGACCTCAATCGCAAGCACAAGGTACGCTCTTTCTTCTTCTCATCGAATAAATTTCAGGTCTACTATCTCTTGATTGAACCTTCTCGATCCAACAAGCATTTCAAGATGTTTGTAACAGATACAGTCCACCTTTGTTCCCGATTGTTAGTCCAACTGGTAGTTTGCTGTTTGGAGATCGTTTTGGATTTGTTGCTCTTCAAGTGTTCTTCCTCCATCATGGCCTACAAACTGAGGCTTCTACCCAAGAAATCCAACATGAGTTTATCCGCGAATTTGGTCGCCTGGCCGCCGTTGGTCAGGTCCGGTTCCGCCATTTCCCGGTATGGGTTTGTTACATAGTTGTAGGTTTCCTCTAGATTATCGTTTAATCACTTGCTATATATGTATATCATTATCAATATACATAAATCATCATCAACCTCTGTTCTGTTTCTCTTTAGTTTTGTTTGTACATAAATCGTGCATGAAGGAATTCCGAGACGTGTGCTACTTGACTATCAAGTAGTCCACATCTCGCAATTCGAGAATCATGATGAGTTTGACCATGCTCTCGAGGCCAATATACTCTGGAACCCGATATTAGTTGTTATTACTGTGGTTGTTGATCACTCCATGGGCATCCAGGTTAGGAGTCTATTAGAGTACATTGATTAGTGTTGATTTGTATTTAAGCTTATCTTGTAAATCTTTTATGTTTAATATCTGAATGAGTTGTGTGTATGTATTAGGAGATATGTGATCCACCACCCAATGGAGTGATTGCAATCTACCACACTGCACTTGCTGTCAGAGTCGAAAGAGGCTATTTCGGGGTTCAAGATGTTTATGGGACATATTATGCCTTCCAAGGATGTTTGAGAGTAGGAATACATGTGGTGGTAACTTTCATCATTATGAGGGCCGTAGAAGATGAAGAAGACGAAGAAGATGAAGAAATATTAGAGAACCTCTAGATTCGTTTGACTTTGATTGCTCTGATTCTAATTGAGAGTATTTTTCTTGTTGATGACTATCCAACTAAGTCCTCATAATTGAGAAATATGATTATGAATATGTAATGATGAATCAAAAACGGACCTGCTTCATCGATTTACTTTATTTTTTTCTTAACTTATTTATGTATCTCTGAAATTTTGAATCGGTCATTAGTCTAAATACACGTAAATAATCTATGAAATTCATGTAGCAACATTAGTGGCTGATAAATGGAATTTATATCTCAATGATTTTCACTAGTGCCCTTTTACATACAATTCACAATTCAAGTGTCCTGTGTAAGTTGTAGACAAGAAAAAAATGGGAATAATGGTGATTGATTGACAATTGATTTTTTACATGGTTTATATTTAGTCGTATAAAGTAATTTTTTTTTGGCATCTAGAAACATTAAATTGAAACAAACGAAATATTACACAGAAGATCAAGGACGATAGGGGATAAACCAATCCGCATACCGATGCGGAAACGAATCCGTTCAGAACTGAAGCCCAAAAGAGGGAAACAGTTCCAAACTACTACCAAGACAAGGAACCAAATTCGAAAGGTACAACACAAAACCGAACCAGAGAAACTAAGAAGTACAACAAACCAAAAACGAACACGAGGCAAGGACGCATGAATTGAAGAAACGGCAACCACCAATCCACAACGGATGAGGTTAAATGCAATCTCACATCGGAAGAAGATGAAAAAACGGGATGCAAGCGATCACCAACAAGAAGAGCAAACCAACCCACCGAGGAGACTCCAAATAAGATTCAACCCTATGCTCACTAGTTAAAGGAGGCAATAAATTAATGTACATCGCCGATTGGAGATTATTCTGGAAAAAACGGTAAGAAAAGGCACACCAATATGCTGGGCAAGGGAAATCAGTCTCGCTATCAACTCCCTTCCAAAAATAACAATCCACCAATAAGCACTTTAATCCAAATCAACATCACCTAACAAACAGAAGAAAGAACCGCACAACAAGCTCCATGACGATTGCGAGGACCACAACAACCAGTATCAGCAAGCAGAAAGAGCAGACCAATAGAAATAAAAGCGGCAGCGACCAAACCACAATCACCACCAGAGCAACTCCAAAAAACCCACCATCTTCTGCGAAACACATCACCACCTATACTGTAAACGCCCCGACCACTGCCGAGCTATCAGTATGCAGGGGAAATCCTCATCCCCTCGAGAGAAATCCTCATCTCTCAATAACATACAAGGGAAATCCTCATCTCTTCATGAGAAATCCTCATCTCCCAATGGGCCCCACGTCCACTCTAGGCCCGTGGTTCCACTCCTGTCCGACGGTCGGTGCATTAGTCCGGAAGGCTAAAAAGACTTGTTTACTGACCTTGCAAATCACCACGTGATATTTCCCCGTATTTTCTCCTCACTCACACAGTACTGGAAATGACTTTCCAGTAGGTCACCCATCCTTAAATTGCTCCAGCCCAAGCACGCTTAACTCTGGAGTTCTCTCTGGATGTGTGACGGAAAAGATAAGTGCACTTTGGTGATATAGGTAGTCAAATCAATTCTTATAAGTTTCTCCGCATGCACCACATATATCATGAAACCGAGATGTTACATATACACCACTACTTAAGCCATCTCAAACGAGAAGGCGAAGAAAACACTACAACTAGGTCTATCGAACTAACGGAGAAGACCATCACCAAGTGGATAGTCGTATAGAGTATTTAGACTACTAAAAATTTTCCATATAAGATGATAAATATATATGACAAAGAAAACATTGTATATTATAATTGTGATATGGTTAGGTCCAACAGTTCTTTTGATCGGCAAATTATAACCAAATCAATATATGATTCGACATATCTAAGATTAAGTAATATTCTCACATAAAATTGTGCAAATCAATTGGCATTAATCTATGCCATTTGGCACCATTGAGGAAGTATAAAAAGATTCGTCCTTTCTTATCGAAACAACTTGATGAAACCGAAATAGTTTTAAAATGTCAACCAAACGGGTAGATAGATAAAACCGAAACCAAACCAAAACACCTAATTACGATTCGGTTTGGTTTTTTTTGTCCACCCCTAGTTTTTAGTCTATTAGAAGCGTTGTTATAAATTTTTACTTTTTAAGTTTCATAAAATTATCGTTTAGCAATGCAAATTTTTGTTCTATTTTAATGGTAATGGATATGCTTTTTTTTTAATGGGAAAATGATGAAAATAGGTAAAAAAAACAATCAAAATTAACAAAATAGGCTACGTTTTTTTTTAATTAAAAAAATAGGCTAACATTGACATTTTATCTCTTTTTAATAATTAATAATAGATAAATAAATTATAATTGAAAAAATTAAAAAAAAACAATTAAACATTGTCGTTGTTGTTTGTGATCAGAAAAACAAAGCCTTTCCATAGCATAGCAATTTTTTCAATATCGATCACTTGAATTCCAATATTCCGTCAACGTAAAACTAGCCCACGTCTAAGCATTGCTCATCTGCCACCAGAATTTATTACTTGAACTGACCGAAATGCCGCGAAGAAGCTAACTCTTTAGCCGAACCGATTGTCAATCGCCTCGAAGAAGCTTCAATTAGTAAAAACTGGAACTCTTTATCCTCTTTGTGTTATTTTTTACAATCTAGATACGCTGATTGTAATGATTTTCATAAATTTTCAGATTGAAAAACAATGTTCTGATAATAACATCGAAGACAAAGGGAACAGTGATGACTTCATGTACATTTTAATTACATCGGAGAAATCCAAATTATTAATGCTAGTGTTAATAAAAGAGTAATTTACTATTATGTTGTCTTCGTTGGTAAAATTTCAGTAGAGTTTACCTAGTTTACATATGCTAGTTACTATAGTTAGATAATATGTTTACGGCTAGTTATATGCTTCGTTGATAAATATATTATTAACTAGGTTAATTTCGATTGTATAAAGTTCCTGTAAATTCTCATAGGTTATTATCTATTGTTAATTATTTAAAAAAAAGATAAAAATATCAATATTAGCTTTTTTTTTTAATTAAAAAAAACTTAGCCTATTTTGTTAATTTTGATTGTTTTTTTGGCCTATTTTCATAATTTTTTTTTTCTAATTATGCCAAAATCGCCTCTCTAATTTACATTTAATACCAGTAAATATTAATTTGCTCAATTTACACCCAATTCTTAAACTAATTTTATGTTAACCAAACCCTTGCTTACATCATTTCTCAGTAGTTAATTTAATAGATTAACTGGTTCGAGTTGTACCAAGTGGCTTCGTTCGATCTTTGACGTCGACCCAGAGACAAATATTAGCTTCCTCTCTGTATTTTCCGACTCCAATGGACCTCAATCGCAAGCACAAGGTACGCTCTTTCTTCTTCTCATCGAATAATCTTCACGACAAATTGATGATAATCTCCTTTCGGGTCGATCTCGATTTCTTTTCTTTCCGTAATTCAAGGAAAACTTAGGGTTCTTAGGAATTTTGAAGCAGATTCCTTATTTTGGAACCTAGACTATTCGAATTGAGTGAGATTACTATATAGGTATAGGAGAATTGAAATAATGTTTTGGTTCGCTCTCTGATCTAAGTTCGATTTAATGTTCTAAATTGGTGCATGACAATGTATCTGTGATTTGTTAAATGAACTCTCATTAGGTGTCCCTTAGAGGTGCAAGCAGTGGGGAGATGTCAAGGGATGCTTTGCTTGCTAAAGTCTCACAAGAAAGGGAGCTACGAAGTTACGCAAGACGTGCTAATGCTGCAGTACTTTATATTCAGGTACTTCGTTCTTTTGACTCTGGCTGAAGTAGTGTATCGCGATTACCGTTATGAGTCTCTCTAAACATCCAGCTTGAGTGGTGAACAGATAGTAGAACGTTTTGTTCTACCGCATCTATTTGATTCTTTGTATTGGAAGAAGTGGCTAAGCTTGCGATCATCATTTTGTAGTACATTGTTAGGATTGTTCTGAGTTGGAATCTACGGATGTGATTTGTGGTTTAAATGGGACTTTATCTCAGTTGCATAGACGAAGGCATAAACTTACGTCATTTTCCAATACTTGTAGAGAGTTTGGAGGTCATACATTGTGAGAAAGAAGGCTGCTATAGAGATCCGGGGGGAGTGGGAGAGTTTACTGAGTTGTCATTCTGATACAGTGACCAAAAGTTGGGTGTCAAGCAGAGTATTGAGACCATTTCTCTTCTTTATTAGATCGTTGTCTGTCCAACATCAAAAGATACTGGCAAGAGATATACACTGCATGCAAGCTTGCTTTAAGATTCTTTTGGAAAGCATCAACTCTAATGGTATGATTGTTTTTTCTTTCGTTTGAATCATTGGTCTTGCAAAATCAGAACAGAAATATATCTTGAATGGTTGCTGTTATTGTCTTTTTCAGATCAGGGGTCCAATTTTTGTTCACTAGCAGTTGATACATTTGAAGAGAGTAAAACATGGGCCTGCCAAACACGAAGGCTGGTTTCTCTCTGCTCTTTCCTTCTCATGGAGTGTAATTATTCACAGGAAAGAATAAAAGATGTTCTTGGTGTCAGTGCCCTAGTGTTACGTATCCTTATTGTTTTAACTGATTCCAAAAGCTGGAAGATCATTACAAAGGACAACTTTGAAGATGCAGAAACAGCTGGAAAGATGATTATCCAGTTTATAGGGAGCTGGAAAAGTGGATATTACACAGCAGTTAGAAAATATATCAAGACATTAACCAAACAAACAGATGAGAGACTATTGATTACTACAAGTGCTGTAACTTTGGCTCTACGACCATTCCATGCGAGACAGCCTGCTTTTGTTGATGACAATCAACCGTACACGAATTTGGCTGTTGAAGAATATGTTTCTCTAATACTGACAATTCCTCGACTCGTTTGCCACCTGCCAAGCGCTCTCATACGTGCACTGAAGCACAAGAGCATACTAATGCCAAGCTTTCACACTATATTGGTAAAATTCATATCAAATTTTGTTAGACCAATTAATTTCTTGTCAAAGTCTCACAAAGTTTTGGGTTGACTTGTAACTGGTTGCCTTTTTTTTAACATACAATCGAAGGACTTATTAAGTTTTGGCAGGTGACTGCAGATTTTGAGGGACAAAATCTTGACCAGACTATCGGAAGTAGAGCTTTTAGAGAAGCAAAGTAGCATGGAGATACCTTCTGTCGGATGGGCTATTGGGAACATCATATCCCTGGCAACAGTTAGTGAAACCGATTTTATGGACCCACAAGAATCCAATCCAGGGATGTTTTATGTCTTGTATGTTCATGTTATTGTGACTCTCGCCGAGAATCTCATGTCTCAGGTTGAAAATGTTGGAATTCAGAATAATCATCTTGATTTTGAGGCCACATCAGATGCGACTGGGAAGGGAGAAAATTCTGTTAGGATTTCGTTTGTGGAACTGCTTCGACCAGTATGTCAACAGTGGCATCTCGCGAAACTGTTGGCAGCTTCTGGGAAAGAAATTCGTGTTATAGCAGATAAAGATGTGTCAACGAGTAGTAAGAATGGATCAGAAACACTAGCACTGTTTGATATTACTCGGTTCTATTCATGCATGTTGAGAATCTTCTGCGTGCTGAATCCTGTTGTAGGGCCTTTGCCTGTCCTTAACATGTTATCCTTCTGCCCTGGATACATTGTCTCTTTGTGGAGCTCTCTAGAGTGTGTCCTATTTCCTGAAAATGGTTGCACCACTGGCGATTCATCCCTTGGATCTGTTAAAACTTCAGGGAATACAAGAAGTCCTTCTGAGAAGAAATTGAAACATCTTAAGAATGACGGTGTCAACAAGTGGGTGAATGTGCTAAACAAATTTTCTTGTAAATCACCAGGACCGCGTGAACATGTGGAGTGTACTAGTGATCAACCAGGGCCAAGCCAGGTTAACGAATCAACTAGCGATGAATGGGATGTGGAAACTCTGAGGAGTGGTCCTGTAGGTATCTCCAAGGATGTGTCATGCCTGCTTCATCTATTTTGTGCAACCTATGCGCATTTACTCGTTGTTCTTGATGACATACAGTTTTATGAAAAGCAGGTAAATACGCAATATGGCTTCCTGCAGCTTATATGTTCTTACTCTGATATTTACTAGAGGTTTGTTTTGGCATGATATAGGTCCCATTTATGCTAGAGAAACAGCGGAGAATTGCATCAATGCTTAACACACTCGGGTACAATGGATTGTTGCGAGGCACAAGTCCGGAGAATAGACAACTGATGGATTCTGCTATCAGATGTTTGCATTTACTGTATGAAAGAGATTGCAGACACCCTTTTTGTCCTTCTGCCTTGTGGCTCTCACCTGCTAGAACTAGTAGACCTCCAATTGCATTTGTTGCAAGAACTCATGAGGTTTTACCAGCCAGTGATGTTTTTTCGTCTCCAAGCATGGGTTCTGTTATAACAATTACTCCGCATATCTTTCCATTTGAGGAAAGGTACTTTGACATTGCTTACCCTTATAGCCTGATATCCATGTCTTTTTCATGCTACAATAACTTCTAAGTTCTAACTAACTGTTACCTGCCTCCTTATTTCTCGTTATCTGTTGAATGATGTTTATTTACAATTTTGTTATTCCTGCAGGGTTCATGTGTTTAGAGAGTTTATAAGCATGGATAAAGCTTCCAGGAAAATGGCTGGTGAAGTGGATGCACCTGGTGCGAGGTCAATCGAGATAGTCGTTCGTCGAGGTCATGTGGTTGAGGATGGATTTCAACAACTGAATTCTATTGGTAGCAGGCTAAAATCCTCCATCCATGTCTCGTTTGTGAATGAATCTGGCCTTCCTGAAGCTGGCCTAGACTATGGAGGGCTTTCAAAAGAGTTTTTGACTGACATAACAAAAGCCGCTTTTGCTACCGAGTAAGCTTTTCTGTATGCGTGCTTTATTATAATCTATATTGTTACTTCTCCAGTGGGTTAAATTTTGCATTTATTGGCATTTCAATTATATTCTTTTCTACAAGGTATGGGTTATTCTCCCAAACCACTACGTCGGATAGGTTGCTTGTTCCTAGCCCATCTGCTCGGCACCTTGATAACGGAATTCAGATGATTGAGTTTCTTGGAAGAATTGTTGGAAAAGCTCTATACGAGGGAATACTTTTGGATTACTCTTTTTCACACGTTTTCATCCAGAAGCTTTTGGGACGCTATAGCTTTATTGATGAACTATCAGGGCTTGATCCGGAGCTCTACAGGAACCTTATGTATATCAAGGTAAAAACCATTTCAGGTGATAAATCTGTCACCTCATTTGTCAAAAATCAATCTTGCGTAAGTATCACAAGAGACAGTTTGTGAGATTAAGACTCTTGTTTGTACGCAGTATTATGATGGTGACTTGAAGGAACTCTGTCTCGATTTCACAGTCACTGAAGAGTTTTGTGGGAAAATGAGCATAATTGAGCTTAAGCCTGGTGGGAAGGATGTTTCAGTAACGAATGAAAACAAAATGCAGTATATTCATGCAATGGCTGACTATAAACTCAACCGGCAGGTCTCGTCTCTTTGTTTAATCTAAGGCCAATGATGCTACAAGATATTATTTACTGCATAATGAGGTAATCATGTTTTCCTGTGTCTTGAATGCAGATTGTGCCCTTTTCAAATGCATTTTACAGAGGATTGACGGACCTTATTTCTCCTGCTTGGTTGAAACTATTTAACGCCCATGAATTTAATCAGGTATTTGCCTCTATTGTAATGATTTCTTGAGTTTTTTCTCTTGTACAAAGCTATTGTCTTACAAAAATTACTTTGTGCAGTTACTCTCTGGAGGAAACCATGATATCGATGTTGATGACCTTAGAAAGAATACAAAATACACTGGTGGTTACACTGATAGCAGTCGAACAATCAAAATCTTTTGGGAGGTAATGACTCAAATCAGAAGCCCTGATCTCTTCTTTTTCTTAATGACATACGCTGAGAGCTTGTGCATTTCTTGTTTAATTTCTCTCTTGGCATCCTGTCTCAGGTCATGAAAGGGTTTGAACCGAGTGAACGTTGCATGCTCCTCAAATTTGTGACTAGTTGTTCTCGGGCTCCACTCCTAGGTTTCAAATACTTGCAGCCAACCTTCATCATCCATAAAGTTTGTCTTTGAACTTTGGCTTCTTAAAAAATTATATATGATTTTCTGTCTAGTAATTTTTTTCTGACATCCGTCTTCTGAAGGTCTCTTGTGATACCTCTCTTTGGGCTGCTATTGGGGGACAAGATGTAGAAAGGCTTCCATCTGCTTCTACGTGTTACAATACTCTTAAGGTGGAGTTTCTATTGCTTTGTTGTCTTAATTTTCTACTTGTGAAGATTCATGTACCTGTTTTGTTCAATCTTTCTTTGTGGATGGCTTCAGCTTCCGACGTATAAACGAGCAAGCACTATGAGGGAGAAACTATTGTACGCGATTACTTCAAATGCAGGATTTGAACTCTCCTAGAGACCTCTGACCAGGTACTTATCCTGTAATTGCTTGTCAGTTATATCACTGGGGCTGCTGCAAAGAGTTTTTTTGGTTAGAACTTGGTTCTTCTTGGTTGTTGGTATATGATTATTCTGATATGGAAAAGAACTTACATCTTATATGTTTAACCAGACGTGAATGTTTCATGATGTGCATATATCAAACTTTGACATATTTATTTATAGCTTTGCCAAATTCTTACTATAAGGAGCCTGAGAGATGTTCCAGTGATAAATTAAGCACACAAATAAAATACCAGATTGTGATCTTATCTAACAAATCTTGGACCTACAGGGACCAGGTTGGTAGTTTCTACATTCACACTCACACGCACACAGTCTCTCTTATTTGTGACTTTACGAAGTTAATAATGTATATATTTAAAGAGAGAATACAGAGAGACACACATTGGTAGCTATTTGGAGGTATACAGTTTGAATTCAATCCAACGAGGATGGAATTCAATTCAAGAGATTAGAGATATCCCTTGACCCAGTAGTTGACCAGCCAGCAGCTCGTTCACGGCCTCTGTGGGATGAAATCCATCCCAGAACACGTACCCTGTGGCATTTGAACATGTTCCTATGGATAGAGAATTGCAAAGGAATGATGTTTCTATCGTTCCTGTTCCGCAGCATGCCCTTTTTGTTTCAAAGAATCCTGACATTACATGCAGTTTAAACATTTTTAAAATGTTAATGGTATCTTGTTAGTTGCTATTTAGATTAAATATCTGAGAAGTTCTCTCTGTAAAAATCTAACGGTATCATGGTTGAAAGTTGAATACGTGTTTAAAGTTGTGTATGCAGGGGCATACCGTTTTCATATGGGTTGGTGATGATGTCCAGGAGAGGTTGGTAGGCATTAAAGGCGACGAGCTTGAGGCCTGAGTGTCTGTGCATCAACATCTGGGTTGTGGTCTCAAGTTTTCTGTTGAACATGACGGCATCGTTGTTCAGCCTCTCGACACAACTCTTGTTTCCTGCTCCAAAAAGAGTTATAGCTGCAGGCAGGCAACCCATTGGCGGTAGCGATATCACTCCGATTCTCCTTGCTCCTAGTTCATACAGATTCTGTTACAAGTGAAAGTATGATTCTTGTTGACAGACAAAAGGGTAAATAACTGAAATGAGTTGTTTGTTTCTTGTAAATTTGCACATTTTCATACGGTTGCCTTAGGGTTCTAAAGTTCGTTACTAAACTTAGAAGTACCTGGATAAAGTCTGAGTAGGATCTCATGAGAACGTCCGAGAACTGAGCAGGTGTATTTAGGATGTTGAGCAGAGGATTGACATAATAGTTCTGAAGAAAGTCGCTAGAACCCGCGCTCAAAATGTGGATACCTTTAGAGAACAGCCTGCGTGCGTTCTCCCTCCCAATCATGCTTGTCACTCTGTTTTGATACGCCCGGTAATAGCTCAGCTGTCTGGTTAAAGAGATCGAGCCCTGCAAAAGAAAGAGCAAAGCGTTATGGATCATTTCTTGGGCATGTGTGTTGGTGTTTTACTGTGTTGTCTCCCTTACAAATGGAACAGATGTTGCATCATAATATCCTGAAGAAGCTGATGCAAAGTTGGCGCCGATCAGGAGATTCTCGTTGCTTGCTTCTCGGCTTAGGAATGCAGGTGGGTATGTAGAGAAGCCAAGGTACTCGGCTAACACATGAGTAGGAAGATAAAACCAGTGAGATTATGGAGAGAGAGAGAGAGAGAGAGAGAGAGAGAGAGAGAGAGAGAGAGAGAGAGAGAGAGAGAGAGAGAGAGAGAGAGAGAGAGAGAGAGAGAGAGACCATATAAAGGTGAGAGAGATATGAAGTTTTGTGAATAAGAATTTACCGGAGAAATCTACAGAGAGCTTTCCGTTGCAGAATCGTCCAGTGGGGGTTTGGTTGATGAAATCTCTGCCGTAAGGAGGGAAGTTGGATTTAACAATGCTGAGTAAGTTATTGTTGTTGCCAACGTCAACTATGGAGTCACCGAACAAGATGAGTGCAGGAACAATGGCTCCTTTGGATTTGTACAAGAAACAAGAAACCAAAAGAAGAACCCTAAACCCGGGAACTCTCATCTCTTGCATTCCTTTTACTACTTGTCTAAAGGTGAAAGAGAGCGAGAGAGAGAGAGAGAGAGAGAGAGAGAGAGAGAGAGTTATTAGTGGCGAAGAAAATGGAGAGTTAAGAAGATGATGATGGATGTCATACAAAGATAATCATTCTCCTCGTGCTTATATATAAGATACAAAAAAAAAGCATTTGCTAGTGCAATAGAGTAGGTGGACATTGTATACAAGGCCAATCTCTTTGGTCACTGGTCTTGGACCATGAAGAACAATATTTTGCATCCGGAATTCAAACCAAAACTTCCGTCATAGTGAGGTTTCAATCGGGTACATGCGACAAGGTCTCCTTCGATTCGATTTGAATGGTTTAAAAGGTAGCTTTATAGATAAACAGACGCGTATTGATAGATCAAACATGTATCTTGATTGATTGCTCAATACTTCATTAAACTAACTTTGGTTCTTGTTGAACCGTTGGAGGCATGAATATTATAGGTTTTTGAGAGTATTATTAAGTTTTCTTGGTAAGATATGATATGTTTTGAGGGGAAAAAAAAATGTTGGATATTGTCAAAAACATCATTATAACAAAGTGTGATCTCCACCAACTTTTTTTTATTGTCGTTGTAATAATGTATCAGGTAATGTGGCAGCATCCACTTTGCGCAGATTGTGGTTTTTTTCTTTCTTCTTTTCATTTTATCTCAAAGATTGTGCTTAAACCATCATGGTCTCTTTTCTTTCTTGTATACAAGAAACTTGAATATTATAGCAACCCTAGTCAAAAAGCTTACAAAAATTTTCACAAAAAAAATCTCTAATTGATACAAGGCCCAATAAGTTAAAGCCCAAAGTGATTTAGTTTGGCCCATGTAAAACAAACCGAATTGCGATTTAAAAAAATGGATAGAGTCGGTTATTTTGATTTCACTTGTAGCTTGAAATCAAAGCAGGCTGATTCAGTTAATTTACAATTTTTACTTGTGTAGCTTTCGGAATAAAGCAGAGAGCTCGTCTTTTATTTATTTTGGGGGTTTTTTCCCGATCAATAAAACCACAATCTCTCTTCTTCTTCTTCTTCTTCCTTCTCTGATTATCTCATTCGCAGATTTCGAGTCAAGAAATTCAATAATTCTACAGGTTTTGCTTCTCTCAGTTTTCTCATCGAATAATGGAATTTGATGGTTTTTTTCGATTTTGGTTTCTAATTTATTGGTTTGGGTACAGCTATGGCGGATACTGTAGAGAAAGTCCCCACCGTTGAGGCATCTTCATCCTCCGCAGAAGCATCATCAATCTCCGGAGAGAAGACAAAGCCCACGACGGTCGAGAAGAAAAAGTGGGGCGATGTTGAGGATGACGATGAAGAAGATGCAAAAAACGCAATCTCAGAGCTCAATTCTTTGAGTATTGAGGAAGAAGAGAAACGTGAGTCTGTGCTTGAAGAACCCGAAGATGCAAACATCAAAGCGGTATTTACTACTACTATCCCGATTTCTTAGAATTGTGTTAAATCTTGGCCAATCGAGCTTAGATCTGGGTTTTACTTGAACAAAGTTAGGTTTTTTTTTTTGTGTGGATCGGTTGATGCAAAGTAGTTCTTGGATGATGATCCCAGTAAGAGTCTAGGGTTATTTGTTTTCCAGATTGATTTTGATTTTTGTGGGTTTTTTTCGTAGGTTACTTCCGGTGATACACCATATACATCAGCAAGTAGGTTTGAAGATTTGAACTTATCACCTGAGTTGATGAAAGGATTGTATGTTGAGATGAAATTCGAAAAGCCGAGCAAGATCCAAGCAATCAGTTTGCCTATGATTATGACACCTCCTCACAAGCATCTGATTGCTCAGGCGCATAACGGATCTGGCAAGACGACATGTTTCGTTCTTGGAATGCTGAGTCGGGTTGATCCGACGCTGAGAGAGCCTCAAGCCCTTTGTATCTGTCCCACTAGGGAATTGGCAAACCAGGTTTGTTTAGTTACTCTATTTGACTTATGATATGAGAGAGTGTTTGATTGTTGACTTTGGGACATGTTAAGAGCTTAGTTCATGTATGGGTGGTTTAATGAATGGACAGAATATGGAAGTTCTTCAGAAGATGGGGAAGTTTACCGGGATCACTGCTGAAGTGGCTGTCCCAGAGACGAATAGAGGTGTAAATATCGCAAAACGAGCACCTGTTTCTGCCCAAGTGGTGATTGGCACCCCTGGAACACTTAAGAAGTGGATGTCATTCAAGAAATTAGGTCTAAACCATTTGAAGATTCTGGTTTTTGATGAGGCTGACCATATGCTTGCTACGGTATGCTCTTTATTTTGCTTTAATTGGCCTTGTTAATGATTAACTTCTGTATGATGTAGCCTTTTCTTTCATATGTTGATAACTGAGATTTCACTCCTGTTGCAGGATGGTTTTAGGGATGATTCCTTGAAGATAATGAAAGACATTGAGAGAGTTAATCCAAATTTTCAGGTATGCTAAAAACGAGGGTCTGCTTTGACCATGCTTCTTGAATTATAAGTAGAATGATTATTGATTTCTAGTGGCATATCTACGGTGATATCTAGGGGGAACAAGATATTTTACTCGAGCATATACTTATGCTTGTTATAATGCTCAGAAGCTCGTAGTTAATAGAAACAGTTCAGCTGTGTTTTTAGTGTATAGAGAATAAGACATATCCGTGTTATAATGATGTTGTATCATTATCTCCATGGCTGTTAGTCTCAGTTTAAAGGAAACTTTTTCTTTCTTTTGCTAAACTTGATAACATGCTTGTGTTCTTGACCCTTTTTCTAACAGGTTCTTCTTTTCTCGGCTACTTTTAACGAAACCGTCAAAGATTTTGTTGCGAGGACAGTCAAGGACCCCAACCAACTGTTTGTAAAAAGAGAGGATCTAGCTTTGGACTCAGTGAAGCAGTATAAAGTAATTTGCCCGAGGGAGGAAAACAAGATTGAAGTCATCAAGGATCAGATTATGGAGCTTGGGGATATTGGCCAGACTATAATATTTGTGAGAACAAAGGCGTCTGCAAACAAAGTGCACAAAGCTCTTGCAGAAATGGGGTATGACGTCACCAGTGTTCATGGCAGTATGACAGAAGTGGACAGAGATAAAATCGTGAAGGAGTTCAAAGACTGCCTTACTCAAGTTCTCATAGCGACTGATGTCATTGCAAGAGGTTTTGACCAACAGCGGGTAAGTATATCTTTTGACCCTCTTCCTTTCTTCTTCTTTCTTCCCAAAGGTGCTTCTTAGTTCATGAATTTTACTGCTTCTGCTACACTTGCAGGTGAATTTGGTCGTGAATTACAACCTGCCGACTAAATATGAAACTGGTGAGCCCGATTACGAGGTCTATCTTCACAGGGTTGGAAGGGCTGGGCGGTTTGGGCGTAAAGGTGTGTGCGCTGATTTTTCCTCCGTTAAGCTCTGCTTTTTTTGGTTTGTCTCAACTGTTGCCGGAAGTTAAACTATGTGTTTGTATCGCGCAGGAGCTGTCTTCAACCTCCTCCTAGATGGGAGTCGGGATAGAGAGGTTATGGAGAAGATTGAGAAGTATTTTGGAGCTGTTGTTAAGGAGGTAAGAATATTGTATTGCAAAAACATAGCTTCTTAAAGAGTTTATCAAAACAGTAACAATTGACATTGGTGTTTCAAACTAATTTTGGTGCAGATCAAGTCTTGGAACTCAGAGAAAGAGTATAAAGGCGCACTCAAGGAAGCTGGCCTACTCGAGGAGTGAAAACACGAGAGGAAGAAAGAATTTGTTTTAAAACATCTTAAAAAGAGTTTGGCTTTGTAACTTTTATCAGATTTCAGACTTTTGTAGCCTCTTTATTCAGGAAAACACAGAATTTTGATTCCACTGTCAGTCACTTTTAGTATGAACGTAAACAGCAAACCAATTCTTTCTTTACAACATCGAATAAGAATCATGAGACCAAAAACAAGACGTTGGTTGTGTTTTCAGTTCAGTGTATAACTTCAACCGATGGTTGATGTTTTAGCAGCAAGATGAATCAGTGCTCGTCGATGATATGTAGTCCGCAGCTTCTTGTATTTCTGCACAAATGCTGCTGTATCGATCTCCCTCTCTAGGAACTTTTCTTGCAGGGCTTCGGATTCTTTATCGGCCTGATTCATAGTCTCTGCAAAACCCGCAAAAGGTGTTTAGAAGTGATGACACAAGAACTGTGGAGAAGATAAGGTATTACAGTAGTTGTATAAGTTACCTTGAAGTTTATGAAGAAGCGAACCAGGTGAGTAAAACTGGAGGATCTCCTCTTTTTGCCTCTCCAGCTCATCGAGCTTCTCTTGTGCAGTTGCGAGCTCAGTCGTACGGATAATTCTGCACTGTAAAACGAGTAACGTAAGGTAAAAAGAGATACCAAAAAGCTTATTAAACATGGTGAACTGAACAAAAGAAATATGGTTCTTGATACTCACTTGGTTTCTGAGCTCTATCATCTGTGGCTCCTTCTCTAAGTTCTCTCCTGTTTACATTTGACCATGACAATGTTAGATTCTGGATGAAACCGAAGTTTCTCATCAAATGACATGAACAACAGAGAACTTACTAGCTAGCTGCAATGTTTCTCTCCGGAGCTCATCTTTGATCTGATTGACAGAAACAAATAATGAAACAATCAGTCCACTTTTAACGTCCAAAGACTATAGCAAAGAACCCAAAAGTCTTAATTACCGAAAATATGTAAATGATGATGCCATGATGAAGGCCTTTTGGACAAATCAAACAAAAAAGCACCAATGAATAATCTCAATACATAACTAATAAAGCAACATTCTTAGAGCTCAAGATAATAGTAGTTATCCAGAAACAAAGTGCACGGTGTCTAAGACTTACATTGTTCTGGATTTTAACCTGGTCAAGAGAGAGCAGAAATTGCTGATACGCATCTTTGTCAGAGAGAAGCTTCCTGAGCTCGTCCACACTACAGCAAAAGTATACAAGATTAGAGCATGCAAAAGCCGTAAGACAGGAGAAGCATACAAAAAAACGCAAACAGAGCGAACCTTTTGTCTTTCAAGAGCACGATAATGCCTGCTGCTTCACCTGGTGAAACATGTGTTGGAATCTGAGCTGATGTTTGAGGCCGAGATGAGCTTGACGAGCTGAACAGAGAAGGCGAGTACCATGGCTGCTGCGAAGAAACTTCCGGAGGTCGAGATTGGCCTTGTTGTTCTTTTGATCCCCTTGATGTAAACAAAACATTATGCAAGAAAAATGAAACATGATCAAATACTAGCTAAAAGGCTTCCAAAATACACCAATCACATCGATTATACGATTTCAAGATATAAACTTGAAAGGTCCATAACATCAATTCATCAATAAGAAAACCATTTCAAGTTAAGAAAGATGCAAAACATCGATATCAAAACTCTCACTTAAACAACAACAAACAGAGACACCAACAGTATCATATCAGCAACTATGAGCCCTGAATTAGCAGCTGATCACTCCTCAATTGTTGATTCCGGCTCAAAGTTTACCAACAAACTCTACATAGTTTTCTTAATCAGTGAACAGACGTATTGTCCGGAACACACAGTATCCGAATTTCATCAAAAGAGAAATCTCGAAAGCATCAAGAAAACAAACTCGATCAAATCAAATATAACACATGTCTTTACCAGAAATTGAACATCGTTTTCTAGAATTCGCCGACTAACACAGAAGAATTTGCCGTTTAAGACAGAAGTTGTGTCGGAAAACTCAATCTATTTCCCTTGTTCTTCCGACTACTACCGGATCGACAAAAATTCAGAAATTTCCAAAAGGATTAAAGATCGAAGAATCTGAACTTTGGTCAAAAAGATTTTATATTGTGTGTTTAAGGTTCCTAATTTTTCTTTATTAAGGAATCGAACCGATATTAAAGACTTCTAATTCGGAACATTTCTCCCTTAACCGTAAATCCGAAACTAAACCGAACCAAACGTTACGAATCTTCTTGCTCTTAGTAGGCCCAATTACGAACAATAATTAAGCCCATATTAGTTTGACTAGCAAAACGTAGCCGTTTTATTCATCGTCGTCCTTATCTACGCCTAACGGCTCGCGTTTCTGCAACCAAAGCTTCGAGAAGAGCTCATCAATGGCTTGAATAGACAAACATATAACAACATTTACGAGAAGAATGGAGTCTTCTCTCTTCTTCCAATCTCCCTCTTCTTCATCTTCTCTTTTCACTTCAAAATCTACTCGTCTTCCTTCTCCAAAACCCAAATTCTTCTCCACTTCATTCTCAATCAAATCCTCCATAGAAAAACCCAAACCGAAACCCAAATCCGAGACCAACCCATCAAAATCCCAGTCATGGGTCAGTCCCGATTGGCTCACATCACTCACTCGTACCATTTCCTCAGGTCAAAACGACGATTCGGGCATACCCATCGCGAGCGCGAAGCTCGACGACGTCTCTGATCTTCTCGGAGGAGCTCTCTTCTTACCACTCTACAAATGGATGAACGAGTACGGACCCATTTACCGTCTCGCTGCTGGTCCTCGGAATTTCGTCGTCGTGAGCGATCCAGCAATTGCGAAACACGTTTTGAGAAACTATCCAAAGTATGCTAAAGGTTTAGTCGCTGAAGTCTCTGAGTTCCTTTTCGGTTCGGGTTTTGCAATCGCTGAAGGACCTCTTTGGACGGTAACTTCACCTTCTCCTCCTCATAGAACAATGTCAGGGCTTAGATTCCAGTTTTATAGCAAATTTGGTTGATAGTTCTCTGCAGAATCTTCTCTATTGGGCTTAGTTTGAACCTTGATTTTTGGTATTAGGCGAGGCGAAGAGCGGTGGTCCCGTCTCTTCACAAGAGGTATTTGTCTGTGATTGTAGAGAGAGTATTCTGCAAATGTGCAGAGAGGCTTGTTGAGAAGCTGCAGCCTTATGCACAAGATGGGAGAGCTGTGAACATGGAAGAGAAGTTCTCTCAGTTGACTCTTGATGTCATTGGCTTATCGCTTTTTAACTACAATTTTGATTCTCTGACTACCGATAGTCCTGTAATTGAAGCTGTGTACACTGCTCTTAAAGAAGCCGAGCTTCGTTCTACTGATCTTTTACCATATTGGAAGGCAAGTTTTGTGTATGTTTCCTGGTTTGTTAATAGCGTCACTCTTGGATTCTTTGCTAATTCAGAGGCTTTGGTTGGTCTTTTCTTAGATTGATGCATTGTGTAAGATAATTCCGAGACAAGTGAAAGCTGAAAAGGCTGTAACTTTGATAAGGGAAACCGTTGAAGACCTCATTGCAAAATGCAAAGAAATTGTTGAAAGAGAAGGCGAAAGAATCAATGACGAAGAGTATGTAAATGATGCTGATCCAAGTATCCTCCGTTTCTTGCTCGCAAGCAGAGAAGAGGTTTTACTTTCTTTCCCTTAGCTTATAACTAAACTTGGCCTTTCGTATCGCAAATTGAAGCTGATGTTGGATTGTGCCCATTTTCAGGTGTCAAGTGTACAGTTACGAGATGATCTTCTCTCAATGCTTGTTGCAGGTCATGAAACCACTGGATCTGTCCTCACTTGGACAATTTATCTCCTAAGTAAGGTATCTTTTGGTGGTATCTTACACTTTCCTATGCTGCTTGGATTAGAAGCTCTCTGTTCTTATTGATGAGTAATTTTTTGCCTCTTTAAACTCCATGTACATAGAACTCATCCGCATTGGAGAAAGCACAAGAAGAAGTAGATAGAGTTTTAGCGGGAAGACACCCGGCTTATGAGGATATAAAGGAGTTGAAGTACATCACTCGTTGTATAAACGAGTCAATGCGTCTCTACCCACATCCTCCTGTAAGCAATCAAGCTCATTTCTCTAATTTTCGTGAACTAAATGTCCTGATTATTTTGTTTCCTGGTAGGTCTTGATAAGAAGAGCTCAAGTTCCCGACATTCTTCCCGGGGACTACAAGGTTAATCCCGGGCAAGACATTATGATTTCGGTCTATAACATCCATCGTTCATCTGTGGTACAGTTCTCTTCCTTCCTTCTCCCATAGTAACATGTAGGGGAACCCAGTCCGGCCTCCGGTTTGATCTCTGTTCTGATTTTCAGTATGCTTTCGAGTTTCGTTCAGATCACTTAAACCGGATTGGGCCCTTTGGTATTGCATTCATGCCCACATTTTTCTAATATGTTTGTTGTTCCAAAGGTATGGGAAAAAGCTGAAGAATTTATTCCTGAACGATTCGAGCTAGAAGGCGCAATCCCTAACGAAACAAACACCGATTTCAAGTAAACTCAATAGTACACATGTTTTGATGCAAACTATAAAGTCAAGATTAATATTTGATTAGATAGGTTAAAGATGGCTGTTGATTTGTTTTTCACCAGATTCATACCGTTTAGTGGAGGGCCTAGAAAATGCGTAGGCGATCAGTTTGCATTGATGGAAGCAATTGTGGCGCTCGCGGTCTTTCTCCAGCGCCTAAACGTCGAGCTGGTCCCTGATCAGACCATTAGCATGACCACCGGAGCAACCATACACACCACCAACGTACGAAAATGTTCTCGAGATTAATTAGAGTGTATGTTTTGTTTTAGAATGATTTCAGTTTTTTTTTCTGATGCTGATTTTCTTATTGCAGGGATTGTATATGAAGGTGAGCCAAAGGTAAAGCTAGAATGTCGAAAATGAAGTTTCACTCTGTCTTTATGATTACTGATTTTTTTTGTTAGCATCATGATTGATTGTTGTTGATAAACTTTTTACAATCTCGGTACTATAGCATTACTATTGAAGAGCGTATGATATGTCACCCATTATTGTTAAAGATTGCATCTGTTTTTTACATATCTAACTTCAAAACCAATTCTTCTTAAACAAATGAATACTCCGATCAAGTAAAGAGAGTGTGTTATTTAACGTTTCTACCTAATTCACCGAAAAAAATTAACTTGTCAAGATTTCATGTTGTTCGATTCATGATAATAGCATGATGTCCTAATACAATAATATTATCATGATATCTAATCATCCGAATCACCATCATCAGTTAGATTAATTTTTTTGTTGTAGTTACTCAATTTGCCATAGGAATATCAAAATAATATACCAATTACAATGGGGCCTCACTACAAAAATAACGACAATAGAAATATGGGACAAAAACAAAACAACTCAATTATTTTCATATCCTACGTTGTACCATGAGAATCTCTCTGTGTCGAAGATGTTGATTTTGAACAGTCATATTTTTGGCTGTGGTCACTTTTTGCCCAAAATTGTACCATTCACCATATACTTACGTTTGTAGTGTACCATTAACTTTTACAATTAAAAAGTGATGCTTGTTTGGGCTAAAACTGGCACTTACGTTTAGCTTAGTTTAGGCGAATTGTGTTATACCAAATACTTGTTTTGTTTTGGAATTTTATGATCCATTGGACTGGTTTTAAAAGGTTTTTTTGGTTAATCCTTCAAATGCATGAATAATCTTATAGATAAATCCACATTTACAAAAGCAAACCTAAAGAGGAAACAAAATTTAAAAAAGGAAAAACTCGTAGGAAATTACTCAAATAGCCCCCATCTCTATCTCTCGTTTTATGAAAACCAAGAGCGATTAGTGTACAGAGACACACACACACAACAACAACAAAAACATGGAGGAGGAAAGCTCAGAGAGAAGAAACAAAGCTCGTCTCGCAATCATGGAGCTCGCTAACATGATCAGTGTTCCAATGTCACTCAACGCTGCCGTGAGATTAGGCATCGCCGACGCTATTTGGAACGACGGAGACAACTCTCCTCTCTCCGCCGCCGAGATCCTCCCTCGCCTCCTCCCATCTGACACTACCATCGCCGGCGATTCGGAGAATCTCCAACGTATACTTCGTATGCTCACAAGCTACGGCGTTTTCTCCGAACATCTCGCCGGATCCGTCGAGAGGAAATACTCCCTCACCGACGTCGGAAAAACCCTTGTCACTGACTCCGGCGGTCTCTCCTACGCCGCTTACGTCCTCCAGCACCACCAGGTTTCCCATCCGAATTTATTTGCAATATCTCATTTCATATTCTTACAAGTTACAAATGAGAGTTATATAAATCGGATATTTTTGCTATTTAAGATGTTAATTACTAAGAGGAATCTAATCATTTTCGTTCTTTGAATCCTCAAAACTATACAAAATCGGATATTTTTGCTATTTAAGGTGTTATAATTACGAAGAGGAATTCAAGAATTTTCGTAGATAGTGGGACTAGTTCTATGACCTAGACCGATCTTGTTCCACTGACCACATGCACTTGGTTAGTCGGAGTTCATTAATAACAAAAATGATATTTTCAGGAGGCCTTGATGCGAGCATGGCCACTGGTTCACACGGCGGTTGTGGAGCCAGAGACTGAGCCGTACGTGAAAGCGAATGGCGAGGGAGCTTACGCGCAGTATGGAAAATGCGAGGAGATGAACGGTTTGATGCAAAAGGCGATGTCCGGCGTATCGGTACCGTTCATGAAAGCTATATTGGACGGCTACGATGGATTTAAATCCGTCGAGCATTTAGTTGACGTAGGAGGTAGCGCAGGGGATTGTCTTCGTATGATCCTTAAGCAATTTCCTAACGTCCGTGAAGGGATTAATTTTGATTTACCTGAAGTTGTTGCCAAAGCCCCCAAGATTCATGGTTTGAATAATATTTTATTTCATTTTCATCATTTTTGTTTGTTTGGAATATTGTTAATTTTTGGGAAAGCTTTATGCTATTTTTAGTTCTTAGATATAGTTGTTGATATTGTATGATTTTAGGAGTAACTCACATGGGTGGAGATATGTTCCAGTCAGTTCCTAGCGGTGACGCAATCTTTATGAAGGTTAGTGGTAACATTATTCACGTGAACAATCCTAACTATTTTGGCTAATAGGACGAATATTTATTTATTTATGTAGTTTTGGAGTTTATTGATAGTTTGATCACGAATAATCCTACTTTAGGTATAGAAGTCGCTACGGACAAAGCGTTATAAATAAGAATCATATTGTTATGGTTTAATTGGTGAAGATTACATACATATATTCGACATTAGTGTGCATAATACCTATTCTTTAGAATCTTCATTTTTGGTGGAACCATAAATGGATATTTTGTTTGTAGATATAGAACAACACTATTAAATTTGAGTTACTCATGGGCTTCCAACTCAAAACCAATTGGCAATGAGTGGATTGACCCTAACCTTTTATATATTACTGGAGATCCCTTCATCTGAAAGATGTGGGATATCTTAATACAAACACACACATTTCTTTGCTTCTTTGTCCCAATTAATATCTTGTAATGTTGTGTTGTTCGAGTGCCAGTGGGTGTTAACGACATGGACGGATGAAGAATGCAAGCAGATAATGAAGAATTGCTACAATGCTTTACCGGTTGGAGGTAAGCTAATCGCTTGTGAGCCGGTTTTGCCTAAGGAAACCGATGATAGCCACCGGACTCGTGCCTTGTTAGAAGGCGACATCTTTGTCATGACCATTTATAGAACCAAAGGTAAGCATAGAACTGAAGAAGAGTTTATGGAGCTTGGTCTCTCTGCTGGCTTCTCCACTTTTCGACCATTCTACATTGATTACTTCTACACCATCTTAGAGTTTCAGAAATAATCAAAGCAATTATCTTCTGATATTTCTAAAAGCTTTGAAATAATCATAGACCTCTTTGTTGGCATATCTAATGAATACATTTTCATGAAGATGTAATAATGTAAGAGCATCTCCAATGTTTAGATACTACATGAATATCTAACCAATATAATGTAGTACTTTTAATCAATTTTTTTCTTAGAATTTTTTTTTTTTAGTTTTTCATCTCCAATGGTGAGATACCTATTGAATTTCTTACTAATAAAATAACTAATATATTTTAAAATATTTTATTAAATTTTAAGAATTTTAATATCAAAACACATTTCAAATATATGTAAATAAAATAATTAGTTATATTTCTTCATTTGATCTATAATAATAAATATAATAAAATTACCAATTTTAATAAGCTTAATAGCAATATTACTAATACATTGTAAAACATATAACCAAAATAATGCAAATACATCAAATCTATAGTATAAGATAAGAAAAATATATCAAGTCTATTTATAAGAGAGGAAAATAAAAAATGATAAATGATTTTAGCAAAATATCAAACTGAAATTTTAAATTAAATCTCGAAATTTTTAATATATTAAAATTTTTAAGTAAAATAATACTAATGTTATATTATTGTATTAATATTAATTAATATCAAGTAAAAGTAATATTACAATATAATTAAAACTTATACATAATGAAACTTAATAGACAGATAGTTTTATTTTATGATTTATAAAAAAATAAAAAAATAAAAATAACAACATATAAACTATTTAATAATCATTCTAAAACAATAACTTATAATTTTATTTTATTTACAAAATTGAACGAATAGTAACAACTCATGTGTCAATCAATGGGTTTCTCATGGATTCCTCCTCGAACCTTTTCTCATTGTTTTTTCCCAAAATTTTTTTTCTTTTTAATTTTAATGAGAGAAACTCTTTTAGATACCCACGTAAAACTCCCAATTGGAGATGTTCTTTAAACCTCCAATTGGAGATGTTCTTTAAAGACACTGTTCATAAGTTTGAGAAAAGGAAAATACTCTTCATGTGATGATTGGAGAGTGATTTTAACATTACTCAAGATATCGATGGACATTATATATGTACATGAATTTTTTCCTGTTACCAAAAATAATTTTTTTTCCTTTGGTACGGTGCACTTGTGTGATACAAGTACTGACTTCTTTTCGCAAATTTGTATGTGTATAATTATTTTTCTTGATTTTGAATGCAAATTTGATTTTTCTTGATTTTGAATGCAAATTTGTATGTATAATTATTTTTCTAGATTAAAAAACACGCAATGATAATATGATATTTTTGAAATTGTTTGTATGCGTTACTATCATTTTCAGAATCCGGATTATTGTAGGAGTCTAAGAATATTAACCAAAAGCCACGCATACGTTTGCCAACGGAACAACGCACAATCCAGAGATTTGGCAAGAGCTCCTTCGATTCGACATCTTGTAAACACCATAAAATTATATAGCGATTTTCAATACTTAAATCTCGTTGTTTTGAACATTTTTTTTTTTAATTACCAGGAGGTTCAGAGCCAAAATCCGTAATCGCCTAAGATTCGAAACTATATCATATAATATTAGTTTCGTTCCAAGAGCCACTCGAACCAGTGAACTCTAGACTTTGCATGAGATCTTTACTAGACTCTTGGTAAGTTTTGAACATTTTCATGATACATTTTCTTTTATATTAATTTACTAGAATAGGACACGCGTTAATACGCGGATAAATACTATAAAATTAATGAAATAAATATTTAAATTTTAGTTAGTAATCCGTTAAATTTTAAAATACTATTTAATGTGGATCCTAAAACCAGTAGAAATCAATTTATATCATAATTATCATGTTCTAATACATATCATGTAAATCCAAAAATATATGTTATTGAAATTTAAATCATATTATTAATAACAGAGAAAAGATTTATTTTAATCCATTATGAATATTTATGATTATGTGAGAAAATAAAAACAACTAAAATATATATAGTTAAATCATAAAAAAGTAAATTTTATGTTAGTAAACTCATAAAAACTATAAATAATGTTGTGAACCATCACATAAGTACATGATGGATAATTGTATTTTATTAATATCATCGTTTTATTTCTCCTAAAGATTTATACTCGCCAAATTTTATACAGTATTAACTTAATAGTAAATTTAATATTATTATTTTTTAACATATATAATTTTCAATATATACACTTGAAAAGTACCAATAGCATCAAAGGTCAACAATTTCTATTTTTTGTGATATTATGTAACTCTATATTGATAAAATAAGTATTCTTATAGATTTTATTTTTATTTTCTTTTTTCATGGTTGTGTATATTTTTAAACTTTTAAATTGAGATTTCTATAACCTTTCTAACTTTTGTTTTTCCAATTTATATACCTTTTTTTTATCATTCGTCTTTTTATTTATTTTAATTGAGATTTTTATTCTATATATATTATTTGTTTATTTTATGGCTTATGTCATGTCTATATTTCATCTTAAACTTTGTTTCTTAATTATTATTGATAATATTAGAGATTTTACTTTTTATTATTTGATTATTAACTTGACAATTACTTTATATTTTAATTTTTTTTTATTAATTTAAGTTTTAACACATTGATCAATATTAGATACATGTCGCGATCTCGTGAGTTATAATTTTGTTTACGTGTCATGCTGATATAAAAACGCATTGCGGTAAATATTTTTTATTTTAAAATTTATAACACCTATAATTTGACAAATGTAATTAGATTCTCAATTACGACTCAAAAAAATATTTAATATTTATTTTATTATTATATTTTATTAAATAGTCAATTGATTATATTTATCCCATACTAAAATTGTCTCATACACGTTATTATATTAGAAAAATCACACTAATAAATATGACATTTTGTTTTGTCTTTAACTATTTAGATAATTTATATTAGAAAAATCACACTAATAAATATGACATTTCTTTTTGTCTTTAACTATTTAGATAATTTATAATGGAAATGATGTATTTTGTAATATAAAAATTTAGAAATATTACATATTTTAGTAGAACAGTTTTTTTTCTTTTTTTTTCGGGACAATTACAAAAATGCCATTTTTTGTGTGCACATTTGCAAAAATACCACTTAGGGGTATTCATTTACAAAAATGTCACTAATTATAGATTTATAAAGCCTATATCTTAAAATTCTAAACCCTAAAAAATGTTTTGACACCTAAAACCTCCTAAACACTCAAAACTAAACTCTAATAAAACATAATTAACCCAAACATAAATAATATAAAGAAAAAATAATTTTGAAAAGTGGCATTTTTGTAAAGATTTCAAAAGTGTGGCATTTTTGTAAAGTGGCACTTGAAAAGTGGCATTTTTTGAAATTTCTCTTTTCTTAATTAGTCCATAATCCTTATTTATTCCTTATTTTATTTTTACATTTTTTTGTTAATATTGACACATGTCACAATCTAAATTAACAATTACACATATTATTTAGTGTTTAAGAATTTTTCTACTCAGGAATTCAATTGCTGGAAGACATCTTGGATCAAGATTGAAACGTTAGTACTTGAAGATCCTTTTTCTTCCACAGCCTTTCTCGCCATTATTGCAAGCTCTTGAATACGTCTCCTTCGTCTCACGAATTCACTATCATCATCAGCATCATCTTCATCTCCACATTCATCATCTTCGTCCATCAAAAGCTTTATAGCTTTCACAACACTCTGTTTCTTGACCAAAACTCCAACTCTCTCCTCGTCTCCCCATCTCACCGGAATCTCCACACCAACCCTAACACCGATCTTCAAAACTTCCACGATTAGTTTCTCATTGAGGAACTGTTCAGCGAATAACGGCCATGTGATCATTGGTACACCAAAACATATCCCTTCTATTGTAGAGTTCCAACCACAGTGAGTCAAGAACCCTCCGGTCGAGCCATGTGAGAGTATCATAGCCTGAGGACTCCAACCCTTTATCACTATCCCTCTTCCTCTAACTCGCTCTTCAAACTTTTCGCGGTTTAGCCATTCGTTAAGCTCATTCATGTGTTTTTCCTCGGTCTTGATCACCCAAATAAAGGGCTTTCCCGATTCTTCTAACCCTAACCCTAGATCTATCAATTGATTAGGTATTAGTCGACAGAGGCTACCTAGACAAACATATAAGACTGACCTTGGTCTCATCGAATTGAGGAACTTCAAGCATTCTGTCTCGCTTATCGCGATGTTACCGTTGTTTCCTCTTTCGAAGAGGTCCACCATACGGTCGTTGCATAAAGAAACGGGTCCAACGAACCATACCTTCTTCTTGATGGCCTCCGCGTAGGCCTCTGCGTAACCAGGCTCCAATTCTTGGAAGCTATTAACAATAACCCCGAAGGCTTCTGATTCAGCTTCACGCATCTTCTCGCGAACATCATCCATATTTGCTAACTTCTCAAACGCACCTGGTAACTGAGCTCTAGTTATCTCGATCCTATGTGGCATTCCTGGTATGGAGAAAGGTTCCGAGTCCGAAGAAACTGAAAGGTGCGGGCTATGAAGATGGACGTTGTGCGAACTCAAAAGAGAGAAACAACACATTCCGTGGAACACGATCCTCGGGATCTTAAACCTCTTCGCAGTTCTTGATGTCCAAATCAGACATTTATCGGAAATTATGCAACTTGGAGAAATTTCTTGTTGCTCAAGAAACCTTTCCAACGGCTCCTGAAGCTTATCCACAGCGTCATAAAATCTCCGTAAGAGGTCTTTAGAGGGCAAAGTGTCGAGAGTCTCGCAGTTTTTGGGAAGACCGAATTCTTTGTGGGGTATTGGAAATTTCACGACGTTGATGTCCAGACCTGACTCTGATCTTGCCCGCTCAACTGTCTCCTCAAACCTAGAAGCATTTTGAGGGGTTGAAATTAGGGTAACGATGTTGCCTTGTTGCGCAAGAATCTTGGAGATATCAACAATGGGAATCAAATGACCTTGAGCCATGAGAGGGATCAAAACAAAATGAAGCCTTTTGGCTTTTGAAACCATTTTGGTTTCCATATTTGGGTTTACCAAATGTTTACAATTAAAGACACATAGGCATATAGAAGATACACACACAAAGTTCTAGTATGTATATATAATATGTGTGAATGCGTCTCTTGTGAGAGATATTAATTATGAATTGGGTAAGTCTTCAAAAGCTGTATATATTGACTTTGAATAAGTCGTAAAAAACTATTGTTTTAGAGAATCAATCATGCACCCTCATTGTTTAAAATTTTGGTCGATGACGATAGTGAGATACGTCACTTTTATCATAATTTAAATGAGGATGTTGAAATAGTTAATTAGTCCAACGAGGCAACGACATGCCTAGACCTTACAACTTTAAAATGTAATTTAATTTTATTAGTTATACAAAGTAAGCTGAAAATTTAAGTAACATTTACGAAAAGGTAACTTGATTAAAAAAGACTTTATCTTACATTTGGACATGATTTAGGTGTAAGAAATACGACTGGGTCAAGCTAGTATCGCCAAAATAGGCCAATGAGCGTATGCGTATCTACGCAGATAATTACATGTAAATAAATGTAAAGGCCTTTTGGTGCCTTTAGAGTTAAGTTAACGTTTCTTGCTTTTGTCCCTGCCTAGAGGTAGATAGAATAATTAGTTTGCTCAGCACATTGCTTAATTATTGCTTATGAGTTTCATTTAATTAGTTTTCTTTGCGATGTATAGCTTATTACGATCGAGAGTGGTCAAAAGATAATTTTTCGCGTGAATGAAATCAATATATAAATTAACAAATGAAATCAAGTTTGCACTACAAGAAAACAGGCAAATTTCCGACGGTCAAAACCGTCGGAAAGCCGTCGGAATAGGGCTTATTCCGACGGCTTTCCGACGGTTTTGACCGGTCGGTTCTATCTCGTCGGAAATAAAATTCCGTCGGAAATACTGACAGATTTTCGACGGAAAAGAAATAACCGGAATCCGTCAGAATTCCGTCGGAAATCCGTCAGTATGTCAATGTCCGACGGATTTCCGACGGCTACACATACCGACGGATTTCCGACGGTACAAATACCGACGGATTTCCGACGGATAATTTATTTATTAAAAAAAAAAATTTTAATTTAATTAAATTTAAAGAAATTAAATTAAAATAAAATAAATTAAAATTAAATTAAATATAAATAAAAATTAAATTAAAATAAAAATGAAAAAACAACATTTAAAATTAAGTTTCAATATTTTTAAGAAAATTAAAATATTACATAACGTGTTATCTATCGGTTACGGAAGAACTCGTTCATCCTGTCTTCCATCTCCCGCATTCGTGCCATCTGCTCTTCCATATCCCGCATTCGTGCCATCTGCTCTTCCATTGCCCGAACGCGTTCCTGCTGTTCCTGCAAGAGTGCCTGCTGTTCCTCGTAGCGAGCTGCATCTTCTGCGCGTTGGGACTCCAACCCGGTCACCCGCTCGAGAAGCTCGGCATTCTGTGCCCTCAACGTACTCTCTGCATGAAAGCGGTAAGAATTGACGGACGTCGATGAACTGTCTTCCGGGAGGCCAAACACACGACCTCTGTGTTTAGGCGCAACCTACGAAAAAAAATCAATCAATAAATGTTGTAAGTTGTTTATATTTAAATTAATTTAAAATTTAATTAAAATTGACAGTGTTACTAACCTGATAGGTAAACTCGTTGATCATCTCGAGAGGAACTTCCGTGGCCGGGGGAGTTCCTTCGACGATCGGTTGGGATTGGAGGTACTCCTCACTCAGCCTCTCCACGCTCTCCACGATTTCACGAGCAATGAGATCTTGAATTTCCCCCGTCTTTCTGTTGGTGTGCGCATCTTTGACCAAGTCAAGATGTGACGGACGCACACCGGTCCTCTCCATCTGTTGGCATAGATAATGAAAGAAATATGAGAAGTGTTATAAATAAAATTTTAGTAAAATTTATAAAATTACCAGCTTCTGAAGACGTGACGCTTTGCTCGTCGCACCGAGGTTATGGGTCGCCGGTCCCTTCCCCTTCCGGTCGCTGTTCCGGTTAGACGAGTTCTTTCCGGAGCTTGCTTTTGTCTCCTCCCGTTCCCAATGGGCAAGTAGTCCACCCCATAATGTGGGGTTATCTTGCAATCTGCGCGGCACTTTTCCCTCTTTGTACCACATGTCCTTCCATTCGTTTATCTTCAACGAATATTTCCGGGAGGCTTTTCTGTAGAACTCCCGTCGGACCCGGACAGTCAACTGTGGGTCCCAAGTAAATTCTTGCTGAAAAAAAAAACGTACCCATATTAGTATTGACAATTTTAATGAAAATAAAAATCTAAATTCTTAATAGGAAAAGAAAACATACCGCAAATTGCCGAAACCAGATCTCCTGGTCTGCCACCGGCATCGAAGTAAATGTGGGATACGGGAAAGTTATCAACGAATTAGTCATTGCGTTGATCGAACTCGTAATCCCGTTTCCCGAAAATTGAAACCTAAACAATATTTAGTTAAATATTTTTTTAAGTTAATATAATCAAATACATTTTTAAATAAAACTTACCATGTCGTGTTAGGTGGCAAGTCAGGATCTAGGCGAGGCAACCTATCCCGTCCAGGTTGCGAAACAAACTCTTCAATGGACATGGCCGTGGGAGCTGAGGGCTGTGTACCCAGTGGAGGAGACGGGTGTTGGGGATCCGGAAAGCTAGTATCTGGGATTTGCGACTGACTCCCTCCCCTACTGGAAGTACCGGATCCAGTAGAGTGATGAAATCGCCCATAGTCCCTACGATTTCCAAAATGTTTACATACCGTTGAAATTTACTTACATATATAAATATAAATTCTGATATTAAATATAAATATATGTAAATTTAAATCATAAATTTTAAAGATAAATTTACAGATAATTTAATTTACATTACGGATTTAGGGATTTTCAGTTTTTGAGAATTTGCCGACATCGAATTTTTGAGATTTACGAATTATAAAATTTACGGGAATAGGGGACTTAGCGATTTTAGGATATTGATATTTTGAGAAGTAGGGATTTTGGAATTTCGGGATTAATTTTTGGAATTTCGGGATTTCATAAATTAAAAAATTAAGTTTTAGGGAGTTAGGGATTGTGGAAAATTGAGATTTCTCTAAATAGGTATTTAGGGATATTTGGATTATGGATTTCAGATATTAACATTTAAGAATTTACAAATTTAGAAAATTTTTGGAATTTCAGATTTGGTAATTTAAATTTTTAGATATTTACGATTTTTCCAGAATTTGGGATTTTGTAATTTAAACAAATTAAAAATTAGTAAAATTACAACAATTTAGAATTTTACTAATTTTTTTAAATTATAAATATTTATAATTTTTTAAAAATAACAAATACATATTAAAATGTAAATAAATTTTATAAACCCGAAAATTCTCTAAATCACAAAATTTACAAAATTCAAAACTTTTCAAACATCCTAAACCCGTATATTTCTACATTTCTATTATCCTAAATCATTTAATCCCTTAATTTTTAACATTCTAAATCTAACAAATTCTACAAATACATCTCATAATTCATAATTTACAAAAAAAAACTTCGAAAAACTTACATTGGATTGATGATTTGTTGATAGAGATTGAGATTGTGGATGGATTTGCAGTTTCCGGCGTGTTTCCGATTGCTTTCGAACGTTTTCCGGCGGTGTTTTGCGAATTTTCTCCGATTTTGCGATCTGTCTCCGCGAAGAGGAAGAGCCTGGTTTTTGTTACAGTGTTCCGACGGAATTCCGACGGAATTTCCCGCTATTTTCGATGAGATCGAGGCTCGCTAGGCGGCAGAAATTAGGGTTTCCGTCGGAAATCCGTCGGTATTTCCGACGGATTCTAAACATTTATATATAAAACCGCGTAAATTTTTTTTTTTTTATTAAATTAATTTTTTATTAAATTGAATTTTTTTTTATTAAATTAAATTAATTAAATCCGTCGGAAATCCGTCGGTATTTTTGACGGATTTCCGACGTTTCGTAAATTTTTATTAAATTAATATTTTTTTATACGGTTTTTTTTATATTATATAAAAAATTAAGATCCTTCGGAAATCCGTCAAAAATACCGACGGATTTCCGACGGATCTTAATTTTTTTTTAATACGGTTTTTTTTATTATATAAAATATTAAATCCGTCGGAAATCCGTCGGTATTTTTGACGGATTTTCGACGGATCTTAATTTTTTTTTAAATTAATTTTTTTTTATTCTGATTTTTTTATATTATAAAAATATTACACCCGTCGGAAATCCGTCAAAAATACCGACGGATTTCCGACGGATTTAATATTTTATATAATAAAAAAAACCGTATTAAAAAAAAAGATCCGTCGGAAATCCGTCGGTATTTTTGACGGATTTCCGACGGATGTAATATTTTTTATATAACAGATATCTGTTTTAAAAATAAAAATTACAATCCGTCGGAAAACTGTGAAAAATCTATCGCTTAAAAGTCCGCGTGGTGACCCGATTGCAGAGTTAATTAAAAAAATGTCCACACATTTTTTCATAAATTATTTTAAATATATCCGGGAATTGAATAAAAGATTTACACAACGAAATTTTATAACAGATAAAAAACAAAAACCGAAAGAAAATTTATTTATTTTAAAGTTTGAAACACATATGTCTCTGTATCCGCTCCAAACTTACCTTTTTTAGAACCTGAAACTTTTTTTCCCTTTTTTTTCTTTGGCGGAGAATCTACATATCCTTTGCAAAATTCCCTTTCGATTGCATCAACATCTATATTTAAGTTCGGACTTTCAGGTCTTTGGGCAAATTCATCATCATTGTACTGATCCTTTTTATTCTTCGGTGTACCTTCTAAATATCCGCCGCAAACATCTCTTTTGATTGCATCAACATCTATATTTAAGTTCGGACTTTCTGGTCTCTGGGCAAATTCATAATCATAGTAGTGATCCTTACATTCATTTGAAGTACTTCCACCGTAAGTATCTGACGTTTCAATCAAGCGAGATGGTTGTACGTCTTCGAGAACACTCTTCTTGTCTGGATATTTGTCGCACTGCGATTGCGTTTCCCACAAGACGTTTGGCAAGCACTGGCTCTCCGGCACTATTGTTGATGAAGAATCTCCGATTGAGATTGGTGAGACCGTATCAAATTCCCACGAGTAAGTGGGTATCTCTTCAGTGTGTGTGTCGCATTGGGTTTCGGTTTCCCACGAGTATTTTGGAAGTAGAAAGTGGTTTGCCACGATTTTTGAGTCTTCATTAGGAGAGTTAGAAGACATTATTTGTGTTGTTGACAGGAATGAACGTCTGAGGAACCTTATATAGAACGGAAAACCGTCGGAAATCCGTCGGAAATCCGTCAGAAACCTCCGACATAATACCCCGCCAGTCCCATCGGCCGCAGATAACGCAATGGTAACCACTCAAACTTTGCCGACATCGGAATTCCGACGGAACTAATTCCGTCGTTATGTCGTCCGAAAATTAGGACAGCTTTTATCCCGCGCGCGGAAATCCGGCGGCAAATTTAATAAATGATTCTGGCGAATATTACCATAAAGTACATTATATTAGAGGAAACGCATAGGGGTTATAGTACAACATTGGTAAACAAACATTTATTCATAAATTATTAATCTGACTCTTCTGGTGAACCTTCACTAGGGATGGAGTCTGAATCGTCGTCAAATTCTTCACGTAGTTCAGCTTCATCCGAATGCACTAGATCATCGCCGATATGTGTGACATCAGTGACAAGGTCAATGTTATCCGTCTCCTCAACATGTGACATTTGGTTGGTTCGCGATACTTGTAGAGCATCATGTTCCGGAACTCCATATATTTTTCCTCGCGGATTAATTGGAGTTACTGTCATCCAAGGATCTGTCCTCCGCCCAACTCGAGGATATGGAATGTAGCAAACCTATTCATTAACGGTGGATGTTGTTAATATACAAGAATAACAAAACCTAACGTATAAATATAACGGAAAACCTATCAATATATTGATACCTGGTCTGCTTGAGATGCAAGGATAAATGGATCGTAATGATGTAATTTCCGGCTTGAATTTATCGAAATAACACCAAGACGGTCAATTCGAACCCCACTACCATTGGATGGATCATACCAATCGCACATAAACACAATGCACCTCAAGTCCAACATTCCTGGATAGTGGATTTCCAAGATTTCTTTTAAATGGCCATAGTACATGGTATCACCTGATTGCGCCGAAATACCATTGTCCGAAGTTGGCCTTTGACGTCCTTCGTCACGAATTCTGAACGAATATCCCCTAGTGCAAAATCTCGGATATGAAGTCGCGGTGCTGCGTAAACCATGAGAAAACTCCACTAACCATGTCGGGAGGGTTTGACCACTTGCTAAACCTTCGGAAACCTAAAAACAATATAAGTAAGTAATCAATAACATATGAACGTGAAAACCTTATAAAATAAGAGTGAGGAGTTATATTTAGCGTACAAAAAATTTCAACCACTCCGGAAATTCTTCATCTTTTAATACAGCAAGTTCGGATTCTGTCTTATCAGCATGGTAAGTTTGTGCTAGGGACATGTATATCCTGTAACATATCAATTGTTATTAGATGAAGACAAATAATTGCACAAATTTAGTATGAGAAATGGTGTACCTTTCATACTCTCCAAGTTCGTCACAATTTCTGAGGATATATGTATGCAAATGTGTGACCTCTTGTGGTGATAGTATGCGTTTCTTCCCTTTTCCACTTACGCGGCCCACTTGCGCAAACAACTCAGGTACAACCACGGGATACACTGCTTTCTCACCTCTATCATCATGTCGCGCCGGCCGTCTACCTTTAGTCCGAACATCCGAAGGAAAGTAATATTCGGCAAAGTGTGATACTTCTTCGTTTAGACTTTGTGCAACAATAGATCCCTCAACTTTGCTCAAATTTTTTACCTTTTTCTTCAGGTGGAACATGTAACGCTCGAACGGGTACATCCATCAGTATTGAACAGGGCCTCCTAATGCTGCTTCTCGTGGGAGGTGAATAGGAAGATGTTCCATAACATCAAAAAAAGACGGTGGAAATATCTTCTCAAGATTACAAAGGAGCACCGGGATGTTGGCCTCTAAAGACTGGATCCCGTCCGCTGTTAGTGTCCGTGAACATAAATCTCGAAAGAAAGCCCCAACTCCTACAAACGAAAAGTAATCAAGTTAGTACATATATAGTAACATTATATTAGTAATAAACTAAAGAAAATTATGAAATATACCTCCAATTGCTTGATGAATGTCTTGTGGAAGAAGATTAGAAAATGCAAATGGAAGAAGACGCTGCATCACAACATGACAATCATGACTCTTCATTCCAATAAACTTCCCTTCCGTCGAATCCACGCAATTACGCAGATTAGATGCGTAGCCGTCAGGAAATTTAACAAAATTTTTAATCCATTCAAAGAAAACTTCCTTCTTACCCGCGTCTAACCGGTACGTAGGCATCGGCAATCTACCATTAGGCAAAACATGAAGAGATGCCCTTGAACAAATCAATGGCAAGTCTAATCTAGATTTCCAGTTATCTTTTGTCTTTCCTGGTACATTTAAAATGGTGTTCATGATGTTGTCAAAGAAATTCTTTTCAACATGCATGACATCTAGATTATGCCGCAGTAGATGATCTTTCCAATAAAGCAAATCCCAAAAAATACTTTTCTTATGCCAATTGTGATATTCCCCACAGCCGTCGACGGGGTGATGGCCATTACCCCCACATTCAGAAGTTCGCTCTGCACCAAAATCTCGTAATTGTTCCAATATGCTGCGACCATCTATCTCCGGAGGTGGACCATTAAACACTGGAAAATTCTTTCTGAAATGTCTTCTAGACCAACGATATGGATGATTTGCCGGCAAAAAACACCTATGGCAATCAAACCATGAAGTCTTCCTTCCGTTCTGCAATTGGAATGCTGAAGTATTGTCTTGGCAATAAGGACATGCCAATCTTCCATGCGTTGTCCATCCAGATAACATACCGTACGCCGGAAAATCGCTTATGGTCCACATAAGAACCGCACACATGTTGAAATTCTGCTGGATTGAAACATCAAATGACTCAACACCATGCTCCCACAACATCTGCAACTCATAGATCAATGGTTGGAGGAATATATCGAGTGATCGTCTTGGATGATCTGGCCCAGGAACTAGAACTGAGAGAAACAGGAACTCTCGCCGCATGCACATAGAAGGAGGCAAATTGTAAGGTGTTACGATGACCGGCCACAATGAATATTTTCTTCCATGCTTTCCAAATGGGTTGAAACCATCAGTGGATAAGCCGAGGTATACATTTCGGCGTTCGTATGCGAAATCTGGATATACCGATTGAAAGTGTTTCCACGCTTCTGCGTCAGAAGGATGCGTAATATCTCCATCTTGATTATGCTATGCATGCCATCTCATAGCCTTAGCAGTGCGTTCTGATTGATACAGCCTCTTCAACCTCTCTGTTAATGGTAAATACCACATCCGTTTGAAAGGAATCTTCACTCTGCCACTTGTGTCTTGGAACCGTGGTTTACGGCAAAATTTACATTTTTTCCTGTTCTCATCTTCTCTCCAGTATAGCATGCAGTTGTCGATGCACACATCTATTATCTGGTAGGGCAAACCAAGACCAGCAACAAGTTTCTGGACCTCGTAGTATGATGCTGGAGAAAGATTATCCTCTGGCAAATCACAAACTCGGCGAATGCATCAACACATTCTTCGGACAAATTGTAATCGGTCTTCATGTTCATCATCCTACTAGCAGAAGATAACGGTGAATGCCCTTCCCTACAACCGCTGTACAGTGGTTGCTTTGATGCGTCTAACATATCAAAAAACCTTCGAGCTTCTAAATTAGGTTCTTCAACCCTATCACCCTCATAACCACCCGACTGCAAATTCTCTCTAAACGCGTCGTTAACCATCGCAACCGTACTTACCCCAACATCTACTTCCGTTGTACGTTCTTCTACGCTATCCGGAAAATAAGGTGCATTACTACTAGTACTACCATATTCGTAATTGCTTTCTCCATGTAAAAACCAAACCTTATATCCCGGCCTAAATCCATATCTATATAAGTGATTCCAAACAGTATGAACCGCAACACTAATTCTGTTACAGCAATTAGAACATGGGCATTTGATATCCTGACCTTTTTTTGCTGCATCTTGGTTTCTGGGTAAATTCATGAACTCGCATATACCTGCAGCGTAAGCGGATGTTAATAAGTTCGAGCCCATATCCATCATTGGCTCGTCCATCCAAGACCGAAAATATGAACTCATCGCTAACAAATTTTTTTGATTTGTAAAATTGTGTTATGAATGAACGAAGAAACGAAGGAACTTATATAAAACGGATTTCCGTCGGAATTCCGTCGGAAATCCGTCACAAAACTCCGACATAACACCCCACCAATCCCATCGGCCACCGCTAACGAATGGTAACCACTCAAATTTGCCGACATCGAAAATATCGGATTTCCGTCGGAAAGTCGTCAGAATATTACGACAGATTATTTTCCGTCGGAAATCCGTCGGTACGAACGACTACCGACGGTAGATAAAACCGTCGGTATTCCGTCGGAATTTTGCGACGGAATACCGACGGACTAAATGTTAGTCGGAAATCCGTCGGTAAGCCGTCGGAAAATTCCGACGGAAATATTGGCCGTCGGAATTTCCGTCCGAATAGTGGCTGTTTTCTTGTAGCGTTGAACGGTATTAAATGAATTAAAAAAAAATTAGCTATGCATGCGAAATTGCTTGAGTTTGTTTAACTATATCTCTAAGAAATTGTTGCCTAAGATATTATTTTTGGATGACTAACAACAAGATAATGAATGAAACTTAGATATATTTTTTGATATTGATGTATGACTTCGACCTTCGGCTGTAGGTAGCCCATTGAAAAGATAGACGATTGGAGAAAATATATTCACAGAATGTGAAATTCTAACAGTTATATGTACCCGTTAGGGATGTTTCTTTGTTAACGTGTACTAGGTAATTATCCACGTTATAAGCGGGAATATGATTAGTAAGTAATAAAAAAAATTAGTTAAAAAAACCATGTATAGTTATTGGAGAAATAATTATACGAAATCAAAAATCCGTTTTATATATTTAAAAATTTGCAATTATTTTGTATAAAAATGTGTTCCATCAGTGAAATAATTAAAAACAACGAATTTTTAATTTTTTAGTCAATATATATCACTTATTTTATGATTCAAATATACAAAATGAAAAATTACAAATACAAATGAGATCTTATAGGTTTAGGTAATTATAAGATTAATCATATAGTTTTAAAATATAAATTCGGATTTTATTAATTAGTTGGTAAATTTTTTTCTAAAAATACTCTTCAATCAATATATAAAGATTTAAATGAGAGTTTAAATCTTGTTTAGTAATCAGTGTATATTATGTTTGGTAATGAGTATAATTAAATTAAATAAATCAAAAAAAAAATTGAGAAAATTATGGTAATGACAACTAAGCAAAATTGGTTTTTAATATTTCTCTTTTAATCTATAGAAGATACTACATTAAAAAAAATGGTTTGCTTAACTAAACTGAATGGTTAGGATTTGATTATCAAAATAATCTTTTGTTGCACATTAGTTTCATTATTTTATTTCATTTTTGGTTGAAATTTTATCGAGGATGTTGTAAGCGAAAGTGTCACCACTTACCAGGTCGAAATATCCTTCAACTTTAATCATTTTTTTCATCAGAAATTATTGAAAATACTTTTGAATCAAGACGTTTATACTTATTAAATTAATAGTTTATCAGTCAACTCGTAAATTTAAACTACATATCAAATCAAATAAAACCCAAACATCACGGCATGTAAGTTGCTTCATATTTGCTTGTGGATTTATTTTCTAACGAGATCCGCCTGAAAATGACATTTTGTTTTCTTTAAATGAAAAAAAAGAAACAAAAAGAAGACACTTTGAAACGTTCAATTTTGCGTATGTAGTGAACAAACCAAACGTAGACAAGTTCAACCTTTGAAATATTAGAGCATTGACGTACAATTACCCACTCAACCCTTCTCTAGAATATATATTATTTAAATTATTCTCTCTATTCTCGTTAGAGTTAATTTGCCAAGTGACAATAATTTTAAGAAAAATTAAATAAATGATAATAGTGTCCGCGTTACCACTCAAGGGTTTGCCTTCAGATTCGTGCATTCATGTCAACATGATTAAAGCAAACAGGCACAATGTACAAAATCCGAACGCAAGATATACAACAAGAACATCAGGATAACCTGATTATCTTTGTGACTGTCAATCTTATCAAAGAGAACCTTTGCAAATCAATTAGTGTTTTTTGTTGATGGAAACTCAAGTTTCTCCACCAACTAACTCGCAAACTCATCCGATAATAATGACCTTCTAGCTGCGTAAGATAACAGCTTCGTAAGAAAATTTCTCGATCAAAATTATATTTAAAAGATAACAGTCTAACATAGCAATTCTGATGCACTTAAAGAACGTCATCATTTTTGGTTGATTTGGCAAGTAGGAAATCATGAAGCTTGCCAAGCACCCAAGAGTATATTTTGCCAACATCATCTTTCTCACTTTCACTTGTTTTCTTCTTATAAAGCTCATCATATGCAGAGATGCTCATTCGGGAAGCTAGAAAACTCTCTAATTCTGCAATGGCTGATTTGAAGCATTCTCTAGTTTCTTCGATGGTTGCGTAAAGTTTAAGCCTATGGCTGGAAAAACAACAAAGACATAAGAGCTAAAAGACATTATTCAAGAGACAAAATTAAGTAATTAAACTCGGAAAAAAAACAACACCTTTTCTGAAAATGTTATATTGTGCCTAAAGTATGATGCACGATAATGTCAGGTTTCTCATCCTACATAAAAAGGAAAAAAAACACAATCTCAATCAAAGAAAAAATGGCATGAAAAAATGAAAAAGCAAAAACAATCGATCAAAGTTACCCGCATAAGAGCTTGAAATTCTCTCATCAACCAAGGTTCGAGCCATTTATTTGACGTGAGAAAATAATTCATATTCCAGAAACGTGGAACATCAATTGCCGTCAATGAACCCGACTCAGACAATAACCATGGGGCTTTCAAAAATTTTCGAGGAGGAAACAGAGGAAGCTATAACAGAGGAGGTTACAACAGAGGAGGCTTTAACCGTGGTGGTTATGGCAGAGGAAATAACGGCGGTTATGGTTTCGGTAGAGGCAGGGGTCGAAGAAGATTCAATTGGCTCAAGGAGGAGAAACCGAAGACCATAAGCCATGTCCAAAGTGATATGCTGGAGGTGCGATAAGCCTGGTCACTACGTATCAGTTTGTCCAGAGAGACCAACAGAACATCAAGAGACGAACTTAAACGAGACACATGAAGCTGATGCTCTTTATGTTCATGAGGTGGTGTTCTTGAATGAAGATAAGGTGGTTCCAAAGAATTTTGATATCAACAAAGGCAATGCAAGTGTTTGGTACTTGGACAATGGAGCAAGTAATCACATGACGGGAAACAAGGCCTTCTTCTCTAGCTTGAATGAGAATGTTAAAGGGAAATTAAGGTTTGGTGATGGCTCGAATGTTAATATTGTTGGGAAATGTACAATTGATTTTGTGTGCAAGAAAGGAGAGAAGAGAGCACTCGAAGACATCTATTACATACCCGACCTAAAGCACAATATATTGAGTCTTGGACAAGCAACCGAAGGTGGGTGCGAAGTGTACAATGAAAGGAGATTCTTTGACACTAAGAGACCCTTGTGGAAGGTTGCTTGTAAGAGTCATAACATCACCAAACCGTCTCTACAAAACACCAATGGAAATCAGCAATCCTATGTGTTTCCATCTACAAGGTGATGAAACTACATGGAGATGGCATGTTCAGCTAGGACATGTAAGTTTTGGTGTTATGAATAATATGGTTCAAAAGGAGATGGACATAGGAATGCCACACGTCTTACATGAGACGAATGTATGCGATGTGTGTCTAGCCGGGAAACAAACAAGAAATTCATTCCCGACTATAGCAAGTTTTCGTGCGGCACAAGCATTGGAGTTGATCCATGGAGATTTGTGCGGACCGGTATGTATTTCTTTTAATTGACGACTTCTCGAGATACATGTGGATAATGTTATTGAAGGAGAAGAGTGAGGCATTCGATTTAAAAGGTTTAAAGAGATCACCAAGAATCATACCAGTTTGGCCATTAAAACTTTTCGCACCGATAGAGGGGGAGAGTTTACCTCAGCTGAATTTAATCAGTTTTGTGAAGAAAACGGAGTCACTAGACATCTAACCGCACCATATACGCCACAACAGAATGGTGTGGTAGAGAGGAGAAATCGAACATTAATGGAGATGACAAGAAGCTTGCTTAAGGTGATGAAGATTCCAAATGATATGTGGGGAGAAGCTGTATGTCATTCAACCTACCTCATTAATCGAGTTCCAACAAAAGCTTTGAAGGGTCAGACCCCTTAAGAGAACTTCATGTCCAAGAAACCCAACATCGAACACTTGAGGGTTTTTGGTTGTGTTGCATATGCAAAGATCACTGGACCACATCTTAAGAAGTTATATGATAGATCAAGAACTGTGATCAATCTTGGAACAGAACCGGGCTCCAAAGCTTATTGACTCTATGATCCGGTTGCAAAGAAGGTAGTCGGTAGTAGAGACGTGGTCTTCGACGAGAAGAAAGTTTGGGACTAGTCATCTACAACAAAACCAACCGACGGAGAACCGGGTATGTTTACACTTTCTCATGGTGATGTTATAGAAGATGGATGTGGATATGAGAATGATCAAAACCATGATCAAGATCCAGATCAAGAACCTATAAACCAAGACGAGGAAGAAGAAGAAATATTGATAATGGCGTGAATCAAGAAGCAGAGATTCAACATGTGGTAACAAGATATGGCCGTGCTATTACCAAGCCAAAGTATCTTGATGATTATGTGTTACTTGCAGATCAAGAAAGTAGAAAATTGTTACTCACCATAGACGGAGAGCCGGATAATTTTCTTGAAGCCGAAAACCTAAGCGAATGGGTTGATGCAATGAAATCCGAGTTGGATTCTATCACAAGGAACAAGACTTGGGAGCTCGTTGATAAACCGGTTGGTGTTAAACTCATAGGGCTAAAATAGATCTACAAGATTAAGAAAAAGGCGGATGGCTCGGTGAATAAACATAAGGCCAGACTTGTGGCAAAAGGTTATGTGCAACAAGAAGGTATAGATTTCGACAAAGTGTTTGCTCCAGTAGCACGATTAGAAACTATACGTCTTCTAATAGCCCTTGCAGCAACAAGTGGATGGGAGATACATCACATAGACGTGAAGACTGTTTTCTTAAACGGTGACCTAAAAGAATTAGTTTACGTAACTCAACCCGAAGGCTTTGTGAAAAAAGGAGAAGAAGATCGAGTGTATAGACTTTACAAAGCTTTATATGGTCTACGCCAAGCCCCTAGAGTGTGGAATATTAAACTCGATCAAGTTTTAAAGGAGATGAACTTCAAGAGATGTGTGAAAGAGCTGTCGGTATACCTCAAGAAAGATGAGAAAGACATCTTGATTGTGGCGATTTATGTCGACGACTTGTTCGTAACGGGAACCTCGAAAAAGGTCATTGAACAATTTAAGGAAGATATGTCAAGAGAATTTGAGATGTCGGCCCTTGGATTATTAACATATTATCTTGGTATAGAAGTAATTCAAGGAGGTGGTGGAATTAGGATCAAACAAGAAGGATACGCTCAAAGAATTCTTGTTGATACTCATATGGATTCATGTAATCGGACTCACGTACCAACGAAGTCGGGTTTAAAAATCTCAAAGGCTGAAAACGAACTAGAGATCAATGCCACGGAGTATAGAAGAGCCATAGGATGTCTAAGGTATCTTCTTCACACAAGACCAGACATGGCGTTCGCTGTTGGAGTTCTAAGTCGGTACATGAAAAGTCTGAGAGAATCTCATGGAAAAATTCTCAAACACATTCTGAGGTACCTAAGAGGAACTACTAACTTTGGTCTATTTTTTAAAAGAGACGGGTCAAGGAAGATCTTTGGATATAGTGATAGCAGTCACAATATTGATGATGATGATGATGATGGAAGAAACACTTCAGGACACATGTTCTATTTTGGTTCTTCACCGATCACTTGGACATCACAGAAACAACCTACTGTTGCATTGTCTTCATGCGAAGCTGAGTTTATGGCAGCTACGGAAGCCGCAAAGCAAGTTATATGGCTTAAGGAATTAATGAAGGAGACACTAAGTATAGACGAGAAGGTCATACTGAGAATCGACAACAAGTCGGCCATTGCTCTCACCAAGAATCTGGTATTTCATGGAAGGAGTAAACACATACTTAAGCAATATCACTTTGTTCGTGAGTGTGCGGAGAATGAGCAGATTGAGGTGGAGCATGTACCCGGTGTGGAACAGAAGGCGGACATTCTCACCAAGCCATTAGGAAGAATCAAGTTCAAAGAAATGAGAAGTCTAATTGGAGTTCAAGAGATCAAACTTCCCAGAATTCAAGTTGGAATTAAGGGGAAGAATGTTGGATAATTCCAAGACTTGAGGAACAAATTATCTCAAGGACAAGAAGGTTCTAGAGATATAGAGAAATAGAAGTAGGAAAATAAGGAAATTGTCTAAATAAGGTTTGTGTAATCCTAATAGGTTAAGGAGTAGCTTAAACCTTTATATATATGAGACTCGATGGAGAGATGTTCCATAAGACTTAGAGAAGATTTAGTTTTGAGAGAGTTTCTAAATCTAATAAAAGAAAAGTTGTTCTTTATACGTTTCTAAGTTCTAAGCTACTTTGATTTGACCAACAAATATGAGAAAGAGAAAGGACGCAAGGAAAAAAACCTAATCTCGAGAGTTCACAAAGATAGAAGAGTGTTCGGAGTTTGTAATTACCTTCGCTCGGATTTGCGCCGTATGAGATAGCGAGAAGGAAAGTGATGTCAAAGAGGCTGAATTTATGTGTTTATATATAATATATATATCGGTACATTTGTATAATTATATATTTCCATTTAGAAAATAAATTTAAAATTTCGAAATTAAATTTTTAACGAGAAACAAAATAAAAATTACAACCATATTTTTGAAATAAAAGATATTTTATAACGAAAATATTATTTTTCTCAATCAATTAACAATCCTAGTAATGACAAATCAATGAACTCTCCTTTGATTCAACTTTGAGATTGTGATCGCTCCATAATGTCTTGAATGAGCAAAGTGATATTAGAATTTGAAGATCCTCCGTCTTCCACAGCCTTATTTGCCAACTCACTAAGTTCCTTGACTTTTCTTCTTCTCTCTTGTGCTTCTTCACTATCACTCATTAGCTCATCCACAGCTTTTCTCACACTTTCTCTACTCACCATCACTCCAATCTCCTCTTCTTTCCCATATATCATCGACTTCTCTACCCCTATCTTTAATCCGGCTTTTAATATCTTCACAACTAACTTCTCATTGTAGAATTGTTCAGCAAACAAAGGCCATGTCAATAATGGAACACCTGCAGTAATTCCTTCTAGAGTCGAGTTCCATCCACAGTGAGTCAAGAACCCTCCAATGGATGTGTGTGAGAGGATGAACACTTGCGGCGCCCAACCTGTGATCACAAGTCCTCTATCTTTGATTCTCTCTTCGAATCCGCTTTCTTGAATCCACTTCGCTAGCTCCCCATAATTTCCCCATTCTCTTATAACCCAAATGAAAGGCTTTTTAGATTTCTCAAGGCCTAGCCCTAGCTCCTTGAGCTGAGCCAGGGGAAGATTGCATAGACTACCAAGGCAAACGTAGAGCACTGACCCGGTTTCTTGAGAATCAAGCCATTTAAGGCATTGGTCTTGACCAATGGAAGCCTTGTCTCCTCTTTGAGCTTTGTCTAACACTAACTTATTGCACAAGGCAACAGGTCCTACGCACCAGACTTTACCCGCCTTTGATTTCCTATATTCTCGTACATAATCAACCTCTAACTCTTCGAAACTGTTCACAATGACACCATAAGAGTCATTATCAGCTGTAATAATCTTGTCCATAGCCTCTTTCATATCTCCTTCAAGAGATTGGAGCACCGAGATTTGAGGTTTAGTGAATTCGACTCTATCAGGCAAGCCGGGCAAATCGAAATACTCATCGTTAGATTCTATAACTTTCAAGATCCCGCTTTCTCGAACCACTTGTATGCACGTGAGGCTGAAACAAGAGAAGCCATGGAAGAGAATCTTGGGGATCTTGAATTTCTTGGCAAGTCTTGAAGTGAAAGGAAGGCTCATGTCTCCGATGATGCAGCTCGGCCGCGGTTGAATCATCTCCTCCATAGCTTTCTCCACTTGCTCCTCAAGCGTGTTGGCCGCGTTAAAGAACTTCACCATATCGGCCATTGTATGCAACATGTCTACACTCTCGCACCCTTCAGGAAAACCCGCTTGTTGAAAGGGAAACTTAACCTCAACGATGTTGATTGTCGAAGACGTATATGAAGAAAGGAGTGAGGTCTTGATCTTGGCTACGTTTTGAGTAGTTGTGATGATGGAGACGGTCACGCCTTGGCGTTGGGCCAAGAGCTTGGAGATGTCGACCAATGGGATCATATGGCCTTGAGCCATATAGGGTATTACGACGAAGTGAAGGGGATCATGAGAACACATTGTGGTATATCTTACAATAGTAAGCGAAAAAAAACAAATGATCTTTAAGATTGAAAATCAGGGCACTCTTTAGAAATGAGATACGTAAATATATATATATATATATATATATATAGCTACGATAGACTTTCGATCACAATTTGTTTTGACTCGTCTAAAGAGCCGACGTAAGAATATTAAAATTTTACTTCTCCTAGAAAACTTTGAATTGAGTTTTGAATGTAGATAGTCGTCCCAACCTAAACGACAAAACATATTCAACAAAATAATAGCAGCTGACAACAACATACTAAATATAAAAAAAAAAGTGTGAAAATGTTTTGAAAGATGTGGAGAGTATATAAACCATAGTCATAGATGTATATCATTATTAACACCTTGAAAATCGAATTAGAACATGGTTTCGGCTTCTCCTGAATAAGCATCATGAAATGGGTCAAGAGGACAATAGTTATCTATAACTGTAAGACGGGTTCAAACGAAGTCTGCTGAATATTTTTAAATAAAAGAAGATTAGTATATCACAATCAATCATCTTTAACTTTATTTTACATGATATATAGTAGATCTATCTTTGTTGATTTCTTTCGTTTTTACTTTATTTTTATGTGGGCAAAAACCCAAATTATCATGTCACTCTAATTTAGATCACAAATTTGTGTTGACTAGACTAAAGACCCGACTTTATAGAAAATATCACATTTTACTTTTCTAAGAGAAATCGGATTTTAGTTTGATTTTCTGAATGACTAGATTACGACCTGCGTTAATACGACGGGTAAACACATTGAAAATTATTAATTTCAAAATTTAACTTTTAATTAATAATCCGTTAAATTATAAAAATATTTCTAATATTTAAACATGGATTTTAAACCATTAAAATTTAATTCATATCTTAATTCTCATGTCTTAATTCATGTAATCCAAAAATATATATACATAAATGGAATTCAAATCATATTCTTAATAACAAAAAAAATATTCTTACCCATTATGAATGTATATTAACTCTATGATAAAATCTTACAACAACTAAAATATCATAGAGTTAAATCATAAAACAGTAAATTTATGTGAATATAAATGGTTTTATCAAGCATTATATATAAATCTATGATTGATAAATGTCATTGATGTTATCGGTTTTTCATAGAGATTTATATATATTCGTCAAATCTTATATTTTTATATATTAACGGTAAATATATCATTATTATTTTATAACATGTATAAATTTTCGTTTTATATCATTTCTTTTTTTAATATTGAAAAGTATAGGTAAACGATTTCTATTTTCTATGTAATATTTTATAACTATGTTTACAAAATAAATCTGTTTGTAGAATTGTTTTTCTTTGGTATGTTTGTATAAACTTTCACATTGAAATTTTCATTCATATTTTTTCTTAACTAAAATTTTTGTCTTCTCTCTACTTTTTTTTTTGTATTGTTTATAGTCTCTCTATATATAATGCTTGAACATTATTTTGTTTGTTTCTATTTTTAGTTTTATTTTTTAATTACTTTTAAGGTTTAACACGTATCATCATTCTGATCAATCTTGAACACATGTCACGATCTAGTGAGTTATAATTTGTTTACGTGTCAAACTCTCGTCGATAATATTTTTTTACTTGATTTTTCTCTATTTTTTTATAGTTTATACTCTCTCCATTCTTTTTTATAATTAATTTAAACGATTAGGTTTTTTTAATCTAGCTAGTGGAGACTATTAGAAATTTACCAATTCTCATAATTAATTTGAAAAATAAAATATTTTTAGTTTTTTACTATTTGGTTAGTTACTTGAAAATTACTTTGTTCGTTTTCCATTTTTATTTTAGTTTTAAGTGTTAACACATGACATTATATAATTAATACTTGACACATGTCACGATATGGTGAGTTACAATTTTGCTTACGTGTCGCGTTTTCATCGTACGCATCCTCCTTTATATATATAATAAGATGCTAGCTGTCTCAACTCAAAAAACAAAAACATATTCAAGAGAGTATTATTGATAAGATGTTTTTGTATGAGCAAAGTATTTAGGTATGTGTCAAAAAAAAATAGTAGGATGCGATGGACAATTCAAATAGTTGAATATTTTCTAGAAAACTTGGTTTTTCTGTATGTGAATGTCAGAGGGATGAGTGGTTATCTTAGACATCGGAGTTGACTGACGAATTTAGCAAAGCCGTAACAACGTTGGCGGATGCCCTAAACGAATAAAAATAAAAAGACAGTTTAAAAAAAAAATCGGTTACAATAATCTACATCGTCATACACCAAAAACAAATAAAAACTAAATAACTCAACTTTTCTAACCAATTCTCTTTCGACGCATAAGATATCAGAATCATATTTTACTGAAAAATGAGTAATTCATCTTAACATCCATGAATTGAAAATTGTATCACTGTGAAGCTTTCAATTTTAGCATTTTGAATCTAATGTTTATCGTAATATTTGAATAATAAATATTGTTTTTTTTTTTAAGGAAAATAATAAAATGTTTCTATCGTGGGTCCATATTTTGTTTACCCACAAAACTATAATTAATGTTAAGAGTAAAAAATGCCCTTGAACTTTTTCAAATATTTTTGATGCCCTAAGCCAATGTTTTTTTCTAAGCCTTGATATTTAGGCTTGATTCTATTATCATCCACGTTAGTTTATGACCACATTTGTATTTATTTATAAACCGTATCATTATCACCCTTTTCAATCATCACTTTTGTTTCTCAATAGCTATTTCCAAACATTCTAACATTGATTTTTCATGGCTTATTTTTTTCTTTTTGACAATTGAAATAGTTTTATTTATCAATTCAAGCTACTATGGTTTCTTTGTTGCTTTATCATACGGCTATATTATATATTATAGTCAATGTTTTGAATTGTCTTGCATTGATTGATCCTCAGTTAATCCTTCTCAGAGAAACACGTTTTACTTTGCCTTTTAAGATTCGTTTTGCTTTGTTGTTTATTTTATAGCTCAATTCCAAAATTTACGTCTTTCCAACTATTTTATTTATTTTATTATTTCCTCTGTCCCATTTTATTAGATTTAATAGTTTTAATTTGTTTTATTTTATTTGATTTTTCAAATTTCTATGCAAAATTTATATTCTCTCCGTTTCAAAATGTTTGATATTTTAGACAAAAAAAAAGTTTCACAAAGATCGATTTTTCATATTTTCTATGCAGTTTTTGTAATGATGATAAAATACGTATTATTTGATCAAATTTTACGTGTTTATATTTGAATTTCGGCTATGATACCAGAATTTTGGGTTTATGATCTATGTATTATTTTCAGTGTTTACGTATATTATTTGTGAAGGTTTAAACTCATATCTTAAAATTTAATATTTCTTAATTTATGTGTTGATGTCGCTCTTGGGAAATCCTCTACTGATTGTTAATAGAGGTTAGGTAATGAGTTAAATGTAGAACAAGACGCCGAGAAAAACGATGAAGAAGAAATACAAGACGAGGAAGAAAAAGATGTAAAAAAAGCCTAAGAAAAGATAATGTTAATCAGAAGAAAGAAAAGAAGATGTTAAATAGACAAAGGATGAAAAGAGACAACGACGATGAACAAAACCGGAAGAAGAAATTAAAGAAAAACGAAAAAAGAAATTAGAAGGAGAAAGGTGAAGAAGTCGAAGAATACGAAAATGATCGGAAAAAAAGAGAAAAATTTACCTAGAATAACCTACTTTTTTTTTTAAATAGCTAGAATAACCTTACTATTTTTTTATTGCTGAAATAACCTATTCTGAATTTTTTTCCTTTCATAATACCAAAATTGTCTTTGGCAGACTCTGCCGAGGTATTGGCAGAGTCTGCCGAAACATTGGCAGATTCTGCCGAACATTGGTAGACTCTGCCAATGTTTTGGTAGAGTCTGCGTATTTCTAGATATTGGCAGAGTCTGCCAATACATCGGTAGAGTCTACCAATGTTTCCGCAGAGTCTGCCAATGATTCGGCAGAGTCTGCCAATACCTCGGCGGAGTCTGCCCATGTTTCGGCAGAGTCTGCCAATGTTTCGGCAGAGTCTGCCAATGTTTCGGCAGAGTCTGCCAATGTTTTGGTAGAGTCTGCGTATTTTTAGATATTGGCAGAGTCTGCCAATACATCGGTAGAGTCTGCCAATACATCGGTAGAGTCTGCCAATGTTTCGGCAGAATCTGCCAATACTTTGGCAGAGTCTGCGAAAGACAATTTTGGTATTATGAAATAAAAAAAATCTAGAATAGGTTATTTCAACAATAAAAAACAGTAAAGTTATTCTAGCTATTTTTTTAAAAAAGTAGGTTATTCTAGCTAATCTCCCAAAAAAATAGGAAGAATAAAAATTGGAAGAAAAAAAAGAGAGGACGAAACCAAATAATTTATTTTCTAAAACATCTCATACCCGCACACGGTGCGAGTCAATCAGTTAGTTGTTATTAATAACTAAAAATGTTAATCACTAAATTTTTTGATAAAAATGTATATATTTTATATATTAACTCAAAAAAATTTCTTGGTGGAAGAATACGAAATCACATGTTTTAGCGGAAAAACACGAAATCCCATTTTTGCGCGAAAACGTGGAATTTGTGTTTTTGACGGAAAAACACAGAATTACGTTTTTGGTGGAAAAACATGGGTTTACAATTTGGCGAAAGAAACACAAATCACGATATTGAGTTTTGGCAAGAAAACGCGGAATTGCGTTTTTGGCCGGAAAACACGGAATTGCGTTTTTGGCGAAAATCGAAACTTTCACGTCATACTCTTGTCTAAATATGATATGCAGTGTTCTAAAATACGGTCCAAGCGTCCGCGTATACAGCGTCCAGACGTTATACAGTAGCTAGCCGTACCGTATTTATGTTATATGTATTTATAGGTAATGAGTTAAATGTAGAACAAGACGCCGAGAAAAACGATGAAGAAGAAATACAAGACGAGGAAGAAGAAGATGTAAAAAAAGCCTAAGAAAAGATAATGTTAATCAGAAGAAAGAAAAGAAGATGTTAAATAGACAAAGGATGAAAGAGACAACGACGATGAACAAAACCGGAAGAAGAAATTAAAGAAAAACGAAAAAAGAAATTAAAAGGAGAAAGGTGAAGAAGTCGAAGAATACGAAAATGATCGGAAAAAAAGAGAAAATTTTACCTAGAATAACCTACTTTTTTGTTTAAATAGCTAGAATAACCTTACCATTTTTTTATTGCTGAAATAACCTATTCTGAATTTTTTTCCTTTCATAATACCAAAATTGTCTTTGGCAGACTCTGCCGAGGTATTGGCAGAGTCTGCCGAAACATTGGCAGATTCTGCCGAACATTGGTAGACTCTGCCAATGTTTTGGTAGAGTCTGCGTATTTCTAGATATTGGCAGAGTCTGCCAATACATCGGTAGAGTCTACCAATGTTTCCGTAGAGTCTGCCAATGATTCGGCAGAGTCTGCCAATACCTCGGCGGAGTCTGCCCATGTTTCGGCAAAGTCTGCCAATGTTTCGGCAGAGTCTGCCAATGTTTCGGCAGAATCTGCCAATGTTTTGGTAGAGTCTGCGTATTTTTAGATATTGGCAGAGTCTGCCAATACATCGGTAGAGTCTGCCAATACATCGGTAGAGTCTGCCAATACATCGGTAGAGTCTGCCAATGTTTCGGCAGAATCTGCCAATACTTTGGCAGAGTCTGCGAAAGACAATTTTGGTATTATGAAATAAAAAAAATCTAGAATAGGTTATTTCAACAATAAAAAACAGTAAAGTTATTCTAGCTATTTTTTTAAAAAAGTAGGTTATTCTAGCTAATCTCCCAAAAAAATAGGAAGAATAAAAATTGGAAGAAAAAAAAGAGAGGACGAAACCAAATAATTTATTTTCTAAAACATCTCATACCCGCACACGGTGCGAGTCAATCAGTTAGTTGTTATTAATAACTAAAAATGTTAATCACTAAATTTTTTGATAAAAATGTATATATTTTATATATTAACTCAAAAAAATTTCTTGGTGGAAGAATACGAAATCACATGTTTTAGCGGAAAAACACGAAATCCCATTTTTGCGCGAAAACGTGGAATTTGTGTTTTTGACGGAAAAACACAGAATTACGTTTTTGGTGGAAAAACATGGGTTTACAATTTGGCGAAAGAAACACAAATCACGATATTGAGTTTTGGCAAGAAAACGCGGAATTGCGTTTTTGGCCGGAAAACACGGAATTGCGTTTTTGGCGAAAATCGAAACTTTCACGTCATACTCTTGTCTAAATATGATATGCAGTGTTCTAAAATACGGTCCAAGCGTCCGCGTATACAGCGTCCAGACGTTATACAGTAGCTGGCCGTACCGTATTTATGTTATACGTATTTTTAATGAAAAAGAAAAAAATTAGATTTGTGTATACGATAATTAAATGATCGAATATACAGTTTTGACAAATATATTTTCTAAAAATTTCAAATAAAACTATGTTTTTGACCTTTTTTGCAAGAGTATAACTGATATAATTATATTTTTCGTTATTTAAACAATTTTCAACTATGTCATTTTACTATTTGAATTAAAAACTACTATGTTAATGTTAATTATTTAAGTTTTTTTTTATAGAATTCACGATAATATTTTTCTATTATCTATTGAAACAAAATATTTTTGTATATTTATATATAAATATGCAAAAATATTTGATGTGTGTCAAATTGTATTTATATTTTCCTAAACTTAGCTAACAACACACTCTAGTTGTTGTAGCATAGCATAGGGTCGAACCACAAGGAGTTAAGAATAGCAACACTAAGAATCCAAGTATTCGAATAAGCTAAGCAATTAACACAAGTTTTAACTTAATTTAACTAAAAGAGAACACATGGGTATGGTGGTTGATCCAAGGCAATTAGCTTTAAGTCAAGGTGCTTACTTTAAACAATCCTAAATTTCCATAAGTCTAGAACACTAATGAAGATCAATCCTCTCCCGAGGTAGAAACCCTTATGCAATCATGAACTAAACATCAATTCCCATTGGTTTCGTTCACTCAAACACACATTAAGCTCAAGTCTATTAACCATCTAGCAATCCTAACATCAAATCCCTTTGGTTATTCAAGCTAGAGCTATACTAAGTTTGATCAAACCTTCAATGAACACTTTCGATGCTATAGAAGGTTTAAGATCTAGATTAAGGTGATCAAATTCAATCTAGCATTAAGAACACTTAGCAAGCATAGAAGTCTAAGAATCTAACTATAAAACACCTTAACTCTTCAACTAATCACCCATGGATCATCCTAACCCATGGATTCAATATGAAACAAAATAAGAAATTCAAGAAAATGAAATGAAAGAAGATAAACAAAATAAAAACGTTGGATCATGAGGTTAACTATCATAAGAATGGGTTAACAATCAACAATGATGTCAAAGGTTGAATCAAACACTATCCTAGACAATGGAATATTCATTTTTAAGGTTAGTCCACGCCAATGGTAAAAACCTCTTTCCCTAATCACATTCAAGATCCGCGGTCAAGCATTCCATCTCAATGATTAGACAAGCATTAATATTCTCCCATTTTTGTCACAAGAGTTCATAGAACCACGGTCAAGTAGCTATGTGACCCAAGCTCACAACAAGTTTAGTTCAAGTATTTCCACAAACACCTTCCGGGTATGAAAATGCCTAGAGATCTAGATTTTGAGTGGATAAGTCAAAACTAGCATTAAGAACAACTTAAGTGAAGGATCTAACAAAGATTAACCATAATTATCATCATCTAACTATCAAAGCATCCTAATCTAGCATAATCCATGATCCAACAAAGACTACATGCTAAACATGATATGAACAAAATATATAAACATAAGAATAAAAGATAGAGGTGAAGAATCCTTCTCTAGAGTTGCATGAAGATGAAAATCCATCCAAAACATCAAAGAAGAGTTTGGATCAAAACCAACTCAAGAGGAAGGGAAACTTCCTCCATCAAAAATAAAAGTCTCCTCCACTCAAGAACAAGAAAAAGTAAAGTGAAGTTAAGTTCCCCTCAATAATGAGGTTGATACAGATATATATGGCTGAAAAATAAAGGTTTTTTTGCCATGAAACACGTTTTTGACCAAATAAAGTAGGAGTAGGTGGCTGATTTTTCGTCACAAAAAGTGCTGTCTTGAGGACTGGATCGATCGATCCACCCCTGGATCGATCGATCCAAACCTTTAGTAAGTGGATCGATCGATCCACCTCTGGATCGATCGATCCAGTTACTAAAGATTTTGCCCGATCGATCCTCCTCTAGCTGGATCGATCCAAGGATCCCGCGGATAAATCTGGATGATCAGATCGATCGATCCAGTTATGGATCGATCGATCCACTTGTTAAAGTTCTGCACTTGCTTCTTTTGCTCGCCAGACGGACATGTCTTCACTAAATCTTCAATAACTTTCGCAATACAGCTCCAAATGAGTTGAAACCACTTCCATTGGAAAGATAACTCAATTTCCTTTCTGGTCACAAAATATCAGATTAATCCGATCAAGGTAAGACCTTCAACAGAGATGATCTTTCAGCCGCTTTGTACTTCTCCTGCATGTGTTTTGCCCATTTGATCAATTCTTCTAGCCGCTTTGTCTCCAACTCACTCCAATGTCTCCAAAGTACCTAAAAAGGAACCAAAAATGCACGAAATGCAAAAAAATGTATCCTAGACTCTAAAATGATCCTAAGTATGAAATGAGACTCAAAACGATGAAAAATATGCAAAAATGTAAGTCTAATGACTACAAAAGCTAAAGAAAATATATACTAAATATGCTAAAATATGAATGCATCAACTCCCCCGGACTTGCCTTTTGCTCGCGCTCGAGCAAACAAGGAGAACAAACCGGTGAAGAGGTTTGAATTGGAGAATTTATAGCCAAGAGATTGTTTTCCAAAGATCAAGTTGCCAATGCAAGATAATACATCTCAATGCTACAAATAACCATCTACTCAATCAAACTTCTCATTCTCATCGCAACTTCAATGTTTTGCCTCTAAATTCAATGTCAAGTGATCAAATGCATCTTATCTACCAACTCCTTATGTTCATTAAGATTCAAAACCGTGTAGTCTTGCAAATGAGAATTCGATCTAAACCAATCGGCGGCTTGGTAAGAGAATAAGTTCAATGTGAAGTGAAGTGGTGTTTTAAAACATTTTAGTGACTTCTCTCAACATATGGCACAAGTCAACACACAAAAGCAATGGAGAAGGGAAACAATTGATGCATACAAGATGTTTTCTTCCATTCTACCCACCCCATACTCTTTGTTTCACTCAAAGTCACTCTTGTTCTCTACACCAATTACTTCATTTTTTTTTTCTTTTATTTCAAGGATAGAACCTAGGGAGATCTTTCTTATACTTAGACAATTACTCTTGCTTTACTTATCTCTACTCCTTTTGATCCTCTATATATATTCTTTTCATTTCTAGGAGCTTCTTTACTTCTTAACTTAAGAGTAATGTTTCTTTTTGTTTTCTCTCCTTAGACATCCGATTTTCGTTCTCTAAACCGTTTCGGTTTCACTTCTCTCCTTTTCATCTCTCCAATTCCTCACTTAAGCTCACACCCTTACTCACCCTCACCAATTCCCAAAACCGTAATATAAAACAATGAGACTCCAAAATTCTCTCAACCCACCTAGACTAGCCAATGAGACTACTCATAATGGAACAAAAGAACTTGTCGTTTCCATCTCTAAAGATTTTATGCATGAGGTGCAAATAGAAAAAGGCCTCACTCAACAAATTAACGGTGGTTTCAAATAAAAGCTAGGTGTAATCAAGGTGTGGTATCATCCTCATTCAAATCATGTACTTGAATCGGGATGACCATTCAAACCATTAGAGAGTGGTAAAAGGGATAAAAATGGTTGAATGTGTATAAGTGAACCATGGTTAAGGTCTAAAACTCATAAGCAAGAGAATTAAAATTCAATTTATGGTCTAATAAGGTGGAGTTGGTTTCAATTCAAACAAGTAATCAACAAGACTTAGAGAATTCTAGAGCGAAGAGATCAAAGATATGGAGAAGCATACTTTTCGCGGTTTATGAAGTCTAAAAGAGCATTATCGAGACATTCACAAAGAGAGCTATGTACTAAAAATTTCTACAAGGTATTTCAATCATTATTCTCCATATGAATGATGCAACTAAATGAAAAGAAAAATCTTTTTGTATTTTTCGAAATTTTTCAAATTTTTATGATTTTTGCGTTTTTATCGTATATACAATGCAATGCATGAGACTCAAAGATAAAAACAAAACAATTAAAAGATTCATTAGCAAATAATGTCCCTCCCCCGGACTTACTTCTCACCGTCTCGGTGAGAAAGTAAAATCAAAGAGAAAGACATTACGCAAGAGAATGAAAAATAAGTGAATAAAAATGGTATGTACAAAGGAAAAATGGTGGTACCTTGGAGAGAAAGAGAGAGTAAGGATGGTGTGACGGCTTGTTGGAGAGTGCTTGTTGACCATTATTCATGCTTGTTTAGTGTCACTAGCTTGACAATGGATAGACTTGGGAGGTCCCAAGAGGCGCGTTTAACGTCGCTAGCTTGACGGAGTTTCTAAAGAGAAAAGTTAGTATCAAAAGAAAAATAAACACTTAGTCTTAATCAAGTACCAAATCCTAATGGCTATTGCTAAACTCCCCGGCAACGGCGCCAAATTTGATGTGTGTCAAATTGTATTTATATTTTCCTAAACTTAGCTAACAACACACTCTAGTTGTTGTAGCATAGCATAGGGTCGAACCACAAGGAGTTAAGAATAGCAACACTAAGAATCCAAGTATTCGAATAAGCTAAGCAATTAACACAAGTTTTAACTTAATTTAACTAAAAGAGAACACATGGGTATGGTGGTTGATCCAAGGCAATTAGCTTTAAGTCAAGGTGCTTACTTTAAACAATCCTAAATTTCCATAAGTCTAGAACACTAATGAAGATCAATCCTCTCCCGAGGTAGAAACCCTTATGCAATCATGAACTAAACATCAATTCCCATTGGTTTCGTTCACTCAAACACACATTAAGCTCAAGTCTATTAACCATCTAGCAATCCTAACATCAAATCCCTTTGGTTATTCAAGCTAGAGCTATACTAAGTTTGATCAAACCTTCAATGAACACTTTCGATGCTATAGAAGGTTTAAGATCTAGATTAAGGTGATCAAATTCAATCTAGCATTAAGAACACTTAGCAAGCATAGAAGTCTAAGAATCTAACTATAAAACACCTTAACTCTTCAACTAATCACCCATGGATCATCCTAACCCATGGATTCAATATGAAACAAAATAAGAAATTCAAGAAAATGAAATGAAAGAAGATAAACAAAATAAAAACGTTGGATCATGAGGTTAACTATCATAAGAATGGGTTAACAATCAACAATGATGTCAAAGGTTGAATCAAACACTATCCTAGACAATGGAATATTCATTTTTAAGGTTAGTCCACGCCAATGGTAAAAACCTCTTTCCCTAATCACATTCAAGATCCGCGGTCAAGCATTCCATCTCAATGATTAGACAAGCATTAATATTCTCCCATTTTTGTCACAAGAGTTCATAGAACCACGGTCAAGTAGCTATGTGACCCAAGCTCACAACAAGTTTAGTTCAAGTATTTCCACAAACACCTTCCGGGTATGAAAATGCCTAGAGATCTAGATTTTGAGTGGATAAGTCAAAACTAGCATTAAGAACAACTTAAGTGAAGGATCTAACAAAGATTAACCATAATTATCATCATCTAACTATCAAAGCATCCTAATCTAGCATAATCCATGATCCAACAAAGACTACATGCTAAACATGATATGAACAAAATATATAAACATAAGAATAAAAGATAGAGGTGAAGAATCCTTCTCTAGAGTTGCATGAAGATGAAAATCCATCCAAAACATCAAAGAAGAGTTTGGATCAAAACCAACTCAAGAGGAAGGGAAACTTCCTCCATCAAAAATAAAAGTCTCCTCCACTCAAGAACAAGAAAAAGTAAAGTGAAGTTAAGTTCCCCTCAATAATGAGGTTGATACAGATATATATGGCTGAAAAATAAAGGTTTTTTTGCCATGAAACACGTTTTTGACCAAATAAAGTAGGAGTAGGTGGCTGATTTTTCGTCACAAAAAGTGCTGTCTTGAGGACTGGATCGATCGATCCACCCCTGGATCGATCGATCCAAACCTTTAGTAAGTGGATCGATCGATCCACCTCTGGATCGATCGATCCAGTTACTAAAGATTTTGCCCGATCGATCCTCCTCTAGCTGGATCGATCCAAGGATCCCGCGGATAAATCTGGATGATCAGATCGATCGATCCAGTTATGGATCGATCGATCCACTTGTTAAAGTTCTGCACTTGCTTCTTTTGCTCGCCAGACGGACATGTCTTCACTAAATCTTCAATAACTTTCGCAATACAGCTCCAAATGAGTTGAAACCACTTCCATTGGAAAGATAACTCAATTTCCTTTCTGGTCACAAAATATCAGATTAATCCGATCAAGGTAAGACCTTCAACAGAGATGATCTTTCAGCCGCTTTGTACTTCTCCTGCATGTGTTTTGCCCATTTGATCAATTCTTCTAGCCGCTTTGTCTCCAACTCACTCCAATGTCTCCAAAGTACCTAAAAAGGAACCAAAAATGCACGAAATGCAAAAAAATGTATCCTAGACTCTAAAATGATCCTAAGTATGAAATGAGACTCAAAACGATGAAAAATATGCAAAAATGTAAGTCTAATGACTACAAAAGCTAAAGAAAATATATACTAAATATGCTAAAATATGAATGCATCAATATTCACCGTATATACCCCGCATAAACATCCGCCTATACAGTGGTCTACCGCGTGACTAGTGTATAGCGTATTTTAGAACACTGATGATATGTAAAGGGGTTGCATACGAAACACAAGGAAAGCTCAAAACTTGAAACACTAAACTTTCAAACTAAACCCCTTAGCCAAAACCTATTATAGACGTGAATTAAAAGTGACTAAATCCCGGATAAACAAACTAAAAAGTGACTTTCTAAGACAGCATCTTCATCAACAACAATCCCCAGAGAATCAAAAATCAACAAACAAGATTATAATACAGCTACAAATGTTGGCTTATTTACTTACACTGACCCAGAATCATTAGGTTTTCTCCACAATGCTCATTTTGGTTCATTTCAGAACCAACCCAAACTAAACTCCAATGAGTAATTACCGTGCCGCTCCAAGTGCTAAGTGCTAACAAATGTTCCAAGAGCCTGAACAACCGGTTCCATTGCCTAATTTACAGTCATGTCTCTCCAGATAGTGTGACCAGTCAATTTGTTCACAACTTCCAAATTGCTTGTGTGTTCCTCTACAGATTGCTCTCAATACACAAACCAAATCATCAACCCGTAAGCCTCTTCTTGCCTACATCTTAAAACCAAATAGAAGAAAAAAAATTCATAAAACAACCACAAATACAACTACCAATTAGAGCTGCAATACCCAACATAAACCTGAATTCTCACCAGTGGAAATCATTTGCATCTTGAGTTCCTCGACTGCATCGAAAATCCCATGAGCATCATAGATTTTGATCATAGTGGCAAAAGTGATCTTATCAGGCTTGCATTTCCTCTCCTCCATTTGTATGTATAGTTCCTTCATCGTAGCCAAATCACCAGCCTCACCGTAGGCATTGATTATGCAGTTGAAGAACGGTGTATCCAGTACCACGTCTGAATTCACAATTTGCCTCAATACTGAATCCATCTTAATGACAAGACCAGCTTTATTATATGCGTCAACAAGAGAAGAATAAGTAATAGAGTTGGGTTTCACTCCTTGATACTTCATTTTCCTGAATACATCATCCATTTTCTCGATTCTTCCAGCTTTTCCAAACGTCTCGATCACGATATTGTAAGTGACAGTCGTTGGGGAGAAGAATCTTTTCTCCATGAAATCAATTACCCAGCTCATTTTCTTATACATTCCGGCTTTTCCAAATGACCGGATCAGTATGTTAAATGTCTTGATGTCTGGTTGCACTCCCATCGCCTGGAACCGATCATACCAGCTCTCCATCTTCCTCGTGTTGCCACTATTTCCATACGAACCAATGATCGAGTTAAACGTGAAAACATCTGGGAGAGAATCTCCATCCTCGATCATATCAGCCAGAACATTTTCCATCTCCTCAAACAAACCAGCTTTTCCATACCCATCAATAATAGTATTGTAAGTGACTGTGTTGCATCCAACTCCAAGATACGACATCTCAAGAACGATGCGTTTAACCATATCAAACCGACCAAGTTTGCAGCAGCAACCGATGAGAACAGTAAAGGTGAACACATCTGGCTTGCAATCACTTACCGATTTCATATACTCAAGCGTGGCAAACGCCTTGTCTAGAAGCTCGCTTTTGCCATAAACAGCTAAAAGAGATGTATACACATCAATGGTGGGTTTCAATCCTTCAGACAACATGACTTCGAAAAGTAAACTGGCTTGCTCAGGCTGTTTGCAATTCCCAAGCACTTTAAACACCTTTGTGTATGTTTTGCATCTTGGTTCATACCAATGCTGCTTCCTAAGAAGATGGAAAATCTATAAAGTAGAGAAACAGGACAATGAATTCTTCTACTGAACCTTATCAAAATACGGTGTAATGACAGATAAAAGAAATAACGATCCTTGTACCTTGAGAGCAGATTGCCATCGATTCTCTCTTATAGCTTCATCAAGTGCTTCAAGAACAGTTTTTGGCTTCAAAGTATTGTACTTTTCCGAGTTGGCTTTCCTCTCGACTCCTCTAACAGCAGCGTCTTCTCTCAGAATCCGAGACAATTCTTTCTTAGGATCTACTCGATGTCTTGTTGAGCTCAGTCCAGAGCTCATTTTCCCTGTACGTTCGTTGGGGACTTTCGTCGAACACTTTGTGGGCGTCATTAAAACAGATGCTACATGGCGAAAATAAACATGGGATGATATATGTTTTTGAAAAGAAAAGCATTCATTGGCGTAAGACAAACGAGTTTCGTGAACATGTTGTTGTAATAATGCCATAGAAGAAGTATGCGAGGGAGAGAAGAAGAAGAAGAGAAGAGACTGCAGAATTCCCGCGTAAAAATAGAGACTAGATCAAGTGCGTAATGCGAAAAATGTTATCCACATCACCCACCAACGACACGTGGAAGTCTCTCGGCCACGTAGACAAAAGCTGTCGCACGTAATCTCTGACTGGTTTTGCTTGTCCGTTCTGCACACGTCGTCGTTACCGAAATAATCTGTTAAAATAAAATAAAAAATTATTCTCAATTTTTAATGAAATATGGAAATAAAATAATCTGTAAAATAATGAAATTGAGAAATGTCAAAAAATTAAAATTATAAGCTAAAAAAAATAATGAAAGTCAAAAAATCTCTGTTTCTCGGGCGATATCAACAGAGCGGCGGTTACAGTAACCCTACGACGTTTTGCTTGGTTTGGTCCGACGGTCGGCGGCTTTTTTAGCATTGAAGCCGGATCTAGTCGTTTTTAGTCTTTATGCTTTATTTTTTCGGTGGATTTTGGTTCTAGATCCGGTATGAGAACTTGCTCGTGGTGGAATTTCATATCTCGGTTCGGTGAGGGTTTGTTTGTGGTCAAGATTTGTCTAGGTCGCCGGTGGGGTTGGTTGGTGGTTGAATCGTTCTTTCTCGTCGGGGCAGTGTGCTCGGCTCGATTAGGCAGGGTTCGGGCCTTCCTCCGCTTGCAAAGTCCTAGGTTTTTGCTTGACTCCGATTGCCTTGGATTCATGCAGTTGTATCCTCCCGATTCGACGCCAATCTTGGTCGGAGCTTGCCACCGGCGTTAGGGTAAATTCTTTCTCTGAGTAGGTGTAGTCTTCGCCTGTAATGGTTCTTGTGTTTGGGACTAGGATCTCTCTGTTTAGGGGCTGGATTTAGCTTTATTTGGTATTAGCTTGTTTGGAGATGGCCGATTTCAATCTTTTGTCCATGAATTTGGCCTAAGCTCTATTTCATCCCTGGAGGTTCGATGAGTCTATGCCTTTGGTTATAACATGCCCTGCTTGAGGTGGTCTTTGCTGTTTGTTTAAGGGTGACTCCTCTTTGCTGAAGAAGATGCTTCTCGAGGATGTTCCTTCCTCCCTTTGCTGCGTAGATTCATTTCTTCCAGTTGTGCATATGTTCTTCTATTGGCGTTATGCATAACATTTCCTTGCATTAGTGTTTTGGATTGTTATCAATATGAAGAATCTTGGGTTAGGTTAGGGTTCTACTTTAGCTCGTGGAGAAGATCTTCATCGTTTAACATTGGCGATCATTACTCTTAGATGGTTTTAGTTTGGACTCGGGATTTGGTGTTCTTATCTCGTGTGTACGTGCAGCTCCTTCTCACCTTTATCGACAGTGTGATGCGAAGCAGTGGTTCTACATTGATGAGGTTTCTTTCGAAGGAAGACTCTTAGCTCTTTGGGATCGAGTTAGTTAGTTTGGGTCTTGGTTCGGGGCTTTAGGTTGTTGTCTCCCGAGCTATACTTTGGCTTTATGGGTCTAGGATTAGTTTTTCGTCTGAGGATATTAGTATAGATTCTCCTATGTATTTCATCTCCGTATCTCATCCGTGTATTTTAAAAACGTATCCATCTCCGTTTTTTACTATGTTTATGTTAATATTCAGATGAAAAAAAGAGAGTGAGGAATTTTATTGAGACATTTGTACTACTACACCACCAATCTTAATTTCCACAAGAGACAAAATGTAAAATTATACTACTAGTAAAAAAATCATAGGAGGGAAAGAGAGAGGCATGTGCTATGGATCTGGCCTAGAACTTGGAGTCTATCGGATAACCAAGACTTTAAGACGAAACTCCTTCAATCCTCACTCAAAGTCAAAAACAAAACATAACTCACTTAGTTGATTGATTGAACGGTCTTCTTCCTTCCATTTCCCGAGTTTGAGAAATTGAAAAGTGATGGAATTTGAGGAGCTAAAGGAAGCTATAGAGAAAGCAGAGCTAGTTGATGCTCACGCGCACAACATTGTTGCTCTCGACTCTTCTTTCCCGTTCATCGGAACTTTCTCCGAGGCTACCGGCCACGCTTTATCCTTCGCTCCTCACTCTCTCTCCTTTAAGGTACGACGATTACAACAACAACAAAAAAAACGCCGTCGTTTTATCTGCTATTGAGATTTCTTTCTTAACTAGTGTCGAATTAGTTTGTTAAATAAATGTTCTCTTGTCTATGAATCAGAGGAATTTGAGGGAAATTGCTCAACTTTATGGCACTCAAGTATCATTGGAGTCGATTGAGAAACATCGACAAAACTCGGGTTTGGATTCTTTTACTTCCAAGTGTTTTAAACAAGCAAGAATCTCTGCTCTGCTTATTGATGATGGATTGAAGCTGGACAAGAAACATGACATTGAATGGCACAGAAAGTTCGTTCCATTCGTTGGTCGAGTATTGCGAATCGAAACTCTTGCCGAGCAAATCCTCGACGAGGAGAGTCCTCATGCTCCTTCTTGGAATTTGGATTCTTTCACTAAAGCCTTTGTTGAACGATTGAATTCATATCCTTTACCTATTCATGTGTGTTTTTTTTTTAATACATTCGTAACGAGATCAAATGTGATTACTAAGTAGTTTAACTTTGTTTACCTTGACTTTGGTCACGCTTGTTCCAGAGGTTGTTGCTTTCAAAACTATTGCTGCTTATCGTAGCGGTTTGGATATTGATACTCATGTGAGTAAACAAGTTGCTGAGAAGGGCCTCGTCGAAGTCTTGCAAGGTAAGATGGATATGGCTTGGTTGGTCCTATTGTATGTCTAAAAATAATCAAGAAGTAACATAGCTGTTCTCTGATCATCTTAAACCCTCTTTTTGCTGCAGCTGGAAAACCTGTCCGTATTGAAAACAAAGGCTTGATTGATTACATTCTTACGTGTACTTTGGAGGTCGCTCAACGTTGCGGCTTGCCTTTGCAGATTCACACAGGGTATGCAGGATTTGGTCTACTTTGTGAGGGTCTTTGTTTTTTTTGTGTATTGATGTTAGTAATGACTGGTTTTGCATTAAACAAACCTGAATCTTTAGTAGGGTTTAAGCGTACGATACTCATTTGTCCTCCGTTGCTTCTAAGCTCTGAGATTTTGAGAATTTGTTTTGTGCCGAATGTAATCACTATGCTCGGTGTGTAATAATGAAAACCTCTTCTTTTTCTTTGAACCAGTTTTGGTGACAGGGATTTGGATTTACGGTTGTCAAATCCGCTTCACCTTCGAACCCTTCTTGAGGACAAAAGATTTGCAAAGTGTCGTATTGTTCTTCTACATGCATCTTATCCATTCTCAAAGGAAGCATCATTTCTGGCTTCAGTTTATCCTCAGGTTTTCTTCATGCACACTCCAATTATGTGTAAAATTATGCCAGGACGAGGACGTCGATTGCTTACTCTTGATCAATCTTTTCTGTTCTTTAAGGTTTACCTTGATTTCGGGTTAGCGGTGCCAAAGCTTAGTGTCCATGGTATGGTGTCTTCAGTTAAGGAGCTTCTAGACTTAGCCTCAACAAAGAAGGTAAAAAACTGAATGCAACATGTTAACATAATCAATGATGTTATAAGTTCTTTTACTTGCATTATCTTTATTGTTGTTTTCATGAGTCACATAAAATGCTAACCATAAGAGATTTTCCAGGTGATGTTCAGTACTGATGGATACGCATCTCCTGAAACGTACTATTTAGGTTAGTTCAAGTCGCTACCTCTTTTGTATAGCTTGAAATCTCCAAGCTTCTGTCTTGAACAAAGTTCTCTGTTTTCTTGCAGGTGCAAAGAAAGCACGCGAGGTCATCTTCTTAGTTCTACGCGATGCATGTGCCAGTGGTGATCTCTCACTTATGGAAGCTATTGATGCAGCTAAAGACATCTTTTCACGAAACTCGATTGCATTTTATAAGCTTGATGTGGACATAAATTCTTGTAGTCCACAAAGTAGAATCTCTCCCAAATTACAGATTAAGGAGCTTGATGTGCAAGAAGACAGTAATTCGTTTGTCCGCATTATATGGACTGATACATCTGGACAACAAAGATGCCGTGTGAGTATTTCTTTTTCTTCTAAAGAATAGAAACCTTTGTTTCCTTATAAGCAAAGAAACTTGACAAGAATTCTGTTTATTGTATTGTTTCAGGCTGTTCAAGCGCAGCGTTTTAACAGTAGCGTGATGAAGAATGGTGTTGGTCTAACTTTTGCATCAATGGGGATGTCTTCATTTTCTGATGGACCAGCAGAAGAGTCTATGTTGACTGGTGTGGGTGAGATTAGACTGGTTCCAGATCTATCAACTAAGCAGACAATACCGTGGTACTTTACTTGTGTTCGTTCTTCTTTGCAGTAAACTTTACAGATGTTCCTTTCTTTTCTTTGTGGCATTGATCATATCGTATTTATCGATAGGACGAAGCAAGAGAGCATGGTTTTAGCTGACATGCATTTGAAGCCTGGTGAAGCATGGGAATACTGTCCAAGAGAGGCCTTAAGAAGGGTCACAAATGTTCTTAAAGATGAATTTGACTTGGTAAAATAAAATAATTTCCATATATCCATTTTATGGAAAAGTTTATTGGCTTTTTCGGACTAAACTCAAAGTTTCCCTGGCTCTAGGTAATGAATGCTGGTTTTGAGAATGAGTTTTATCTCCTCAAGAATGTTGTGCGGTATGAGACTAATATGTTTCTTGAATATCGTTTTAATTGTTCAATCAATTTTTCATGATCTTAACACTTGTCCTGCACAAATTTTCTTAAGGGAAGGGAAAGAAGATTATGTGCCTTTTGACTTTGGTCCTTACTGTTCCGCATCCTCATTCGATGCCGCGGCTCATATATTCCATGAAATTGTACCTGCGCTTGAGTCCTTGAACATCACAGTTGAACAGGTTAAATCAGTTTCAGAAATTCTTCAGAATGATCAGCCAATATCACAACTACAATCTACAACATGTTTCTTGACATGTATAAATTTTGTGATAGTTTCATGCTGAATCCGGAAAAGGTCAGTTTGAAGTATCTTTGGGACACACCATTTCATCTCGTGCTGCGGACAATTTGGTTTACACGCGTGAAGTTATAAGATCGGTTGCAAGGAAACACGGATTGCTCGCGACCTTTGTTCCAAAGTATGCCAGTCTCTTTCTCACCAAATTATACGCTATAATGCCGGATTTTTAAAAACAAAATTTGTGTGTTCCCTTTTCAGGTATGATTTATGTGACATTGGTTCTGGATCACATGTGCATCTGAGTCTTTGGAAGAACGGTGAAAATGTCTTCCCGGCATCAGACAAATCATCTGCTCATGGAATGTCTTCCATCGGAGAAGAGTTCATGGCCGGAGTTTTGTTTCATCTACCTTCAATCTTAGCAGTTACAGCTCCACTTCCAAACAGGTTACTAAACCTACTTCTTTTTGGAGTAATTTCCTTGATTCATTGTTACTAGCTAAGTTTCATTTTCTTACTAAATTTTCAGCTATGACCGAATCCAACCTAATACATGGAGTGGAGCATTCCAATGCTGGGGTAAGGAAAACCGCGAAGCGGCAATAAGAACTGCTTCTCCACCGGGAACCCCTGATGGTTTAGTTACTAACTTCGAGATCAAATCTTTTGATGGCTCTGCGAATCCTTATCTTGGTTTGGCCATTATTATGGCTGCTGGTATTGACGGTCTTCGACGGCACCTCCAACTTCCTAGTCCAATAGGTAAAAACTTATGTAGTCTTAAGATGAAGCTTGATCTTGACTTGTTCGTATTATGTTATGAAATTTGCGAGTTATCAAGATTTGTTCACCACTTTCGCTTGCATTTGCTTTGACGAAACATCAGATACAAACCCGGCCGATGTAGCTGCTACATTGAAGAGACTTCCTGAGTCGCTCTCCGAAGCTGTTGAAGCACTGGAGAATGACAAAGTCCTCCACGAGTTGGTCGGACGAAAGCTATTAGTTGCCATAAAAGGAGTCCGTAAGGTACACACTATTATTGTCTTTTATGTTCCAATAGATATATCACAATGGTATATAAGCACTAATCTATTGTTTTCAAATTTTATTTTTAACAGTCTGAGATCGAGTATTATGCGAAGAACCCGGATGCATATAAGCAACTCATTCACCGATACTAATGAGCCTTGTGAATGATGATTGTTAAATAATTTGCTTGCTGAGTTTGAAGTTGAGATCTATGGACAAATGGACCCATGAGACTGATTTATTCCGTTGAAACAATAACACTTTATCACGGGTTGAAAATTATCCATCTTGTGGACTTTATCTCATATGAACAGAACTAGTATCTAAGTTGTAAAAGCAATAAGAATTGATGGGTCGTATTTGCAAATACCTGAAATGTTGGTCGTGGAGATGAATTTTTTTCCCTCGAACGAAGTAGATGCAAACGTGACATAAAGGTTGATGAGGAAAACAAAAAAACAATATGGTATATACAATAGTTTGACCCCAAAAAAAAAAAAAAAAAAAAAAAAAAAAACCTAAATTGATTCAATTTGAATTAGTGTTTTTGTAAATTAACTTTCTATCTATGATTTCTTGTCCTAATAACATTTGCTATTTTCATATCCCAATTTTAACCTTCAAATTGAATAAAAATATTTTTTTACAATATTTTCGGAATATATATATAATTTTTTACGAAATTGAAAAAAAAGAGATTATTCATTTTTGAAAATTTCCTTTTTAACATACACAAAATTAAATATTAAAAATTAAAAACAGATAACAACAAAAAATAAAAATAAAAACAACAAACTAAAATATTATATTCATATAAATTTTCCATTAAATTCAAAAAAATGAAAATTTGTACTGCTGCGTTCGGGAAGGATGAATCGCTCCAAAAAAGGAATCTATTAATTCTCTCCCAATTGGTTGGACCATAGGTGCGAGGATTTACTTCACGTGCGAGGTCTCTGGTTCAAATCCAAGATGGCCCAGCTGCGCCAAGGAAAAGAATATAAGAAGGATCTGACTCCTTCATGCATGTTCCACTTGGCTCGGGGAGATATAGTTCAGTTGGTAGAGCTCCGCTCTTGCAATTGGGTCGTTGCGATTACGGGTTGGGTGTCTAATTGTCTAGGCGGTAATGATAGTATCTTGTACATGAACCGGTGGCTCACTTTTTCTAAGTAATAGGGAAAATGACCGAAACATGCCACTGAAAGACTCTACTGAGACAAAGATGGGATGTCAAGAACGTAGAGGAGGTAGGATGGTCAGTTGGTCAGATCTAGTATGGATCGTACATGGGCGGTAGTTGGAGTCGGCGGCTCTCCTAGGGTTCCCTCGTCCAAAAACACTACAAAAACATTTGACAAAAAAAATCAAATATATTTTTCCCGGAAAAATCTACTTTTTTTTTAAAGTAAATACCGAATAAATGTTTTTTTGGAAAGTAAATAATTAATGGTTCTAGATTTAGGGGATTTAAACTATTTTTGGTAGAATAGTCTTTCTACTATTTGGTAGAAGATAGATAAAGAGGTAGATAGAAGGGGTAGAATATGCATTCTGCGTGGCGTGGACGATAAAGACGACAAAGGCGACAAAGGCATTGGTAGAAATAGCATTCTGCGACTGGTAGTACTGAAGCAAAATGGTGGAATGTGCAATCTGCGATATGTAGAACTTGTGCAATTAGTAGAATACTTATTTCTACCACTCGTAGAATGATACAAATTCGCAGAACACCTAATCTACTAGTAGATTCGACCATGGTAGAAGAAAAATAAATAATTTTCTGTCATAGTTTTTTTTGAAAAAAAAAATATAAATATGAATCTGTATGTCTTGTACATTACTATTTTCTATTTTTTTGATTTTATAAAATTATGAAAACCATTTTTTGTATTTTCCAATATTAATCAAAGAATAATATGAAAAAAAGTTGGTAAAAAAAAAGAAATGTTATTTTGTAAAACACTAATTCAACGTGAGTCAATTTAGCAAAATTTCAAGAAAAAAAACGTATATACATTAGAAAGAAAAAAAGTAAAATTTAATATCTCGAGACGCATGCTGGAATATTTCTTACTTTTTCGTCCCATGCTTTCAAAAGCCTTAAGTTTTTGTCCTCTATTTATATTTAATAGTTTTCCGGTATGTATAAATTTTGACAACAATGGTGGACGCATAGCTAAATTAATATTTGGAATTGTGATGATATTTGTAATTTGTGTGGATTGACATTTTTCTAATCCACATTCAGTGCACAATTGACAAGAAATTTGAATGGTTGGTCCATATCCGAAATCTAAAGAATAAACAGCAAGTGATCGAGATTGTTGTAGTTATTATATATTAAAACGGAGCAGCTATTTTTTCCAATTTTTAGTATTTGTGGTCTGTTTTGGTTTTCTTACGAATATCAATTTTTAATTAATTAATTTGTTTTGTAGGAATTATGGTCATTCAAATTTCGAACGAATCGAAACAGATAATAAAATCGAAATGAATATGGCTGGTATCTCATCCAGTCCTAGGTGTTTGGTAAAAAAATTTCAAATCTCTTTTTTTCTTTTCCAGCAAAAAAGTATTGAAGTTAGATAGACATAATAAAATAAAAAACAAGATTCATGTTGAGTTTATTATGCTCATACAAGTGGACGGACTAAATCGATCTACATGTGAGCTGTATCGATCTACAGGGGAAGAGAAGTTATTAATAAGTCCAAACATTTTTCTTCCAGACTTGATGATCATTCACACTATACAACTTAATTGTTCGCGCGTAGGAAAGTACAATATATCTCTTTAGAAACTGATCAGCTAAAACATTACAAATTTATATTGACAAAAGGAAAAAGTACAGTGAACTATTGTAATAAACATATATATAAGCCAACTTCAATTCTAACTTTTACGGTTTAACAACAAAAAAGTCAATGCAGTTCTTGAAAAAGATTCTTGTTGTCGCATGTACGTAAATGTAACTGCTGGGTATTTTGTTTACGAAATGTAGTATATAGGCATGTCAAACGTTCAAATAGTATATATATGCGCGTGTGTGTGTAAGATTAGGTCAACGTCAGATAGTAGGTTACTACTCTATACCCAACCCAACGTAATCAAAGTGTTGTTAACACTTAACACTAAATAGATTTGATACTAGTAACTAAAAAAAAAGCTAAATCGTATTTGTAGGTCCTTTTTCCTCCAGATATATGCTCATTTGCTGATGGATAATAAAATAAAATATGATCCAGAGGTTTAATCTACACAACGAACTAAACCAGCTTGGAGACACTTTAAAATGTTGTTGTAGCTAGTGTCACAGGAAAAGTGCATCATGAGATGAAGCAATATTCATATTTATTTAGCATAGTTTGCAACGAAATTAGACACACTAAGATTCTACAAAACCAACGAATGATCGTCAAGTACATTACACATGTTCTTCAAACTGTAGTTTTTCTCGAAATAGAAATTCATTAACCGGTAAGAGTGTTTTGCGGTTTATTGGCTATCGCAAAGAGCCGAAACCAAACTAGTAGACTAGCGAAAACAATTACCTCATCATTAGATGTAAAAGAGAAAACATGTTTTGCGATTTCATGTCGATGTTTTAATTCACCGGGAAACTTGAAATCGTCTAGTTATTAAAAGAGATGTCACTTGGGTGATGGGTTTCGGCTAATGAGCGGCGTCGAGCTAATAAGTTCAATAACATTGTCAATGTGGTGAGTTTAGCAACCAGATAACATTTATCAAAGTAATTCATGTATTCTTATTATGCGTAGATCTTAACTTAACTACATATGTCTACAAGTATTATATTGTCTTATGTCTCTCACCATTTTCATCTGATTTAAACTTGGTTTTAAGAATATATACACAATCAAATACCTGTTGCACAATTTAAAGGAGTTCATTTTTTTTTAATTCACATTCCTCTCAGTTCTTCTACATAACTAGATACAAGAAACTTTAATTTGTATTCTTGTACTAGTTATTTTCCATTTTTTTTATTATTCATCGTGATTACTCTTTATTCCTCCATGCATTGGACGAAAAGAAAACCAAAAAACTCGTCTACAAATTTGTACTGGGGACCGTAAGTCCATTAAATGGTGGGGATCGAAGAGGAATATATATATATATATATATATGGTACAACAAATTATATATATGTATATGGTCCACCATAATTTGTTGTCTGCTTAATTATAAATCTTAACCAAACTAAAAAGAAAATACGATGAGAAAGAGAGACCAGTAACTTTATTTATTAAAAAAAAAAAGACAATAACGTTGAAAACTTTACGGTAAAATCACAAATGGGTCCATGAGGCTTTGACAAGAGCCAATAAGAGCAAATACTGCAAAATCAGTAACTTTATTGACAAAACAGTAAAGTGGACCTACTGTTTAATACAAAGATTCCAATAATTAATTATACAGTATGACGTAGCTTTGACTATTTCCACTTCCAGACCGAGAGATAGGCATTATTTCACTACACTCCGGTCAAAGATGTATATTTCTGTTTTAGGACTTATATAAGTTTTTCATATAACTGATGATTAAATGAGTTCATCTACTTAACTATATGAGTTTTAATGTTTATAGTTGAAAAAGGTGTAGCAAAACAAGATAATATAGCAAAAATGGAGTTACAAGAATGGTAGTTTACGTATGGTGTTTCAAGCGGTCATATATCACATTTGGAGGCAGAGGAATAATGTTTATCATAACTTGGCAGAGAAACCATATTCAAGAATTTAGACCGGAAAATTCGAAGACATCGGAAGCATTGGACAAATCTAATGCTATTTTAGATTAGGTAACAACAACCATGCCAACTCCAAATCATACCCAAATTATTGTAATCAAGTTTTTATCTTTTTTCGCTTTGTACTTGGTCTTACTTTTTTGTAAAACCAAACAATTTATTTCTTATATGATATTTACAGTTTGGGATAATTTGCTCAAAATACAACAAAAAAATTATAACTTAAAAACTAACCAAAAACCCCAAAATCAATGGTCAAGATTTTGCCACATACCCTACTTTTACTAACTTTTAAAATTTTTTTTTTTTTTTGGTATACACCAAAAAAGTGAATTTGGTGAATAACCAACAAAAAAATTATAATTCAATAACTAAGAAAAAATGCATATGTGGCAAATTCTAAGCCATTAGATTTAAAAAAATTAGTTAGTTATTGAATTATAGTTTTTTTGTTGGTTATTAGTGTTAATTTTCCTACACCAAAATGATATTTACAGTTTAGTAAAAAAAAAAAAAGAATGGTAGTTGACAATACAGTATTTTTTAGTCATTAGTAACATACAGTAAAACCTCTATAAATTAATAATATTGGGACTTTGAAAATTTATTAATTTAGAGAGATATTAATTAATCGATAAATTAATTTATAGAGAAAAATCTATTTTAGGTAATAATTCTCTTAATTTTTTTCGTCGAATGATGTTATATCAAGGAATTTAGTTGAATCTTTTGCAAAAATGACATGTATTAACTTAAAATTATGATTAAAATCTTTGATTATCGAAATAGAATGAATGTTAACATCATAATACACTATTCAATTAAAATGATACATGTTTCTATGTATAGAATTTAGAAAAATCATGGTTATTATCATGATGAATACATTTATAAAGAATTATGTGTAAAGAATCAATTATTTTGTCTATAATTTTTCGCAAATTTTTGATAAATACCTACAAAATAATTCCAAAAAAAAAAAAATATAAAGATAAGTTCTAACAAGATACAATTTTATGTCAACAAAAATCATTAATGTCATATTTTAGTACATTATCATAGTTATATATGGATAATTATATATGATTATTAATTAATACTATTATTGTGAGCATATTTTACATAGGTGTTTCAAAAAAATTATTATCTTATCATCTTATCGAATTTCGTAAATTTTTACATTGGCCCAACTCGGAACCGGAAAATTTTATTACTTTATAGAGATTATTAATTTAAAGAGTATTAATTTATAGAGATTCTACTGTATCTAAGTATCTATATTTAGAAAGTAATACATAAATTATCAAAAGATTTATTTTACTTTTATTAGTTTTGGATTTGCTTATATCAAACTCGTATAAATGGTTCATGAAATAGCTAATATAAATTAAGCAATTGTTTCGAACGTTATCATATACTATTAATACACTCGTGGAGATATATTTTATATTGTTTTTTTTTTTTTGCTAAACTATATATTTTATATTGTTTTAAAGATTAGTATCGTCGATAGGATTATATGAAGTCTTGAAAAGTCTAAACTTTTTTTTCTATATATAAATAATACAAGAAGCTCTTCGTATTCAATCTATATTGTTGGTGATGTGTACGGAGAAAGATTAGTGAGAATGAAGACGAGAAATTCCCATTAGTTTAATAATGTAAATCTTCATGTAGGGAAAGGTTAATCTAAAATACATTAAACAGGATATCCGTTAGTTAAATTTTCCTTTTTAGCTATTAGTCTTTTGTACTTATTCCCGTGAATTCTTTAGAACTATCTACAATAATATCTTGATTATTATATTTCAGATATTTAAAACTTTCTATATTAATATCTAAATATTTAACCCATAGAATTCTATAGAACACTTTAAAGTGAATGTGAATAAATTTCATGATGTTCTTCGATAAATGTGGAGCATTCAAGTCACTACATTTGAAGGTTATGAGAACTTTTAAAAAACTCTTGGATTATATGAGAAAACTAGGTGATATATTTTATATCATATACTATTAATACAGTCGTGCAGATATATTTTATATTGTTTTAAAGATTAATTTTCGTCGATAGGATTTATATGAAGTCTTGAAGAATCTAAACTTTTTTTCTATATATAAATAATACAAGAAGCTCTTCGTATTCAATCTATATTGTTGGCGATGTGTACGGAGAAAGATTAGTGAGAATGAAGACGAGAAATTCCCATTATCTTTTTTAATCATCTAAATTTATAAATTATTATAAATTATTAGAACAATTATACGGACGATTATACAACGGATAATTTTAGCTTTGACATGTGAGACTTTTCCGGACGACTTTCTTTACACCACGTTAAAATTTTCATGTAAATTTTGTATTTATTATAATTTGTATTCTCCAGAATTGAACTCCATACATGTAGGTATCGAAAAATTAATGAACCCTCTATCAAACCATTAGACTACAAATTCCAATTAGTTTAATAATGTAAATCTTCATGTAGGGAAAGGTTAATGATGCATCTACAATACATAAAACAGGAAATCCGTTAGTTAAATTTTCCTTTTTAGCTATTAGTCTTTTGTACTTAATCCCGTTAATTCTTTTGAACTATCTACAATAATATATTGATTATTATATTTCAGATATTTAAAACTTTATATATTAATATCTAAATATTTAACCCATAGAATTCTATAGAACACTTTAAAGAAGTGAATGTGAATAAATTTCATGATGTTCTTCAATCAATGTGGAGCATTCAAGTCACTACATTTGATGGTTATGAGAACTTTAAAAAAACAACACTTGGATTATATGAGAAAACTAGGTGATTTCCCGCGTTATATACAGATTAAGTTTATTCAATTTTTCTAATATAAAATAAATTAAAAAACGTTAATTATAGTCAAAATATTTTTAATTGTGTTCAATCTTTTAATGTTGAAAAAAATCTCACAAATCACTTCTCAAATAATTCATACTAGATTCTCACCCGCACTATGTGCGGGAACATTGGTTATATATGTTGTAAACTAAACTTGGTTTTCGTATTGTATTGAATTATTAATATCAGCTTAACAATTTTGAATTAGAGTTTTAGCCAAAGAGTGTCAAAATGGATAATTCGACCCGATCTAAATCCACATGGATTTGAGATTTAATGGGGGTTTGACCCGGACCCATATGTTATATGAATTGAATTTATATATCCAAATATAAGAATATCAAATTCATTGACTAAATGAGTTATATGGGTTACTCACATATAAATTAAAATATAAGAATAAATTAAGAGATAAATCAAACCAATTTATATTATTATAAATCGGACCAAAGTTTTCAACTTTTCAACTAACAACTTAAATTAAAATGTGTATGTATCTTAAAATAAAAATCATAAATCTAATAAAATCAATAAACCATTGATTAGTTTATTAGATACTTCAATTTTAGTTGGATGATGATAAGAACTTTTTAGAGTAATTTACATATATATTATTATTTTATTTTTGATAAGCAATACAAAGTATACAACTTATTTTTATTTATTTTTATTTAATTAAAATATGTATGCGCTAACCCGTCTAATACTTGTTTTAAAGTGTATGTACATCTCTAAAACAATTATTCAATAGCTTGTGCTTTCTGTGATACTTTTATAAAATCTCACACATGCTTCTAGTGATAGGATCCATGTATATTGTCTACAATCCATGTACTAAAACACCATCTTAATGTCATTTGTACGTATATTTATAAACACAACAATTTACATACCGTGTAATTTTAAAAAATCAGCTTGGGATCACTATTGAGTGTTACTGCAACATTGAGTATCAGAACATTCCTTAAAATTATGAGAAACTTGCTATACAATCTTAATAAACCAATCTCAACAAAATCTTCAAAAGCATATGAAGATTCCTTAAAATTCTCATTAAATACCATTTAATCGATTTTATTTAGTTAATTGTAAATATGAAAAATAGATTTCTTCAAAAATATTTCGAGGATTTGGTTTTTATCAATTGTAACAACTGTAAATATTTCATTCTATCAAAAATTTTAAATAAAATTTTTTATCAAATTAAAATTTCACTAAAGTTATTTCTATTATTCGATTTAATTGTGCGGTTTAGCCTAATAACCGAACCAAAATGAATCAAATTATTAATTTTGGATGCCTATTATATTAGGCTTCCTACTCTTACCGCTCTTCATCAAATTGTTATTCTTTTATAATATTTCTTTGGATCCAAATTCATTTTTATATCCGATGTTGGACTTTGACAAATATTGAATTTTAATATGTTAAGTAATTTATGATCTTAGGTACAAATTAAGTTGTCTTGGCATCTTTTAAAAAAATTATAATAAATCGGATCCTAAAAACTTTATGAGAGTATCTTTACTTTAAATATCCATTTATTGTTTACATATCTTGTTAAGATTAATTTAAGAAATCACTATTAATGCTATTGAAATATGTTAAAAAATTAAAAATAATAAAAAAAGAAAAACGAAAAATCTTAAAAAAATTAAACTACTTTTTTATATAATTAATAGGATTATTTCGTTCCATAAAAATTTTAAATAACATTTTTTATCAAATTAAAGTTTTTCTAAAGTTATTTCTATTATTCGATTTGATTGTCGGTTTAACTTAACAACCGGATTAAAACAAATTAAATGTTTAGTTTTAGATGCCTATTAGATTAGGTTTCATGCTCTTACCGTTCTTCATCAATTTTTTTTATTGTATTTCTGTTCCAAATTCACTTTCATATCCGATGTGGGACTTTGAAATATATGTTTTTATATGTATAATTAAATATAAATATGAAAATTAGAGTATAAAAAATCTTTTTGTTAAAGAAACCATAAATCTCGTGATTATTGGTAATAAAATACTTTTGTTGCTAAAATTCAATAAATTTAAATAAATTATAAATACTAAGAAAGAAAAACATAAATCTTTTTTTTGTCATCTGAATATATATATATATATATATTAAAGAGGAAAAGGTTCACATTACAAAACTATTTGAGAGGAAACATAGTCTCCAAACCGACCATGTTCCAAACCGAAGTCAAAACAATCAAATAGCCAAAAGATCCTCCAATCATATCCGAAACTTTTCCACCACATCCGACCCCTTAGCCAGCTCGATCAGAATCCAAAAGTCCTTGTAACCCGAAGGGAGCTCCAGAAGCCACATAAGATTGAACTCTAAATTCCTTAGTGACACTAAGGGCTATCAAAAGAGCACTCTTATTAGAAAGAGCACACTCCAGGTCCAGTTTCCATTCACCAAAGAGTCCCAAGACCATTAAAAATTCAGAGACATGCCAAGAGAAAGATGGCCAAGCATGAGATTTTGTAATATTCGGCTACAGTAGATCTAAAGATAACCCGGTTAATCCTGTGAGAGACCATACTCTTGAAGGCCCAAAGGTGAGCTTGAAACTTGGCTTCATCCAGAGATCCAATAGCCGAGAAACACCTTCTGCTGTGTAGTAAAACATCACCTATATTATTTCTCAAAATCCAAGAAGCCCCTCCCATCTGATTTTCTTTGGACCAAGCAACCCAATATTACACTTTAACCAATCATCCGGAGGAAGGCTGCATCTCTTCTTAACCCAAACCTTCCGTTGGACAATCCCAAGGTCTTCTTTCTTTTCATCAGATTGAGCTAAACCAAAGCTCTGATTCCTCATGAGCTTTCTTCACCACATCAATGGCCAAGTAGACTTTGCCTTCAAAGAAAAACATAAATCTTAAAGAAAACAAATGGTGAAAATATATGCTTGAATAATTGTTTGAATAATCGCTTGCGTTGGGAAGACAATTTCAAAGTACTAAAGACTCTTTGAGTCATGTCCTCAAGTCTCTGGCTTTATCACAAGTAGTTTCTAAATTTCAACTATTCACATCTCAGATAATAATTCAGACAACATCAAAGCCAATTAGATATTGGAATCCACGAATTCCTAATCTAAGAACCCTAAATCTGAGTAATTAGGTAGATTCCAATCCAATTCACAGAGCAAAAAAAAAAATCCAACTTTTATCGGAAACATTTACCGGAAGAGAAGCCGATAAGTCGGCGGAGACCGACGCCACCGGGCGACGAATACCCAAATTCGGTGAAAAAACTGGTGATTTCACGGCGGCGGAGACACGTCGATATCTTTAACTCCGGTTGGTGGTCCGAACAATTGTACATCCAAAACCACCGGTAAACTCTGTTGAAACATAACCTCTGCTTCAGCCACCATCTCTGTTTCTTCACATCAAAATCACAAGAAAATTCGATCGTTTCTTCAAAATTTTCAATTTCCCAAGAAAATTTCAACTGAATTTGCTTCACTTGCGTTGGGAAGAAAATTTCAAAGTACATACATAGAAATTAAGGATTCTCGCTTGAATAATCGCTTAGAGAGATCGAGAGAGAGATTGTGAGAGAGAGATTAATGGTTATCACGAAGAAGAAGAAGTCTGCGCGAGCCTGTTTTTGGTTGAATAATTACATTTTTGCCATTAATGAAACTGGGTCAAGGAACCGGGTCGCGCACTCTTCCAGTCGGATCCAGTCCCAAAAATGTCCAAAATTGATCTGATAATTACTGAAATTGCCACTGCAAATGTTCAAAATTACCCTTTTCAATTAGATCTATTTAGTTAAAAGATAATGGCAATTTCAGTAATATTAGAATGAATTTTGGACATTTTCCTAAATGTACTTCTGTTTTAATATTATAGAGATTTGTGAATAATAATGTACAAAATAAAAAAACATAATCAATATAGATGACTATATATTGTTTACTTTTGGTTTGTATTTGAATTTTAACAAAAATATCAATTATTTCTCAACTAAGCTTAACTCGGAGGAGTGTCCATTTTGTTCTATCCTCTTGGCAATATTTTGAGAGGTGCACGACTGTGTTCCCCAATTCTCATTGTTTTTAATTTCTCGTTCTATTAATATGAAAACGAATTGTTTGGTTTGTCCTGCACGTTCTAAAACTATGGATTTTCTTTTGTAAACATCTAGCCGTCTAATTGGATTACCAATTATGGTGGCATATTTTAAATAATGTTTGGTTGACAAAAAAAAACTTTTAGATCAATTTTTTTGGGTTAGATTCAATATTAAATCTGGGTCCTTTGATTACTTGTTACATAATAATAATATTATGTAATAAAAATATTATGTAATAAAAAAAATCCAAATTTATTATAGGATGTACATTATAAAAATTTTCATGTTGAGATTTGTTCTCTTGTGTTTAATTATATATATAAAATATGAATTTATTATATAAAATATAAATGAGGCAATTGCAAAAATATTATTTTTGATGTGTACATTTGCAAATAAAAAATTTGCAATAATTCAACATAAGGGTGTTTATTTGCAAAAATACCACTAATTATGGATTTTTAAAACCTAAATTTTAAAATTATAAATCCTAAAAACTGTTTTGACCCCTAAAACCCCTTAAACCCTCAAAACTAAACCTTAATACAACATAGTTAATAAGAAAACATCAACAATATAATGAATTTTTTTTTTAAAAAGTGGCAATTTTGCTTAATTTTTGAAAATATGGCTTTTTTTGAAATTTCTCAATATAAATCGTTCAAAATATTAGTTTAAAGAAAAATTATCCGTTTAATAAATATATAACTCATATTTTTTTCATTTTCGAATATTTCTATGTTGAAAAAAGCTTTTTAGAAAAGTGTATATATATATATAAATATATACATACATGAGTTTTATAAATTTGGGAATATTGTATATACATGGGCTTTATAAATTTTGGAAATATTTTGTCACAAAACATAATAAATTATTCTTTATAATTTTTTTTGGTAAATCTCTATTATAAGAACATTTATGTCCTCAAACTTTATTGTGACAAAAAAAATTATAAACAAATTATAATTTAAAAAACAAAAAATATAGTAAAATATTGTATATTTACTTAAAAAAAGATTTTGTTATGATTAATTTAAATTTAGGGGCAATTACAAAAATGCCACGTTTTGTGTGTACATTTGCAAGAATGCCATTTAGAGGTGTCCATTTACAAAAATGCCACTAATTATAGATTTATAAAGCCTATATCTTAAAATTCTAAACCCTAAAAAATATTTGACACCTAAAACCCCCTAAACACTCAAAACTAAACCCTAATAGAACATAATTAACTCAAATATAAATAATATAAAGAAAAAATAATTTTGAAAAAGTAGCATTTTTATAAAGTTTTCAAAAGTGTGGCATTTTTGTAAAGTGGCACTTGAAAAGTGGCATTTTTTGAAAATTTTCTTAAATTTAAGATAAAAAATTTATATACAAATTTGCAATGTCATCTTTTTGTTTAGTCATGTCGTCATATTTATTTTTGGAAGAGTGACTGTGGAGTTGCAAATTCTCACAAATCACTTCTCAAATCTTATTATATAAATGAGAATACGCGCGATGATAGCATGACACATAAAAAAAATTGTAACTCATCAGATCGTGAAATGTGGTTAATATTGGTCAGATTATGACATGTGTTAATACTTCAAATTAATTAAGAAAAAAAATAGATAACGGACAAAATAATTGTTAAGTAACTAACGAAATAGTAAAAAGTAAATGTTTTCTTATAGAGCAAACTAATTTGTAAAAAGAAAAATTTATAGTAGTCCAAACTAACGAGATACAAAAATCTAATAATTCAAAAAAATTAAAAAAAATAAATAAATTAAAGAAATAGAGACTATAAACCATAAAAATAAAATAAAAGAGAAATTTAAGAAAATGCCACTTTTCAAGTGTCACTTTACAAAAATACCATATTTTTGAAATCTTTACAAAAATGCCATTTTTCAAAATTATTTTTTTTTATATTATTTATGTTTGGGTTAATTATGTTCTACTAGGGTTTAGTTTTGAGTGTTTAGGGGGTTTTAGGTGTCAAAACATTTTTTCGGGTTTAGAATTTTAAGATATAGGCTTTATAAACCTATAATTAGTGGCATTTTTGTAAATGGACACTCCTAAATGACATTTTTGTAATTGTTCCAAAATAAAAAGTAGAGAGAATAAAAAAATCAACTAAGAAAAATAGAATGTGATGGATGAAGCAAAATTTATCATACACTGAAAATTAAAAGTTAGGAAGGCTATGAAAATCTCTATTTAAAAGTTTAAGATAAGGACAAATCCTCTTAATAGTAAAGTCGATTGTTTGGCTCGATCATCCAGTTCGAAGATGATTGAATTTTCTTATGTATGTAATACACCTTTAAATTGGGTAACTAATGAACAAAATTTAATGAAATGATTGGTTGACAAAAGAAAAAAGATATGCACATCCATACCAAAGAAACAAAAAAAATCTATAAGCATATTATTTTTTATCAACATAGTTATAGAATATCACAAAGAAAATGAAAATCTTCTACCTATGACGATATTGATACTAATGTTAAAAAATAAAATTGTAGAAAATAAAAATTTGTACAGGTTCAAAATAAAAAATATATATTTGCTACTAAAATCCAAAAGTGTTTAAGGTTTGGCGAGTTGGATCTCTATGAAAAATAAACCAATAACATCAATAGTATACGTTTATCAATCATTGATTTATATGTGATGTTTGATAAAATTATTTTTAAAATATTAGATAGGTTTTATGAGAATATTAACATGTTTTTTAGAATTTAAATCTATAATACTTGAATTGCTCGTATGATTTTATCATATAATTAATATATATCTATAATGGCTAAGAATATTTTTTCACTTATTTATATATATGAGTTTGCATGATATGAACTACGACATGAAAATTAATATATAAATTGATCTCTAATGATTTAAAACCCATATTTAAATAGTATTTCAAATTATGTTTGTAATTCATGAAGTTACTAACTAAAACTTAAATATTTCTATCAATAATTTAAACTTTAATATTTACATCAATAATTTTTAATGTGTTTATCGCGTTCTGATCTAGTAATGTATAAGGGATAATGAAAAATTGATCCTAAATCAAATTGTAGATCGGATAATTGCAAATTGATGATATGTTTAGGATGTTTTCTTTACGCAAAGTTGACAAAAGAAGATTACTTTACGTAATGTAGGCGTTTTAATGAACTCCTAAATTTCATCGTTCGTGGAAGAATACAACCAGTAACTTTTTTGGGCATTATGATTGGCTACAATGATCCCTGTTGGGACATGTGAGAGGCAAAGTGTATATCTTTAATCATCTATACTGTGTTTTTTTCCTTATCCAAATATGTCGCCTAAGATCACGTTAATTAATTTTACACTTTGCTTACATTAGTATCCGGAACATCAACTTTAATAATAATATTCCAACAATCACGCTCATTTAACCAATCCTAATTTGTCACAATCTTTCGTGAGAACTTAAGAATACACTAGCACACCGTCTGTAAGTGTTTGTGCCTGTGCGCTTGTGTCTCCAGTAGTATTTGATTTTGATTTAGTCGAACTTCGATTCTGAATTAAGAAAAAAATGGATAACGTGTTTTCTTTTTCATTGATTTGATGCTCAAATCAAATGCCAGTACTCATGCAACTCTATGCATAAAAATGGTTTTACATCTGAATTTTCAACAATTTAATGATAATCTAGAGTTTAAGATTTTTTTTGAAAAAAATGGTGGGATAAGATTTGAGTTTTTTTTTTTTATTGCAAATTCAATCATAATTAACTATTATGAATGTAATCAACTATAAATACATGCGAGTATTATCTCCAATCTATGAATTGGCACAAACGAAAAAGGAAGGGTTTATAATAGAAGTCAAGTACTCATAGCGAGGCTAGTGAGCTTAGCACGGCCCTAAGAGCATCTCCAACCCATCCCTATTTTTTTCTCTAAAATAAGAAAAACAAATTATTTTTTTTCCAACCCATATTTATTTCGAATTCTAAAATTGAGATTGCTATGTTTTGCTCTATAAATAGAGGAAAAAGAGTAGAGAACTCTAAAATTGAAGAAAAATAGCATTTTCTATATAATAAAGATACGTTGAAGTGAAAATAGAATAATACTATTTTTACTCTATTTTAAAATCAAATATAAAAAAATACATTGGAGATGGTCTAAATAGTTTTGGTCAACATACTTGTTTTTTTTTCAACAACATATTTCATCTATTAAATCAGAGTTGGCCACTAAATAGCTTATGTTCTTGAGTTTAATGATGGAAAGTGTTTAGTGTTTTTAGGGCATCTCCAATCAATTTTTATTTTTTTCTCTAAAAAAGAGCAAAAATAACAATTTTTTTTTTCCAACCCATTTTTCTAACTCTAAAATAAAGATCGCTATTTTTGTTTTATATATAGAGAAAAAGTGTAAAGAACTCTAAAATAGAGGAAAAAATAACATTTCTTCTATAATAAAAATATATTAGAGTGAAAATAAAAAAAATGCTATTTTTTACTCTATTTTATAGTCAAATATAAAAAAATACATTGAAAATGGTTTTAGGTGGACCGATATGTTCTATCTTTGTAATGTCTTATTTGTATACACAAAGAATCTAACAACAATAGGTACAATGTAATAACTAATAATCCTATAAAACCCATACCAACATAATTAATTTAATCTCAGGTATCGAATGTAATGTTGGTATAGGTTTTATAGGATTTGAGCGATACCGGTTTAAGCCGAACTCTTTTTTTTTTTTTTTTTTTCAATAACCAAGAAAAATTAATACAAGCATATTCATATATACTTATGTCACATCACTTTTAATAAAAGTGAAAACCTGACAAAAGATTCAAATATCGAAGCCTACCGTTTGTTAAATAAAAATTCTGTTGAAGCTTATGGATATACTCATATCATATCGTGTCCCTAAATATATTTAGGTGAATTTTATAAAACAAATGAGCTTTTAAGAAAAAATTTGTAGACCGTTTCCTCGAGACAAGCAGATTCTCAATCCTCGAGACTGTCAGTGGAAACCAACTCTCTCTCTCTCTCTCTCCTCTTCTTCAAAAAAGAACCAAAGAAAAAAATAAAAATACAAAAGCCAAGAAAAGCCATTATTACAAAAGCAAAAATCACACTCTAAAAAGCTACTCACGAACACTGGTCAGTAAAAAAAACAGAGAAGAAGAAGAAGAGAAGAGAGTTTTAGACATGGCTTGTTGCTCTTCTTCTTCTCTCTCTTAAGCAAAACCCTAACCCTAAATCCCAAAATCCCAAAATCATCAGTTTTTTTTTTAACAATGATACTTCAAAGAAGCTACATTGTACTTTTCTCTCTAGTTCTGTTCATTCCACATTTGGGTCTCGCCATGAACAACAAAACTCTTCTTCTCTTACCACATCCTGATCCAGAACTAGTCGCTCATGATGTTCATAGGTAAACTTTCAACATTTCCTGTTCCAGATCTACATTTTGTCACTTGTTTCAGATTACTCGTGTGTTCTTGTGAATCTGAGGTTGCTCTGTTTCTACAGTCTCAGTTTCTCCTCTGTTTTCTTTGTTTCCTTCTTAATCTCCGGTTAAATCGTACCGACTGTAATAAACCGGTTTAAACTGGTTCACAGGAGAGTAAATGCTTCAATATCAAGACGTCAAGCTATGGACACGACGGACCAAGCCGGTTCTGCTCCGTGCTTCACCGGTAACCCAATCGACGACTGTTGGAAATGCGACCCAAACTGGCCCAATAACCGACAAGGTCTAGCCGATTGCGGAATCGGGTTCGGACAGTATGCCTTGGGAGGCAAAGGCGGTCGGTTTTACTTCGTCACTGATTCTTCCGACGATGATGTCGTGGAACCTAAACCGGGCACTCTCAGGTACCAAAAAATCCAGACTTTGTTTCGTTAACCGACTAAACCGGACTTTATGTAAGAAAGTCTTGTATAGTCTTGACAAATAGACAAAAATGTGTTGTTTTTTTATGTTGGTTTAAGTCTTTAAGACAAAGATATAATATTAGTATAGTCTTCAATAATCGTTTCTTGACCTTATTGAACACTAGATAATTATTTTGTAAGTCGTCAGTTAACAACACTATACTTAGAAAATCACATGTCGTTTATTGTTTTAACACTAAACCCTACCTATATACACTTTCATAGTTAAATTAGAATGCTACGTGATGTAATAAGATTCTCTAAGCTACGTTTAACTATTCCGCGATAACTTTTTCTCTCTCTCTCTCTCTTTTGTCATTTCTTAATCACATGCCCCCACACCAATCTATATTATTACGTACGACTTTTTCAACACCACTTGTTTTTCTAGTCAAGGAAATTTCCAAATAACCCCTTCATTTTGTGGTGAAACACCAAACTACCCTAAATTTAAAAATTCCGACAACTAAAACATTTGAGATTTTTATTAATTAATTAGTTAATTAATCCTTTTTTAAAATAGTGAAATGTAATGTTTACAATGTTTATAAAATGTGTCCCTACATTCTAGTTTTAACATTGTCCCTTGGAAATGTCCTACACCGGTTCACATGTTAGATTACTATATAGTAGGTGGGGAGACTCGCATGCAAGAACGGTTTTATAATATACGACATCCAAAAACAGAAAAAAATAATAAATTTAGAGTACAATAAACAACTGTAATAAAAACAAGTGTATTGGGACCTCCAAAAGATTGAAATAATTTTGGGGGAATCTTTATCAATGTCAATGGAATCGGGTTTAACAATGTGAATATGGTTTTGATAACAAACTAGAAGAAGATTAAACTAACATGAACCATTAAAAATTGGTGACAGATATGGAGTGATACAAGAAGAGCCATTGTGGATAGTGTTCCCAAGCAACATGATGATAAAATTGAAGCAAGAGCTAATATTCAATAGTTACAAGACACTTGATGGAAGAGGAGCTAATGTTCATATTGTTGGTGGTGGATGCATCACTCTTCAGTATGTCTCTAATGTCATCATTCACAATATTCATATCCACCATTGTTACCAATCCGGTAATTATTTTAACTCTTTTCACCTTTACCTTTTTCTCTACATTTTAACCTTAAAAATTCGATATATCAATCTTTTTTTTACGACCAATAATTTTTTTTTATTTAACTTTTTTTTTTATTTTTCTTCCCTAATAATAAGACCATTACTCTTTTTTCACATTTTCTTTCTTTCTACATTACGACCTCAATAGGGGTGTATATATTTTTTTGTTTTTTTTTTTTTACTTTTTGTAATTTTCTTCCGTAAGATTATTATTGACGTGACCCGAATAATATAGTAGGCCCCCATTGGTGTACATATTTTCTTTCTCATTCATTGGTGTTTTCACACGCAAATAAAGAAAAAATGTGTTTTCACTTTTCATATCTCAGCATTTATTGGTTATTCATAAAAGCATGGTAAGACAAAGAAAAACAAAAAACAGGTAAAAATTAACTTTCCTGAATCGAAATGTAATAGCATTTAATGGTTATTCTGAAAATTGTTTGTTCCACGCTTTCTCTAGGGAATACTAACGTGCGGTCAAGTCCATCGCACTACGGATTCAGAACGAAATCGGACGGTGATGGTATCTCAATCTTCGGATCAAAGGACATATGGATCGACCATTGTTCTTTGTCAAGATGTAAGGACGGTCTGATCGATGCAGTGATGGGTTCCACAGGGATCACAATATCGAACAACTTCTTCTCTCACCACAATGAAGTCATGCTTCTTGGTCATAGCGACCACTACGAGCCAGATAGTGGCATGCAGGTCACAAACACACACTAGTGACTAGTCCATATATATAAAATCCCTTTTTCCTAATGAATATTAGTTTACTTGATTATATAATGAGACTAATGTTTGTGTGATTTTTTCAGGTAACTATTGCGTTTAATCACTTTGGAGAGAAATTGGTACAAAGGATGCCGAGGTGTCGACGCGGATATATCCACGTGGTTAATAACGATTTTACACAATGGGAAATGTATGCGATTGGCGGTAGTGGCAACCCGACTATTAATAGTCAGGGTAACCGCTATACCGCCCCAACCAATCCGTTTGCCAAAGAGGTAACTAAACCTAAATGATTCAACAATGTTAGCTACTTTATTTTTAGGTCATTTGATAAAACTTGAATGTAGTAGTTGATTTTCAATACAAATTTATATGATATGTATCTCTATGACTCTATCGTATTATTATTGTTAAGTTAATAATCTCATTCTAATTATTGTGTAGGTGACTAAAAGAGTAGAAACTCCGGATGGCGATTGGAAAGGGTGGAATTGGAGATCGGAGGGAGACATTTTGGTTAATGGAGCCTTCTTCATTGCGTCTGGAGAAGGTGCGGAAATGAGGTACGAGAAAGCGTACAGCGTCGAGCCTAAATCCGCCTCGTTCATCGACCAAATCACATTTCATTCCGGCGTTCTTGGCGTTGGCGGCAGGTTTGGATTCTACATTCTATCATACATCACAAGTCATTCACTCTTTTGCCAAATTTTTATTTTTTAAAAAGAAAATGTCATTTCTTAACCCAAAATCACTTTGAATCGTCTTTTTTTACGATAAACCATATACAATCGTATTATATAGATGTCTTTGTACTCTTTTTTGTTTTCTACTACTTTTGCCTTTAACTTTATACTTTTTCTTTTTTGTCTAGTTTCTTTTTACCCCACTATTTTTATAATCATCGCTCATTAACCCCTAATAATGAAATGGAGCTAATTTTGGGTGTTTGAATTTACAGGAATAACAATCTTGGCATGTGGACTACTACTGGTTCGGAAGGTAATGGCGGTTTAGATTCGCATAATGACTACTATACGGATGAAATGTCTGGATCCGGTTCAACTAACGGGTTATCTTTTTCAGTTCTTGTTTTAGCTTTCATGCTCAATTCAGTATCATATTTGGTCATGTTCACTTCTACACAAATGTGCATGTTGTAACATGATTTTACCTTTTTAATTAAGAAACATTTAAAAGATTGTTTCCAAACTTAGTTCTTGTGTATTCTTTTCTTCCTATGGTCAATTTTTTTTCTTTTCTTGAAAAGATAATTTCTGGTAAAGTCAATTCTCATTTTTATTAACAAGACATCAATGTCAGGCATTCACCAATCACATAATAATTGTCCAGAACAATCACTCAATTTGTACAATCAAGTTTGGATTTTCATGGGCCTTATTTACATAAATTCCACGTGTGTATCATATGACATATGGTATACAGCATAAATGTAATCTTGACATTGTAGTAGTCATATGACTCATATCCTATCTTTAATTACATAACCAATAGAGATTATATATTATCTTCTTCGTTTTGTCTTTTCATAATTTTATTATACAACGAGGGGGCATTTCATACATGCATCTACACTTCATACGATATTAATATATTACTTTAGGATATTGTAATTTACTATATTGAATTATACTTTTTCCCTAAATAAATAAAATATTTAATACTTGTAACAAATCATTTGGCACAAAAGTACACCAAACAGTTAGTTTAATTCAGATTCAAGTGATATAGCCCATCAACAAATAATGATGTTAACCAAAAAACTAATGATTTTCCATGGATTATTGCATGATCTTCTCATGTTTTGTTGTTGTATATAACTTAGACCTGATTGTACATATCAATGCTATATTATTTATTTATTTTGTTATGATGGATATTTGGAAAAACTTTTTTCACTATTGCACTTTTAAATTTTACTATTCAATAGTGAAAATAGATAGAAAAATAACTCAATTATAAGATCACACAAGAAAGAGATTTATCAACATCAAATGTTAAAAGACGATTTCATCATAGTATCAAGAAACAAACTTTGAAATTACGACCACAGGGAACATGAAAACTCTTCAAAGTCTCTAGTCTCTTGAAACCACCAAGAACCAATGTTAAGGCTGTTCTTGCTGTTATTCTCATTGTGACAACTGCTATTGTCTTCAAAATGATTTGCTTCACTTTGATCTGTAGAAATGTCTGATATCCAATCCGAAATACGGTTTTCGTATGGTGAATTCATAACACCGAAGCTCTCTCTTTCGCAAATACCATCATTGTTTTCTTTACCATTTTCCATACTTCTCTTGTTCACAATTTCATGAAAACCATGTTCGTGAGTCTTCCTTGTGGACTCTGTTTCCTTATACTTGCACAACAATTCTTCTCCTGTATTTCCTCTCAAGTCAATGATCTTATCTCCACCAACCACATCATTTTTAAATCTACCATAGTTTTGAGCTTCCCCTTTCTTTCTAAAGTTAGTCCTCCAATAGTTTTTAATCTCGTTATCAGTCCTACCGGGTAATCTTCTTGCAATTTTTGACCACCTATTGATATACAAGATGTAGTTAAAACCGGAAAAAACAACCATCTAACTAAAAAAGATTCAAACAGTAGTTTTTTTATTCTCTCACTTGTTACCCCATAGAGCATGGAGCTGAAGGATGATCAGTTCTTCTTCTTGGCTCATCGGTCCATGCTTCAGATTCGGATTCAGATAGTTCATCCACCTTAGCCTACAACTCTTACCACTCCTATTCAAACCTAAATATGAACACAACAAACATATGTAAAATTTCTAACTTTGGAAAGCGACGCAAGAAAGGTTTCAAAGTATACCGGAAACTCTTGCTAGAGAATCCCAACGACGTTCTCCCGAAAGGTTAACGAACTTCACAAGCCGTTCGTCCTCTTCTTCGAGCCATGGCCCTCTACGAAGTGTTTCCTCCTTACAATCCATTTTCCTTTCTTTCTTCTTCTTTTTTTGTTTGTGTTACTTAACTAAATCCTTTCTATATTTGTTCTTTGAGCTTGGAATTAAGCTTGCTTTGTCTTTACTTAAATAGTAAAGTCATTAGTTTACCCAAATTGGGAAATGTCCAAACAAGCTGACGAAGACACAAATGGTTTAGTGGATAATAACATCATGCATCAGTTAGGTTATTGTTTTTCCTTGTTAGTCATCTTTAAGTTTATAGATTATAGATTTGGATTAGGTTCCAAATATCTTTAAAAAAAAAAAAATCATCATCAAGTTATGAATTTTAATAAAAAATAATTCAGGGTCTATTTCAAATATTTTATAGAAGTATCCAATCATATTTGGTTTTGGGAACTCAATTTTTAAGGAATTTAATAAATGAAGATGAAGTATTATAATGGGGTTGTGATAAAAAGATAAAACCAGATCTTTTTGTATCTTCTCTCCACCCATTCAAAAGTATAATCCAACGAAGCATTCTTTAAGTTTTGATTAATTAAGTAGTCTCTAAATTTTCTTTAGCTTAGTAAATCTGTAACTCATTTCGCAACAAAAGAGAATAAAACCACTGAAAAGCTCAGTAAGAGAGTAAAACCAGTGAACTATTGATTGATGTCCAGTCGTAATTGAGCCGGTTAACGAAATCTGTCAATGTTAAAATCGGCTTGGTTCGGTTCAGGGTAAAATCGATTGGGTTGGTTTTGGGTAGTGGTAATAAGTAGACATGTGGTTCGGATATGTAATGTTCTTTAGAGGATCGATCAAAATTGGCAAATTCCGACCCGAAACAGAACAAGAACAAGAACAAAAATGAGAAAGCAAGAATTTGAGGAAGCAATCCGGATTTGGAATCCAAATCGAATCGTAACAAACTCAGAGAAAGAGATGATTTGTTATGAATTGGTTTTCTCATTAATTGTAAAACTATACAGTAATGTTTGTTATATACAATCTCTACATAAGCTAACATGCATTTACTCAGACATAATCAAAGAGAAAACCACAAAAAAATGAAAAAAATTGCATAATTAGATTAAAAAATAAAAATTGGATTCAGAAATCTTCTCTAAAAATACAGAAATTAGAGATTTTTCTCCCAAATCTTACAAAACTCTCAAAAGCTAAAAGTCTGATGAAAAATAAAGCATAGCCTCCTCAATGACTGAAAACTAGAATTAATAAGCTAAATCACGATTTTAGTTCAAACCGAGTCAAAATAGAAAAATCTGCCATTTCGTTAATTTCTAACAAACCAGTCGGTTTAGGCATACTGACATGTTTTCACTAAAACTTCCATAACTTTCGATCCCACCGTTGCAATAACTTCATATCACTTCCAAATGAAAGCTAGCTCGACTCTCTATCGTGTGTTCAAATTTCAGCTCTATCCAATGGTGGAAAGTCACTCAAAGAACGCAAAACTTCTGACCATTTTATGTACATTTTCTTCTAATCTTTGCTCCCTTGCCTTAGACTCCATCCAAACGTATTTAAACCTGAAAAGATTCTAAAGATATAGAAAAGACTCGAGAAAACATTGAAAACATTGGTTAGAATGCGTAAAAAACGCAATACATCAGTTTATATGTGGATCAGAACAGCTCATTTTCCTCTCTCGCCCCTGTTGCTCCTCGTAAGCAAGTTTATGTGTGTTGCATTTGTGTGTTGTCATAACTGGAGATATGAACTTGTGTTTTTGCAGCTCGATTTCTTCACGCTGCATTTGATGATGATGGTCCATTTCCCGTTCAAGCCCCTGGTTAGTGTTCAATCCTTATACGATTGCAACCGTTAGTTTTCAACCGGTGACGTTTTGAGTTTTTTTGTCTATTTTTGTATGTGGATCGGAACAACTCCTCTCCCTCTCCCGCCCCCTGTTGCTCCTCGTAAGCAAGTTTATGTGTGTTGCATTTGTGTGTTGTTATAACGGGAGATCTGACCTTGTGTTTCTGCAGCTCGATTTCTTCACGGAGCATTTGATGATGATGGTCCATTTCCCGGTTAGTGTTCAATCCTTATACGATTGCAGCCATTAGTTTTCGACCGGTGACGCTTTAAGTTTTTTTTATCTATTTCTGTATGTGGATCGGAACAGCTCCTCTCCCTCCCCCTGATAAATACGTGGAGCACATGAGGCATGAACTTGCTAGGGACACTTTGAGGAAGCATAACTACTTCTTGGGTGGACGGTAACTAAATCTCCTCTAGTCTTTGTTCTCTTGAAAGCACAATGTATGCTATAAGGCTGTACTTTCTTCTTCTGTTTTTGTTTGTTTACGACTAAACCTTTCTTTTTCTTTGTGGTTTGAACTTGGAAATCCATTGAAAAGCTTTGAATCATTTGAAAAATTCTGTTAAAATAAAGTTAAAAACTCAAGACAATAATCGGAAAAAGTATTGAATTGCTGTTTCTCATGGATTGTATTGATGATTAGATCATTCATCATTGAATAAACTTAGCAAAACAAGAATTGACTTCTATATTAATGATTGTGATATGCAATATATTTTAGAAATATTTGTTAAAATTTTATTTGCAAAACTCTAATTTTGTTAAATATATATTCATCCCTATAAATATAAAAAATGTAGATTTAAATTGGGACAATTGCAAAAATGCCACTTTTTGTGTGTACATTTGCAAGAATGCCACTTAAGGGTGTCTATTTGCAAAAAGAGAAATTTTTAAAAATGCCACTTTATAAAAATGCCACACTTTTGAAATCTTTACAAAAATGCCACTTTTTCAAAAATTTTTTTTTTTTATATTATTTATGTTTGGATTAATTATGTTCTATTATGGTTTAGTTTTGAGTGTTTATGAGGTTTTAGGTGTCAAAATATTTTTTAGGGTTTAGACTTTTAAAATATAGGTTTTATAAATCTATAATTAGTGACATTTTTGTAAATGGACACTCCTAAGTGGCATTCTTGCAAATGTGCACACAAAAGTGACATTTTTGTAATTGTCCCTTGCAAAAATGCCACTAATTATAGATTTATAAAACTTATATCTTAAAATTCTAAACCCTAAAAAACGTTTTGACCCCTAAAACCCCTAAACACTTAAAACTAAACCCTAATACAACATACTTAACCCAAACATAAATTATATAATAAAAAATAATTTTGAAAAAGTGGTATTTTTACAAAGATTTTGAAAAAATGGCAATTATAAAATGACACTTGAAAAGTAGTATTTTTTGAAAATTTTCTTTTAAATTTGGTGCAAGCTGTTCTACATCACATCAATGTTTCATATTTTAATGGCTTTTCCGAATTCTGCAATGTCCATGTACTCATATTCTAATCTATTTATTGATTCATTTGTAATAATTGAAAGTCTTGCACTTTTGATTATTTTATTATTTACTTTTATGTGTAAGATCGGTTATACCATTTAATTTTAAAATTTTAATAAATACAAAAATTATAATATTACAATTTAAATAAGTTAGTGGTTGTTATAATTAAATCCCTGCATTAATTAGCAAACTTATTATTTTAATAATTCTAAATCATACATATTTTTTACACACATAAAACTTATTTTTCGAGTACACAAAGCTCTCAACATATCGGCATGAGTAACTTCTCACAAGTCACCATATTCGAATTCTTAATATAGTTTTTCGTAACATTCAAATGTAACTTGTAAGTTCAAAAAAAAAAAAAAAATGTAACTTGTATGTTTGTTCCATTTCCACCCCAAAAAAAAAAAAAAAAAAAATCTCATACCACAACCGACGCCAATTTTTGTTTTTGTTCGTTCAAATAATATTTTATTTATGGTTTTGGGATTTTTCTCTGAAACAACATATTTGAGAAAAGAAAAATATAGAATTTTAGGTTAACCGACATAGATTCAACAACTAAAATCTATTTTTCAATCTAGTTGTATAACTTGGCGCGAAATCTCCGGGGTGGCTTACAGTGCTACACATCTGGCAAGGGGAAGTGTTTTTGGAGAAATTTCAGCTAAAATTTTAGATTGATATTTTATAATCGTTTATTCGAATGGAAGTTGTATAGACAACAAGAGAACGTTAACTTGAAATCAAAACTCTAGAAAATAAATGATCGTTAAAGCTATTTATGGGTTATGTTTGAGAAATGCAAAAGACAACTTTTTGATAAATACATGTCAACCATATAAGTTACCACATGTCACTTAGATGGAGAGAGCTCCTCATATGATTCATTTGAGCTTAATTCGTCAAAGTTATTAAATACTAGAAAATGCTGTTTCATAATTTTATTAAAGCTTATTTAATTAATTAAAATAAAATATAATCCTTCCGTTTCAAAATATAAGTTGTTTTAGCTAAAAACACGGATGTTTAAGAAACTATTTTTCTACTAAAAAATATTATTTAATATATTAATAAAAATAATTTGACCAGTCACACAAAAAATTGCAAAATACTAGTAGTCACACAATATTCAATAAAAGTAAAAAAATACCTAAGATTGTCAAACCAACTTACATTTTGAAACAAAAAGAAACCTCTAAAATAACTTACATTTTAAAACGGAAGGAGTATTATATTTGTTTGAAAAATCTACTCTATGTATGTTTTTAATTAAGTTATGGTATTTTAACATATTAATATTTTATTATTAAAAAATTAACTTTTTTACGTTTTTTTAGATTAATACTTTTGTCTTAATTAACATATAATACATTTTTTTTATGTTGATGTAAATTTCTTCAACTATATATATTTTTGTTGTAACGTTTGATCTCTAATTTTTTTGAATTGTAATTTTTGTTGTGCTACTTTTTAAAAATGTCACAATGGATTGTCCATTTGCAAAAATACCACTAATTATGGATTTTTAAAACTTAAATATTAAAATTCTAAACCCTAAAAAATATTTTGACTCGTACCAAACCCTAAACCTTCAAAATTAAACCCCAATACAACATAATTAATCCAAACATAAATAATATAATAAATATATAATTATGAAAAAATAACATTTTTGCAAAGATTTTTAAAAAATGACATTTTTGAAAAGTAACACTTCAAAAGATGTATTTCTCAATATTTCTCAACTTTCATAAGGTTAAATTATCGTTTGAATCTAATTTCCTAACCTATAAAATTAACAAAATACAAAAGCTTTCTTATAAATGAAAAAATTATAAAAAATTGTCATACAATGATTTTGAATTGGTGGTCTTATTTTATAGAAAATTATACTTTATTCTAGATTAGTTTAAATAGTAGTTCCATCACATGGAATATCGTTCCCATTTACATATTAATATCTTGATTTACTTTTTGTTTTTATCTTTTTTATAATAACATTTACTTTTTGTTTGATCTAAAAGATAAACCTATTAAATTTTCATTTAACTATATTAATATAAACGTTTTTGATTTTGAATTTTTTTAGAATATGGAAAATGACTTTTCAAATTTCTCTAATAATTGAAGAAATTTTTTAAGAAAAGTCATTTTTCAAGTGTCACTTTTCAAAAATGCCATCTTTTCAAAATCTTTGCAAAAATATCACTTTTTCAAAATTATTTTTTCATTATATCATTTGTGTTTGGGTTAACTATGTTGTATTAGGGTTTAGTTTTGATGGTTTTAGGGGTCAAAACCCTTTTTTAGAGTTTATAATTTTAAGATTTAGGCTTTAAAAATTCATAATTAGTGACATTTTTGAAACTGAACACTCCTAAATGGCATTCTTGCAAATGTACACATCAAAAATGGCATTTTTGCAATTACCCCATAATTGAATATGTTGAAAAAAATGTAATTAATGTGTGTATAAAAATTTTAAAAGAAAATTATAAAATCTAAATAAAATATGATGTGTTAATGACATGTGGATGCTTAGGTGGGTTCATGAGAAGAGATAAAGATTTTCTTTATATATATAGAATATGCTCGCGCAGCTTCATGAGAAGAGATAAAATCTAGAATATGCTCGCGCGGTGCGCAAGTTTTTGTTTCACATTTTATTAAAGTTATTAAATACTCAGAAATAAAATATATTAGATTTTTATATTTAATTATGTATATGTTTTTATGTATGTTTTTAATTAATCTATGGTATCTTAATGTATTCATATTTTATCATTAAAAATTAACTCTTTTACGTTTTTATATTAATATTTTTGTCTTAGTTAACATATATTACATTTTTTATGCTGATGTAGATTTCAGTATTTACTTTTATGTTATTTTCTAACACTATATATATATTTTTATTCTAAGTTTGGATCTTTAACTTTCATAATGTTAAATTATCGTTTAAATTCTAAGTTCTTAACCTATAAAACTAACGACATAGAAAAGCTTTCTTGTAAATGAAGAAAATTATTTAAAAAATGAGAAATTTCAAAAAATGTCGCTTTTCAAATGTCATTTTACAAAAACATACTTTTGAAATCTTTACAAAAATACCATTTTTTCAAAATTATTTTTTCTTTATATTATTTATATTTGAGTTAATTATGTTCTATTAGGGTTTAGTTTTGAGTGTTTAGGGGTTTTAGGTGTCAAAACATTTTTTAAAGTTTAGAATTTTAAGATATAGGTTTTATAAATCTATAATTAATGGTATTTTTGTAAATGGATATCCCTAAATGGCATTCTTGCAAATGTGCACACAAAAAATGACATTTTTGTAATTATTCCAAAAAAATTGTGGTACAACCATTTTTGAATTAGACGTCTTATTTTATAAAAAAATATATTTTATTCTAGATTAGTTTAAACAATAATTTTATTACATAATATATCGTCTCATATTTACATATTAGTATCTTGATTTTCTTTTGCTTATTTCTTATAATAACATTTAATTTTTGTTTGATCTAAAAAGTCTTTTATTTAACTATATTAATATAAAGTTTTTTTTATTTTTAATTTTCTTTAGAATAAGAAAAATGGTTTTTCAAATTTCTCTAATAATTGAATGTAATGTAGATCAAACGTGTAATTAATATGTGTATCAAAATTTTAAATTGAAAATTATAAAATTATAAAATCTAAATAAAATATTATATGTCAATGACATGTGAATGCTGAGGTGTCTTCATGAGAAAAGAGATAAAAGATTTCTTTATATATATAAATGGAAGCAACATGATTTCTCTGGAGATTATTGGTTGATTTCCAGTCGTAATTGAGCCGGTTAACGAAATCTGTCGATAATAAAATCTGTATGGTTAAAATCGGTTTAGGATTGAATCAATTGGTTGAGTTTGGGTAGTGGTAAGGTAAGTGGACCTGTGGTTCGGTTATGTTAATGTTTTTTAAAGGATCAACCACAATGGGCAAATTCCGACACGAAACAAAACAAGAACAAGAACAAAAAATGACAAAGCAAGAATCTGAGGAAGAAAATCCAAATTTGGAATCCAAATCGAATCGTAATGGAAATTTGAAAACCGCATCAAGCGACCAAAGTCTCCTCACAATTCTTGACGACATCAAATCTTCCAAATCTCCGGTTATTACAGACAACAACTTTAAATTTTTATACACGTTGAAACTCAAGCTGGGTTCTTCAGAATCTGACTGTCCTTCTTCTTGTTGTTGGGTTGTGATTTGCAGGCTGTTATAAACTACGGAGCTTCGTGGTACGACTTGGTCTCTCTATGTGTTTTGCAAAAATCCCATTTTATGCTTACCAAGTGTTTGATGGAATGCCTCAATGAGAATGCTGCTTTACTATTAAATTTGTGAGATTTTTAGCGTTTTTGATTTTGAAACTTTTCAGGTGTGGAGTTTGTAGTCAGATTTTCCCTGCATTCAAAGAGCTTAGCAACAGTTTCTCGAGGCTCAAGTTTGTTTACGCAGATATCGACGAGTGCCCTGAAACCACCCGTCACATTCGTTACACTCCTACGTTTCAGTTTTACAGAGACGGCGAAAAAGTCGATGAGATGTATGGAGCTGGTGAAGAGAGGCTTCATGATCGTCTTTGGCTTCATTCTTGAAATCATGAATATGTTCATGTAAAATCAAATTATGGAATGCTGTTTCTTTTTTTCCCTGCATTTACTACGAACCAGTGTAAGATAATCTAATGGATGTGATGCACATAGACCTACTACACTAAAGCATGTATCAAAATGCCTCATTAATTTGGCTTATTTTTTTCTTTCTCTTACTGCTCGTAGGAGTGCATTTGCTATCCAAAGAGCGTCATGGTCAAGTCTTGGTGATTCAGTCACTGCTTAAAGTGGAAGACGATGATACTCCAAGCGAAGAGCAAAAAAGAGAGTAAAATCGAAAAAGAACACTCTCAAAAGGGTTTATCAGATCAAAGGTACCCACTGTTCTCAAACATTTGACAGCAAAATGTTGTTGAATAGTGTAAAAATCGTAAAAAACACAAGTTCTTTTCGCGTTTTAAAGATATCAACATACACACGAATAAATATAGATTTTTATTACTACTATTCAGTGCATAAACATTGCGTCTAGAATAAGAATAATAGACTTGTGTGAGTGAGACGGTCCAAATTTTACAGCCACGAACATTATAGAATATCAGCCATTAAGACCGACTTATTTTTGTAGTATATCCTTTTGTAGAATATTTTTTGTAGCATAGGAACTAGTGAATTCTAATGGCCTTTCGCCAAATGCCACATTGTGTTTTTTGAATGCATACAAAATTTTTTTTTTGCCCATTCAATTTTCTACCACACATTTTCTATTTCTCTTTTTTTCTTTTTTGGAAAACAAACCTTTTTCTTCTTCTCTCTCAAGCTAATCTCTCTCGTTTTGAAGGTTATGGTTTTCTTTAAAAATGGTGGATGGTGGTGGTTGTAGATGGAAACTTGACGGTGATGAAGACGGTGTTGCGACGGAGAATGTAAACAGAGACACAGAAGACGTAACACAAAGACACGAAAGACGTAAACGGAGACACAGAGAACGTAAACGGAGGACTATGACGGGAATAGTGGTTGCGACAGAGGACGAAAATGGAGACAATGACAGTGGACAACTCTCTCTCTTTTGCTCTATCTTAAATCTCTTTCTCTCAGTGGACAACTTTGTCTCTGCCACGATTTTAGTGGACAACTCTTCTCTTTTTTTCTCTATGTAACGAAGACGTTCTCCGTCACAGTTGTTGTCCATTCGGTCATGTCTATAAAGACGTCCTCTATCTACAAAAACGTCATCTATCTAACGTTGTCTATTCGTTTATGTCTTCTATCTACAAAGACGTCTTCTGTCACCGTTGTTGTCCACAAACACTGTTATGGTCACCGTTTTTGTCCTCCGTCACCGTCACTGTCTTTGTCACTGTTTTTGTCCTTCGTCACCGTCTTCGTCACCGTTTTTGTCCTTCATCACTGTCACCACTGTCTATCTCCTGTCTTTATCCACCATCCATCACCAATCTCTTACCATAGAAAAAGAGAGAGAGAGAAGAGAAATTTATGGGAAAAAGAAAAAATAAAAAAGAGAAATTAATGACCCAAACTCAGAAAAGGTAAATTTGTCTTTTACTGTCATCACAATTGTTACTTTGTGGCATTTTTTTGCAAGTTATCAAGATGATGACATTTTTTGAAAGATATTTTTCAGAATGACGTTTGATAGACGCAGACATTTGAAGCCTCTGCTTCTCCTAAGTCTCATGTTTGTTTTCGTTTTCCCTTTTGCCTCTGTTTTTAATTAAAACTCTGTTTCGTTAAAAAAGTTAATGTAATGATAAATATTTGGGAAAAAAAAAAAAAAAAAAGAATGACGTTTTTAGCAATTTTTTCTTGGAAATATCAGCGACGGTCCATAAGACAATAAATAATGCCAAAGTAAAGGAAATAATTTTAAAAAGGGGAAAAAACACTTTTCTTTGATGACAAGAAAACATAATTATCTTCTTCTATAAGTTTATAATAATAAAACACATACCTGGCGGTTTATCAAGGAAAACGAACCGATCACTTACACATATACCTCGAACATATCTTCTTCTTCTTCTCCTCTTTGCAAAAGCTCTCTCTACTACTTGAACACCATCCATGTCGAATCAAGCTGAATTATCTGATTCGTAAGTACTTACTGATTACGGAGTAGCTTTTCATCTATAGCTCTAGATTTCGTTTTTTTTTTTTTTTTTTGTTTCTCTTATTTCTGAACATTTCAGCAAAGGGACGAAGAGGGATTTTAGCACCGCGATTCTCGAGCGGAAGAAGGCGGCGAATCGTTTGGTGGTCGATGATGCCATCAACGATGATAACTCTGTCGTGGCTCTTCACCCTGAGACCATGGAGAAGTTACACCTCTTTCGTGGAGACACCGTCTTAATCAAGGTCTGAATTTTGTCTCTTCTTCTGCTTCCTTTGTCTGAATTCGAGCAATTCAGGGTTTTGTCTTTTCGGTTTCTAGAATTTGAATCTCTCCATGCTAAGCTTTTGTTTTGGGAATTGTTTTATTCAATTGTGTGTATTGACATGTTCTTTTTTTTTTTTTTGTTTCTCTCCTTTTGTGTACTTGTGTTGCAGGGAAAGAAGAGGAAGGATACTGTGTGTATTGCTTTAGCTGATGATACATGTGAAGAACCAAAGATTAGGATGAACAAAGTTGTTAGGTCGAACCTTAGAGTTAGGCTTGGAGATGTTGTCTCTGTTCATCAATGCCCTGATGTCAAATATGGGAAACGTGTTCACATCTTACCCATAGATGATACCATTGAAGGTGTTAGTAGAAACATATTCGATGCCTACCTTAAACGTGAGTGTCCTGTTTTGCTCTGTTTTTTATGTTTCTTGATGCGTTCCATATGTTGTTAAACACAGCAGTTTAATGTTTGTTTTTGTATTTTGGTAGCTTATTTCTTGGAGGCATACCGTCCGCTGAGGAAGGGTGATCTTTTCTTAGTTAGAGGAGGGATGAGAAGTATTGAGTTTAAGGTTATTGAGACCGATCCTGCGGAGTACTGTGTGGTTGCTCCAGATACAGAGATTTTCTGTGAGGGTGAACCGATAAAGAGAGAGGATGAGGACAGGTTGGATGAAGTCGGGTATGATGATGTCGGTGGTGTCAGGAAACAAATGGCGCAGATTCGGGAACTTGTTGAGCTTCCATTGAGGCATCCACAGCTTTTCAAGTCAATTGGTGTGAAGCCTCCCAAAGGAATCTTGCTCTATGGACCGCCTGGTTCTGGTAAGACGTTGATTGCTCGTGCTGTTGCTAATGAGACCGGTGCGTTTTTCTTCTGTATCAATGGTCCTGAGATCATGTCAAAGCTAGCTGGTGAGAGTGAAAGCAACTTAAGGAAAGCGTTTGAGGAAGCTGAGAAGAACGAAATCAGCTCAGCATCTTTAGAAGAACGGAAAGGCATCCATTCAATGATGGCCTAACCAAATGGTTCGAGACGAGAAACTCAACGTTTTAAAATTTCAGATAATGTAATATTATGAAAAAGATTCGAAACGTTTTAGATTTCATTGTAAAAACGCGGTTTTGGTTTGAATAAATTTAACATTCATCCAAAAAAAAAAAAAAAAAAGAACGCACCCTCGATCATTTTCATTGATGAGCTCGATTCCATTGCTCCAAAGAGAGAGAAGACACACGGAGAAGTTGAAAGAAGGATTGTTCTCAGCTCTTGACGCTTATGGACGGGCTCAAAGCACGAGCTCATGTGATTGTTATGGGAGCTACCAACCGTCCCAACAGCATTGATGCGGCTTTGAGAAGGTTTGGACGTTTTGATAGGGAAATTGATATTGGTGTTCCTGATGAGATTGGTCGTCTTGAGGTTCTCAGGATTCACACCAAGAACATGAAGCTCGCAGAAGATGTAATGATTTGTTCTGTTGTGTATATATATATTATATACTTATTTTCTTCTGCCTTTTTTGTTTGTCAGACCTGACATGATTTGCTCTTAATCAGGTTGATTTGGAAAGAGCATCCAAAGACACCCATGGGTATGTTGGTGCTGATCTTGCAGCATTGTGCACCGAAGCGGCACTCCAATGCATCAGGGAGAAGATGGATGTAATTGATCTCGAAGACGAAGAGATAGATGCTGAAATTCTCAATTCTATGGCTGTGACTAATGAGCATTTCCAGACTGCTCTTGGTAGCAGCAATCCTTCTGCACTACGTGAAACGGTCGTTGAGGTGCCTAATGTTTCTTGGGAGGACATTGGTGGTCTTGAAAATGTGAAGAGGGAACTCCAAGAGGTAAATTAAAAGTTCTTTCAACACTTCAATATCTTTTTCAACTATTGACCTGTGAATGTGGACTAATCTATTCAAATTTTGCTATGTTTTAGACTGTTCAATATCCAGTCGAGCATCCTGAGAAATTCGAGAAGTTTGGGATGTCACCGTCTAAAGGAGTCCTTTTCTATGGTCCTCCTGGTTGTGGAAAGACCTTATTGGCCAAGGCTATCGCTAACGAGTGTCAAGCCAACTTCATTAGTGTCAAAGGTCCTGAGCTCCTCACAATGTGGTTTGGAGAGAGTGAGGCCAATGTCAGAGAGATATTCGACAAAGCACGCCAATCTGCTCCTTGTGTTCTTTTCTTCGATGAGCTCGACTCCATTGCAACTCAGGTATCGTCCTCGGTTCCTTATTCTCTCCACTTATGCAAGTTTATGCGCTTTATCTTTATCTCAAATATTTCAATGTAATTACAGAGAGGGAATAGTGTTGGAGATTCTGGTGGTGCAGCAGACAGAGTATTGAACCAGCTTCTTACAGAAATGGATGGTATGTCTGCTAAGAAGACTGTCTTCATCATTGGAGCAACAAACAGACCAGACATCATCGACCCTGCACTTTTACGTCCTGGTCGACTCGATCAGCTTATCTACATTCCTCTCCCTGATGAAGAGTCTCGTTACCAGATCTTCAAGTCTTGCTTGAGGAAATCGCCAGTGGCGAAAGAAGTTGACTTGAGGACTCTGGCAAACTACACTCAAGGATTCAGTGGCGCGGACATCACAGAGATTTGCCAGCGCTCTGTCAAGTACGCGATCAGAGAAAACATCGAGAAGGTATGAATCCGAAACTTAAAGTGGTTTCAATCTTGTATATCTTGTTCCTCTTTCGATTATTGATTTGGTTGTGTTTGTTTAGGATATTGAGAGAGAGAGGAAGAGAATAGAGACACCAGAAGCAATGGAAGAGGACATGGAGGAGGAGATTGCAGAGATTAAAGCTGGTCACTTTGAGGAATCCATGAAATTTGCTAGGAGATCAGTGAGTGATGCAGACATTCGCAAGTATCAGGCTTTTGCTCAGACTCTGCAGCAGTCGCGCGGGATTGGAAGCGAGTTCAGGTTCTCGGAAACGACAGGGACTGGAGCAGCTTCAGCGTCAGCTGACCCGTTTGCTACTTCAGGAGGAACAGCCGACGATGATGATCTCTATAGTTAAATAATCTGATCAGAGTCTGTGAAAAACCTTTGGCTGGTCTTTGTTTGATGTTTTGTGTATAAATGGTCGAGTCTAAATGAATCTATTATATGGTGTCGTAATGGGATTATAATCCAATTTTAATCAAACACAATATTATGCAACATAAGCTACATTGCATGGAATCGGGTACGCTGAAGCGGAAAAGTGGTTTTTTGAAAGAAATTAGCAAGCGGTACGTATTGGAAGCGTATATATACATTTATATATATATATATATATATATTATTATATAAAAGAGAATGTGTATGATGAGAACACGGTACGTAAGTAAAATTCTTATTCACGAGATCATGACATGTGTAAATGTTAATTTAAATTGTGATATGTGTCAATATTAAAAAAAAAATATCTAAAAAAAGAAAGAATATATTCTAAATAAAGATTATGCACTAATTAAAAAAGGAAAACAAACTGTTTTACTAAAATATGTAATATTTTCAATATTAACACAAAAACTAAAAAAATAAAGAATATATTCTAAACAAGGATTATTGACTAATTAAGAAAATGAAAAAAAACTGTTCTACTAAAATATGTAATATTTCTATTTTTTTATATTACAAAATACATTTTTTCCATTATAAGTTATCTAAATAGTTAAAGACAAAAGAAAATATCATATTTATAAGTGTGATTTTGCTAATATAATAATGTGTATGAGACAATTTTAGTATAAAATAAATATTATAAATTGATTATTTAATAAAATATAATAATAAAATAAATATTAAATATTTGGGGAGTCGTAATTTAGAATCTAATTACATTTGTCAAATTATAGGCGATATAAATTTTAAAATCAAAAATATTTACTGCAATGCGTTTTATATTTCACGAGTTTGCGATATGTATCTAATATTGATCAGACGAAGAATGTGTTAAAACTTAAAATTAATTAAGAAAAACAAAAAGTTTATTTGCTACATAACAAAAATTTAAAATGAAAAGCAATTGTCAAGTCACTAATACAAAAAATAAAAATTCTAATATTATCAATAATAACTAAAAAATAAAGTTTAAGATGATATAAACATGACATAAGCCACAAAATAAAAAAATAATATATACAAAATAAAAATCTCAATTAAAATAAAGAAAAAGACGAATGACAAAAAAAGGGACAATTGCAAAAATGCCATTTTTGTGTGCACATTTGCAAGAATACCATTTAGGGGTGTCTATTTACAAAAATGGCACTAATTATAGATTTATAAAGCCTATATTTTAAAATTCTAAACCCTAAAAATGTTTTGACCCCTAAAACCCCCTAAACACTCAAAACTAAACCCTAATACAACATAGTTAACCCAAACATAAATTATATAATAAAAAAAATAATTTTGAAAAAGTGGCATTTTTGTAAAGATTTTGAAAATGTGGCATTTTTGAAAAGTGGCACTTGGAAAGTGGAATTTTTTGAAATTTCTCTAAAAAAAAGGTATATATTGGAAAAACAAAAGTTAGAAAGGTTACAGAAACCTCAATTTAAAAGTTTTAAAAAATACACAACATGCAAAAATAAAATAAAAATAAAATCTATAAGAAAAATTATTTTATCAATATATAGTTACAAAATATCACAAAGAAAATATGAATTTTCACCTATCACGCCATTGAATCTCTTCAAGTGTATATATTAAAAATTATATTAAGTTGAAAAATAATAATATTATATTAAGTTAAGGGGACACTTGCAAAAATACTATTTTTTGTGTGCACATTTGTAAAAATGCCACTTAGGAGTGTCTATTTGCAAAAATGCTACTAATTATAGATTTATAAAGCCTATATCTTAAAATTCTAAACCCTAAAAAAATGTTTTGACCCCTAAAATCCCATAAACACTCAAAACTAAAACCTAATACAACATAATTAACCCAAACATAAATTATCTAATGAAAAAATAATTTTGAAAAAGTGGCATTTTTGCAAATATTTTGAAAATGTGGTATTTTTGAAAAGTGGTACTTGGAAAGTGACATTTTTTGAAATTTCTCTTAAGTTAATACTCTATAAAGTTTGGCGAATATAAATGACTATGAGAAATAAAACGATGACATTAATAAAATACATTATCAATCATGTACTTAGGTGATGGTTCACATCATTATTTATATTTTTTATGAGGTTACTAGCATAAATTTACTCTTTCTAATTTAACTATACTGTATTTTAGTTGTTTTTATTTTGTATCACATAATCATAAATATTTATAATGGATTAAAATATATATTTTCTCTGTTATTAAGAATATGATTTAAATTTCGATAATATATATATTTGGATTTACATGATATGTATTAGAACATAAGAACTATTATAAAAATTCAGATCTACTGGTTTTAGGATCCACATTAAATAGTATTTTATAATTTAATGGGTTACTAATTAAAATTTAAATATTTACTTTATTAATTTTTATAGTATTTTCCTGCGTATTAACGTGGCTCCTATTTTAGTATATATATACTTCTAATTAAATATTATATTTAAAAAATATTAAAAAATACAAATTCAATACATTTTTATATTATTCAACACGATTAATTCAAAATAGTATGATTCAATAACAAAATCTAAGTCACCATTCTTCATTCTCAATTTTCCATACTCCATCACCAAGTTCAAATCTTTCAAAATAATCTAATTTAGTTAATTAAATTAATCACTACACTATCTCTAAAAAAGATAATTTATAGATAAAAGACGAAATTAGTGTGTATAAATGCCAAAGTACCAAAATAGGTTTTTGGTTTGTTTTTATAATGAGACATATCAAAAATAAATTTATCTTTCATCTTTATTTACGATACAATTTTTTAAAGTTGGAAGCCTAAGCTTTCAAAACAGAATCACAAGCTTCCAACGTGTTTTTAAAGGGGGATTTTCGGAAGCGTGGAAGCAACCTTCTAATTCCGAAACGTGAAGTGAACCTTTAACGAAATTTCTGTGGTACCTAGAACATAAGTATTAACCATGTGGCTGTGGTAACGATTATATGAAGTGTCAGTCCATAATTTGAATCCCTGGACATTACAAAAGAAATTAGATTAATTCCTCATAGTCTTTTTTTTTTATCATCTGAATTAAACATTATATTAACAAAGGAGCCAAATATTCGGATTACAAAGATCAACCATGTAATACCATCATACTCAAGGGAGAAAGTTCATCCCAACTATACCAAAAACCAGGAGTAAGAACCCTATGAAGACCTTGATAGTCCAATGGTCCATACTGAATGCTAAACTGTACACCAAAAAATGCAGACAAGCCTCAACAGCGGATCGAAACACTCTCAAAGACAAACAAGTCATGCAGCCAACCCAGGAAACTAACTGCTACATACGATTGAGTCTTCATCTCTTTAGTGACGTTTTGAGCAATGAGAAATGCTCCTCTACTAGCTTCTCTTGATTCCAAAACCAGTTTCCAGTTATCAAATCTTGCCAAAATGTTGAGGATATGATCCAACTGAAAACTGAAAGATGGCCACGCCTTTGGTCTAGTAACTACTCCTACCAATTCCGAAAATTCCAGAGCAAAGACAACCTTGTTAACTCTATTAATTCCTCATAGTCGAATATAATGTTTAACTTTTTAAGAAATTTATTACAAGTAAATTGGAGAAAGTAAATTGGAGAAAAATGTGGATTTGTGTATTAGGATTTGATATTGATGCGGTGAACCTGATTTATTAAAATCTTTATAAATTAATAATCATAATAAATTAATAATTTTTTTCCACCCTGATATAGCGGTTTTACTGTAATTTAGAAACATAACTGCAATGGTCCGCCTGATGTAAGAAATCTACAATTTCAAGGTTATAAGGATTTTTGTCAGAGTCAAAATATAAAATAAAAACAAAAGAGACCGAATTTTTTCTTTTTAATTAGAGATTAAACCGTTTTTATTATTTTTATTTAACTTTATATGGTTTTAGTGTTATCTTTATTTTTCGTTGTTTTCGTGATGATATGCACAACACTTGAGTGGTTGTAAGATAATGTTTTAATTTTTTGATAAAGAAGAGCAAGAGCAATGACTCTTTTTTCATGGATTTAGATGATCTAGCTACTATACTGATATGATTTGATATGGATGGAACATGAGATTTTGAAGATATCTTACTTAGTATTTCCTTTCGGTTCCTTCATTTTTTTTCATATAATTCGACTGGAATAGGGTTGGGCACAGATACCCGTTACCTGTCATTTACCCGTTATCCGGCTCGTATCCGTCTTGAAAAAAGGGTACTCGTGACTTCCGAGTCGGGTAAAGGGTATTATAATCCAATTACCCGCGGGTGAGGGTCGAGTATCGAGTATCTTTTTTTTTTTTACTACTCGTCTCAGTACCCGTCCTACTACTCGATTTATTATCCGACCCGTAAATATCCGTATTTTATATCACTCATATATTTAATAAATTCAATTTGGTATATAATTTGACTTGAAATTTTTTTTTTATAATGTATTTTTCTTTTTATATCAACTTTTTAGGTAAGTTACGTTACTATTAATTAGATACCAAGCTGAAAGTTGTGATATTAACTTGTTGATGATTTTTGTTTTGTTTATTATCACTCGTTTGTTTGTATTATGCAAGTCAAAACTTACTAACTGTTTTCATTTGTAGGTAAGTAAATATAAGGGAAGAAACAATCTTATGGAAGAATGATCCTTGCAACATGAATTTTTTGTGTTTCTGAATTATCATTGACGATTTCAGAAATGATAGATTACAAGCTTTAAGTTTTTAAGTTTATAATTTTATAACTTTTGAACTATATGTTGCCTATTAAGAGGAATTCTTCTTTTTTTTTGTAATGACACCTTCGTTCTTTTGGTATATAAATTTCCTAATCTTGACTATAGATAAATTTTACTGTAACGAAGCGGGTAAGGGTAACAAGTCGGGTACCCGGCGGGTCAACGAATTTTTGCCGGGTACCCGTTTTATAGGATACCCGGTTTTTGCAGGTCGGATAAGGGTATTGTTTTTTAAATACCCGTTAGGGTCAGGTCGAGTAACGAGTACTCCAAATTTTTAGGGTACCCGTCTCGTGCCCAGCCCTAACTGGAACTACTGCTAGTATACTGTTACATTTGAATTTCTCTAACATTAGATAGTATACATCATTTACTCTTATATATTATCCTCATGTTCTTTTGTTTATTGATATGCATAACACTTGAATGGCTAAAACCAATGTTTTCAACTATCACTAAGATCGAGAGAAATGGCCATGTGTTCCGTTTTTGATGGACCATTCTCATACTATGATTCAAATCAGACACACGCAATGCAATGATGACAAGATGTTGCTAATGATAGCTTGTAAATATAGTTCGGATCTTCCAATTTTCATGTGGCTTATTTGGTGATTGTGTTGATATATTAGACTTATTTTATTCTTCTTGCTTGTGTGTTACAAGTTGTTTATTGTTGATCGTATAAAAGAGATTATAAAGTATAAAGGATATCAAGTGAAAAATGGTTTTCTTAAGACCCCTATAACCATCTACAATCTTTCTTTGCTTTCAAAGTGAGGAAATATCAAGTTTGCCAACTATGAATCTCTTTTTGAAAATTGCATAAGCTATTCACATCCTTTGATTATCGATGATGAAGTAACAAAGTACGTCTAAAACAAACCAAATCTTGATCTGCGTCAGAAGCCGTTGATAAAACCGTGTAATAAAAGATACATCACATTCGGTTTTAGACAATGTGACATTGTCTGTTATTGAACTGAAAAGTATTGAATATGTGAATTGTGTTGTAACAAAAGAACCTTTCAATTTCAGTACCCCATATGAAGAATGTGGAGAGATTCCAGTAGCATTCATTGTTCGGAGATAAGAAACAACACTTTCAGAATAACTAGTGTCACTTAAGACTGATATATAGGGTGTATAAGTTTTACTTAATTCAGCAAGTTCTAAAGTGCAAGTGCACAATAAATCGATTGTAATACTTGAGATATCGAATCCATAGAGAGTTAGAGCACACAAAAGCAATATGAATTAAGAAACCACGCTAAATCAAAATATGATTTTGTAGTTTCTGGTGAGGAAAAGAAAGTAAATTAAATCGGTTGTAAATAATAAGGAAAAACATTGGGCTTTCAAGGATTCATAGTTTGAATTATTCAGACAAACTCCTAGTGGCAATCAATTGGACTTTTTTTTTTCTTAAAACATGAACACTATAACAAGCTAACCATACTCTCGCAGCAATAACTTCTAAATCGGATCTATCTTATTAATCATCTCTCGCAGCCAATAAGATTTATTCTCAAGCAATTGTAAGCAAGTTCAATTGTTCATCTAACACAATAAATCAACATTCGCAGTATAGAGAATTAGATTCATCAAACATCATGGTCATTACAATGTAAAGGAATGGTTAGTACTCAGTAATTGTATAAGGTCAGTTTCAAGGTGATCTATCCTAGAAACAATAAATTAATAAGAACATATCGAGATGAAGGAATACTTTAATATATCAAAAGCGCCACCCTAGTTACAAAACCTATCTATCGAACTATGAATTCCCTTTGAATTAACCCCTAAGAATCCAACAAATGAACTACTCAGACATGATAAAGAAAAACATAGCAAAAGAGATAGATAAACTTGATATAATTAAGAGCAGTAAAAGAGTTTAAGACAACTTTTCTATGGAGTACAAAGATGTGAGATTCTTCTCCCTAAATCGTATAAAGTTAAAGGAAAAACAAGTGAAAGAGATGCATGCCCATAGCCGGCCCTGGCTACAAGCTGTTGAAGCATGTGCTTGGGGCCGACGAAGACTTTCTTAAATTTAGGGGCCATTAAATTTGACAAAAGTCATCACTAGCTCTACTGGTAGAAGTCTTGGTCTAAGATGTGGAAGGTTAAGTGTTTCTCTATTTTTTTAGTAATAATGGACCAAAAAATAAATTATACTTGGGGCCTTAAAAAGCCAGGTCCGGCCTGTACATGTCTTGAGAACTTTGTGAAGATCTTCAAGTTTTGAAAATTTGTTTCTTCTCTCGTGGCTGCTACTGTGTCTTTATAGGGAAGAAGTCATATTTAGGATGAGATCCTTGAAGATTATGAGATAAAGTCGAAAAAAGTTTTGTTGTTGTTGAGTTTTTGTCAAATAAATATAAGCTTGTTGTGTATAATTTTTTTTTTTGATAAATTGTGGGAGTTCTGAACTTTTTGTTCATAATCTTTTTGGAATCTAGAGATAGTCTGTGGATATTTTAATTTAAAAAATAATTCTCCTTTTCAAAAGAAATTTGAACCCGGGGTACAAGAGAAACAAATCCTTTGTTGTGTGTAGACTTAAGCTCTGTTGTTGCAAAAGCTTTATCGATTATCTTCTTATCTTCCCTTTCAGTGATTTCCATCTCATGGGGGACTAAATTCCACTCTCCTCTGGTCTTGCATCTTTTCAATCATTGGCTTCCATCTCAGCTTTTGATATGTATTTATACCTTTATCGATTATCTTCCTATCTTCCATTTCAGTAATTACTGCGCTTGTAAATCTTCTAAAAAGTCGAAGAATTTTCTTAACTTAGACCATTAAAACTCTTTTGAATTTTCTCTTACACATAGAACAAAGGTTCCACTTTTCTCTGTTTGTGGAAAATGAGCCAAGATTGAAGGTCTGGCCATTTATTTTGTCATTCTTCATGCTTGTATCACATATACCAATTTTTTTTTTTTAATTTGTTATACCAATTCATTAGTAGTACAGAGATTCATAACAAATTGTAAAACATTTTATTAAACAAATGAAGAACAAGACTCCTTTTTTACAGATCTTTTTCACCTCATCTTTCACCTAATCCCAATTACAACTTATATAGAACACAACTTAGATGATTCTAGAAATCCTAATTACATAATCCTAACAAAGGCCCAATTTCGAAATATCTTCTTGGCCCAAGCATAAGCCCACTTGCTCTTCTTCTTACTCACGTTGCTCTGTTTCTCCAGAAGGCAGGGGAGCTTTACTTTCATTTATAACATTGTTCTAAATGCTCAAATGGTCTTTAAGTAATATGTCGATAATTTATTTGATTATGGACCAATGGCATGTCCCTAGTAGTTTATGTCAACATCGTCCTTGTATCGTTGTATTGTTGTTTGAACAAAATATAGACCGATTACTTGAACTAAGAGACGTGTATGTTTTACCTCGACCCGTAACATTTTTAACTCAAATAAAAAATATATGTTCAAAAATAAATAAATAAAGGAACTTTATTATATCTTTAATTGGGAAGTTTTCATCCAAGTCCATCTAATTTAAAGATTTTTCCGTTAGAAGTTCATTTTAAATATATATATATAAATGTTGTAAATGAATAATTATCCATGTGGTAAATGGATAATACTTATCCATTCTAGTTACTTCATTATTAAAATATCTTTATTTTATTAATTTATACTTCCTATATAAAGGAGTGTTACTCCTTGTAATGGAAACAATAATAAGAAGTTTTCTTCTCCTCTCTCTCCTCTGTTCTATCTTCTTTACATATAATATATATTATATAAATACACTTATATATATATATACATATATACGTTATCATCACGATAGTCTTTCTATTTTATGCAAAAAAAAAACAGTTTATATCCGTTTTATACCACAAAGGTGAGATTTTGATTTATGTGTTTTTGTCTAAATTTAAAATTCGGTATTATTTATGGTGTGGTAGGTTATACCTTCTATTTGAGTTTATAGTAAGCTATGCTTACTAGTTATTTATGAGAAAGATATATAATATGCTATATTTTTTCAGGATTGATCATTAAATGGTAGGCGATATCTTCTTGATCAAATCAAAATTATATCTCCGTAATCTCATGGTAGATTCTGTCTCTTTGATTATGTGGAAAACTATGCCTATTGATTTATTATGTTCTTATAGTTATTTATTTCTGCTTAATTATTTTATTTCAGTAAATTTAATTATTGCAAATTATATGGAAGTAACTGCCTCCTAACTATCAGTGGAAAAACCATATAATAGACTATGTCTTTTTCGAATTAATCATTATTATGGTAGGCGCTGTCTTTTTGATCAATTTAAAAATTTATGTCTCCGTAATCTCATGGTAGGTTTTACTTCCTTGATTGTGTAGAGGACTATGCCTATTAATTTATTATTTTTTCTCGTTATTTAATTATGTTTATTATTATTATTATAAATTATATGGAAGGATCTGTCTCCTGAGATATCTGTTTTAAATTATTTGTTTTTATGCTCAATTATTTAACATGTTTATTTGAATTTAGAATTCAAAATAAAATAAATTCTTATAAGAAAATTTATAGAATTTATGATGCACATGTCAATATAATATTGGACAGTGCAAACGCTATGGAAGAGCGAATGCTCTGGAATAGCATATGGTTGAGACATGCTTGTATGTAGACATACAAAAAATAAGGATGTTAAAATGTATAGTAAACCAGAAGTTTACTGAATTGGTATGTTAATAAACCAGAATTTTATTACGTAATTTAAGAAAAAAATTATGAGCGGTTATGCTGTCCTGATTTAACAATGATATAAAGGATCATTGAAAATTCATGTGAAAACTAGAAGTTTTTCACGTAGCATATCTCAAGCGAAAATAAAACCATCATGAGAGATTTATAGTTGAATCACCATTTCTTTTGTTAAAAAAAAGCTCATTGGATATGGTGGTTGAGTTCTTTAATCTCCAGAATTACACCCTATGTAACCAATCTAAAAGCAAGATACGGTTCAGATGAATGGGCCAGAAGTTCTATTATCTTGCAAAGGGTATTGAGAGTCAAGTATTAGAAGTTTAACGGATCTGAGGTAAAGCACATTATCCAAGTTGGATATGTTATTGATCCTAAAGTGGGACTCAGTACGAGATAATGAACTAGAAGAGTTATTATCTCGAAGGGGAGAATTAAAGAATCACACATCGACAAAGTTGATAATTTTGGTGAGTTTATATCCCAAAACTTGATCACTTTTGGTGATTTTGCATTCTAAGATTTATCACTTACTATATGTCACATTTGAAATGAGCCTAATGATTTTCTTGTAAAGCAAGTCCAAGGGATTGTAAAGATATATTATGGTAAAATTTAATCTCTATGATTTGGCATACAATATGCAGTCGTGCATGTAGTATATTAAGCCATCAAGTGGAGATGAGCTTATTGCAGGATTTGCAATCATTATTCTGAGGAAAATTTTTCATGAAAAAATGATTGAATAGTTGGTATCCTTGAACAAGTTCATGTGAAGGTGGAGTTCAAAAAGTTTAAAAGGATCACTATTCAAAAATATGTTATAAATCAAATAAAAGGCTGATGAGATTTCAAGAAAAGAATTATCAAAAATCTTCATAAACTTGAAAGTTCAAAATATAATTCATTTAAGAGAAAAGTGAAATCTCATATTACAGCTGAAATGCTCCAACAAAATAGATGTCTCTGAAGGAGAATCTATTAAGTCTATAGCATGTAAAAGACGTAATAGACTACTTGGTTCTAAAGATAAAGAAAATCTTCGATAAGAAAATGGAGCAAATAAAAGTAGGATTAAAATCCTAAAGAGGATTAAAAAGATCGTTATGGTTAATAATGAAATCAGGTACGTGAAAGAAATCATTGAGAATGATTTAGAGATCTCGATTAACCATGTCATTATGATAAAATGGAACCAAAGATAAAAAAATGTCGACAATATAAATGAGAAAGCGCGCGATGTGATTAGTGAGGATCTTGAATCTCCGCTCTATGGATGAGCGTAAAGATAGAAAATATTGGCCAAAAGAGGCAATTAAGTCTGTATTATACTCGTTTGACGAACGAGAAGTTTATGGACCAGAAGTCCAAACATTGAAAGGTTTTGTCCAGAAAAGAATGGACTAAATGACTGGATTGCGTCTTAACATTTCTTTGAATAATTCTAGAAGGATTAATGATATCATTTTTATGTTCCGGAAACTCTACGCGATTGAAACTCCGGAAGAGTTATCGCAAATAGTATTGTAAAATGTTTGGAATCAGACTTCGGAAGGGCATCATTGTCCTCAGGTATTCCAAAATCAAACATCTAGTGAAAGAGATGTAATCAGGAAATCCTAAGAGGATTTAAATAAAGCTCACATCAAAACACTTCTAAAGGAAATGCTATCTGGTCGAGATGTACCAAACTTTTAAATGTTTTGTGAGTAACTTATAGTAATATCTCGGCTACAAAAGATTTGGAGGTATACGATATGTTTTCAATAAGAAAGAAAGCCGAAATAGTTTTTAAGGAGAAATATGAATAATTCGTAAGTACAATCGAGCGTTTAGAAGATTGTACATAAAAGAAAAATTGGGCCACAAGTTCAAATAGATCAAAAGTGATCTTCCATGTTAAAGGGGTGATCTAGAGGTTCAAGACCCCAGAGATTATATGAAGATCATACGAGTTTATTCATTAAGACTTTGTTCAGTGAATCTTCTAAAAGGAGATGTCACAATTTGAGATCAAAAATATTTTTCCGATCTCAAATTAAGAGACTTTGCTAAAAGCATGAGTACTATATATGATAATGCAAAGATCATTTTCAACTCTGGTAGAGTCATGTTTTCAATCTCAAGAGGGATAAAGTTTGAGATAAGTGATGCATTTTTATTCTTCCGATTCATATAGAAACTTGTTGAGTTTCAAGGACATCCAGAGAAATGAATAGCATACTGAAAGTATGAATTGAATATCTTGATGACTTGATAGGAGAGTGAAGGTGTCCCAAGCTGTCCTTATGACTTGATGGGAAAGAAGACTTAGCTTTTGGTGATTGGAAAGGAGAGGCGCTCAGCTTTTGGCTTGGTGGGAATGATAATGGGCCATGATGGTGACTGACTCGAGCTGGTAGTTTCTTCCTTTCCAGATTTTCGTGTTTTGACGACTGTCGGAGCTTAAGTGTTTCGTATGTTCTCGGCTATCGATCAGTTTTTACGAAGAAAGTTAAGTTTTTTTTTTTTGAAAGTTTTTTCGAAAAACTGTTCTGGTTAAGTTTCTCAAAAAAATTTCGTAATTTTTTTTTTTACGAAAGATTGTTTTAGTGAAGTTTTTCGAAAGTTTTCGTAGAAGTTTTTCCGAAAAACTGTTTTGGTTAAGTTTTTTCGCAAAGGTTTTTTCGGAAAAACTGTTTAAGCTAAGTTTTTCGAAAGTTTTCGTAGAAGTTTTTCCGAAAAACTATTTTGGTTAAGTTTTTCCGAAAAACTGTTTTGGTTAAGTTTTCCGAAAAACCGTATTGTCAGCGGTACGTACCCGAGCCGACGACAATCCGCATGTACCGAGCTAGAGGCAAGCATGCGTGCCGACCCGGTCGTTTTCAAAGGCGGATGATGCTCCGCATAGCTTGCCCAAGCCGATCGGCCTCATGATGATGAGATGAAGACATCCGATGTCGAGCTGATTGCGTCATGACGATATCGGTCGAAGGCGATGGTCCCTTGGCCTCTTACCGAGCCGGTCGGAACGAGGAGGAAAGGGCATGCGATCGCCTTGTCGGAGCTGGAGCTTAACGTTTGTGGAGATCGATCGCTCGATACTTTTGCTCGTTGCCGGTGCGCGTCGTCCCACGAAAGTTGGTGGAATGGGACATTCGTCTCGAGCCGACGATCGGTGATTTTGAATGCGTCTCATATGCATCCTGGCTTGTATAGTGCATGATGTTGCTTCTTGGAAAATATGAAAATTTTCCTAAGTATTGGGAAAGGACTATTCTCTGTTTTGTCTTTTTGTTAGGATGAACAGTGTTTTCGAGTACTATTTCAATCCCGAGCTAGTACTTTTCCCAGGACCCGTGCCTCTTTTCTATATAAGGGAGGCTCTCCCCTTCACTTCCTCCTCACAAGTTCACCTATTCTTCAAAGGTAACTCTCTCCCCTATCTCTTCCTTCTCTCTCTAAAGCACTCCTTAGAACACTTAGAACACCAAGAACGTTTTTTACTTTTCACCAAAAATGTCATTTGATCCAAATTCTTGGGAAAACTTTGAAAACAATGTTCCTTGGGGTGAAACTGGTCCTTTGATCCTAGAAGAAGATCCATCCAATGGGGAAGGGAGTTCGCACAGTTTCGGTTATACGAACTCGATTCCCACTTGGAATGCTTCCGGGATTTGGATAAAGTTCGAAGAGCATGATGGATCTTACGTGATCCCGCGTGCGGCTGAGCAGTTTGTGCTTAAGTCATGCATAAAGAAAGAGGCGAAATTTCTTCTAGAGAAAGGGATTTCGTACGAGGATGAGCCTCCGAGGACGTTTCGGAAGGGAAAACGAGGTATGGTTGCCAATCCTCCGGGTTCGAGCTTGTGCGGTGCTGCTAGCTTAGAGAACTTGAGGTTGGATATGGCGTCCCCGACGAAGTCGAGTTTATAGCCCCAGCCTCGGAGGATCGCTGCTATAATCCCCTGCCGGGCTGTTTCACGGTGTTCGAAAGTTATTTCGATGCGTGCTACCTTACTTTTCCTTTTCCCTCGTTGATACTTTGGTTCCTTGCAAAGCATTGTCTTGGGATGGGTCAAGTATCTCCGAGAGGGATGAGGAACATGTTGGGCGTGATAGTGCTGAGCCTTGAGGGCGATATTCGGATTGGGTTATGGTACTTTCTAGGATTTCTCGAAGTCCGTCCGACCAGGGTACCGTTATCATGCTACGTTTCCCCAAGGGCAGGTAGAACGATAATATCGGAACACGTTAGCAAGGACGATTCTTAGAGAAATTTCTTTTTTTTTCGTCAAGGTTAACGAGTTCTCGGTTGAACCTTGGTAAATTGACGAGATGAGAACCAGATGGTCAAAAATCGGTAGCTAACTCTTGGTTGGCCGTTATAGGATTCCAATGATTTCGTGCTTTCGAATTTAGAGAGTATAATCGTTTGGAGTCAACCCGATGCAACAACCCGATGTGTCATGACCAATTCTTGGAGTCAAGGACGTGTATCTATCCTTATTAGTCACATTTTAATCGTCTGGGAGTGGATAAACATGGAGCTGGTGAGGTGTGTCACATGTTGATTGGTTTAAAGAAGATAAGGATGAAGTTGGTGTTGTGTGACGCGTTCTGATTGGATGGAAGGAGATAAGCATGAAGGGTAGTGTGGTGTCACAATTTTATTGGATGGGAAGAGATAAGGACGTGTGCTGAGCTCTCATTGGACGTCCACCCCTATAAATACCCCACCCGACCTCATTCCTAACTATCTCTCACCCGTGAAGAAACCCGAGAAAAGCTTATCTTAGTCCGTTTTCTTTCTAGTTCGTCCTTGAGTGTTTTAGTGAGTTAGTTAGATCTGACAGTGTCCTTTGAGTGTGGATAGTGTGAGAAAGCCGTGAGTCTAGCCAAGGAGCCCAGATATGTTCGTTGTAGTAAGCCGAGATTAGGAGATCTGTTAGCCTAAAGCATTGTGAGTTGTGGTGATGTTTGATTGTTTGCTAGGATTGTATGTTAGATTGCGTGAGTTGTAGTGATGTTTGATTGCTTGTTAGGGATTGCATGATAGATTGCTTGATGTGTGATTTATGTTGATGCTTGATAGTACTTGCATGATAGATTTCGTGCTTGTTTATTGTTGTTGTTATGATAAGTTTGTTTGAGGTTCTGTGCGTTTTGCACTGAGTTTTGGTGTTTGAGTCGGGGTAGTGAGGGCGGTTTGATCTTTCCTTCTGATTCCTCACTCCAGCGATGGACCGTCTGGGTGGAAAGACTCGGAGAGACGGAATTGCAACCTATGACCGAGTACTATCCGACGGGATGGTTCGGATTGCCGTGTGATACGGAACCCGCCGAGATAATGGCCGTTTATTGATGGATCTCGGTTGATGATGTTCTGGCTTGACTTTCTGTGTGATTGTCAAGTGCAGGGTGTTCGTGAAGGAAGGAAGATCAAATACACGCAATTAGGACGGGATGATAGATTAAGTTCTGTGTTATGCTTGATTGATTGTTGCTTGATGTGTGTTCTTTGGGGTTTTGGGGGAGATATTAGATGCATGTTAGGGGAGCCATAACTCACTGAGCGAGTAGCGCTCATTCCTCACTCTCTTTTGTAGGAAACCAGTAGTTGGAACCGTTAGCTGGAGCGAGGAACGTTAGGCCAGCCAGTGAAGGTTTTTGTTGTCTTTGTAAAATAATGTTTTCCAGTTTTATGTAAGATATTTTGGAGCACTTAGGCTTGGGCCCAGAACCTTAAGTATTTTGTTGTACGTTTTGAAAACCAATATATATATATAAATAAAGAAGTGTTTTCTATTCCGACTGAGTTCTTTTGATATTAGCTTTGTCCGAGCTAACACAACTCTTGGATTGGGGTACGCGTTGAAAAACCTTAGGCCTTGATCGAGAGGGACAATACTAAGGATAGATCGACCGAGACTTTGGTTTTAGTTCTAGAGACCTGGTTGGACCAACCATAGTATTTGTCATTGTGACATTTTCGGACTGGTTTAGGTTTTGAGGTTGGTCGTGCATGTGCTTGTTTGATTGTTGCACGGTCAACAAGTCAACTTTTACCTAGACCGGTTCGGGGTGTTACAGTCATGTCTTGCATTTGCTTTTATTGAGTCAGTCTGTCATCGAGTCAGTATTTTGCTTCTTGTTTTGAGTCATTTTGTTTTCTTGAGTCAGTTTGTCATATGAGTCAAATCAAAACTTGTGGGAATTAGGACCAGGATCTATGATGAGTTTTAACCATTTGTGAATCTTGATCATCTTCCTAGTGACCATTGTTGCAGAACTAAGTGTACGGAGACGAGCTGAAGCTTTTTCACATTCGGATCCTTCTCCTGGCCAGAAATTTTCATCCCATTAAGGTTTCATCGGAAAGACATAGACTCTATTTTACCTGGACTTAATCGAATTTAAATTCTTCTCGTTTTGGGCATTAGGATAGGGAGCGAGTTACATCATATATTCAGGACTTCTTATCCCTTTTGCCACTCTTGCTGATCCTGAATAGCTAGTTCATTTTTAGCTAGTACCCACCCTGAACCTAACCTCTTTTCAAACCAGTTGCACTTGTGTTTTTCATCTCTTATATGTGCAGCTATGTGCAAAAGGGTTGGGAGAACAAGATTAACGCAACCTCTAACTCACTCTTGCTGGAGAATCGTGAGTAATGAAGAAGGACAGACAGAGCACATGCTCCAATCATGCGAGCACCTGCTCCGAGCAAGTAACAAAATTTTCCGAATCCTCAAGTTGTGTTGGGTATGGAGTCTATCAGATCAAATCTTCGTGTTGTAGAGACAAACACAAACGAAGAGTCTCCTTCATCCTTCTTTTCATTGAAAAAAAAAAAATCATTGTTCTAAAGGTGAAAGGAGCCGAGTTAGTAACTCATACATGTGTCTCTCGGCATGCGATGAACCAAAAGGGGAAGAGAAACCGAGTTTGAAAGCTGAATTTCAAGAAGAGGAGAGTGATTAGAGGTTGTGGATCATCAATGAATTCATTCTCCCTTATCATTTTGTGCGATATCCTGCATTCTTTTCAAAGCTATGGTAACCTCTAAACACTCTAAGCTCCACCACAGATATTAGCCTTTTCTTTACCAAGCCTCGATTTTCTAGCTAGTGCCCTTAATGAGAAGTTCACGCCAACCTTAAATAAATGTAGAGAGTCTATTGTCTGGAAAGTGAACCTTTTTAGGATTGAAAGCCAAGTATGGTTTAGGGTTGGAGATGTTTGCTGGAGAAGTTTTGGGTAAGAATCGGTATCTCTTGTTCTAAAACATGTGGTCTCCAGGTCATGGTCTATTCACGGTTTCTGAGATTTTGCGAGTTCCCACCATCTACTTTGTGTCTTGATCTAAGTTTGTTTGAGGACAAACAAAGGTCTAAGTCCGGGGGAGTTGATATGTTGCGATTTTGACTCATTCTAACCTTTGTTATCTAACAGTTTTCGAGTCTTTTGAGTCCTTTTCAGGTCATAACAGGTAGCTAGGAGGCAAAAAGCATGAATTGGAACAGCACGAGCCTTTGGATCAAAAAGAAGTGGAATTTGAGCAAAAGAGCCACATTTAGACGCAGAGCCACTTCTGGTTTCCGAGCACATGCTCCTGATTCTTGCCTTTTTCTGAAGCACTCGCTCCGCGGCAAAGCAGGTGCTCAGACGCCGACTTGACCTAATTTTGGCCCGCGAGAAAATAATAAAAGGAGGAGCTGTCCTCCAAGTTTTTATCAATCTTTTTACTTTTCTACTTTTTAGAGACTACTTTTCATAGAGCTTTGCTTGTAAGATTTGAGGGAGACAAATTTCTGCTACATTCTGAGAAGAATTCTGAACCCTTGTTATATCGAGTTTTTATTCATGAATTCCTTTTCATCTTTAGCTGTTTTTCTTTTCTCCATGATCTAGTAGTTCTCTTTGCTAGATTAGGGTTTTCAATGGGTTTCATGAGTTGGCAACTAAATGCAAATAGGGCTTTAATATCGGTTGTTTTCACCCTTGTTAGACTCAATGCTTAGGTTGAATTGATCACTCAATCTGCGATAATAGGTATATCTATTCATCAAAAGTGGAATAGGTTGCTAGAATAAACATTGGTGAGCAAATTGTCCTTAACCAACGAAAGTTGATGTTAAGCCTATTTGTGAACATATCAAATCTGAACATTAATGCTTGTCTGCGATTTCTAGGACCAAACGACAGTTTAGGATTATAGGTTGTTAGACAAAGTTATTGGTGCCACGACAGTGGATCAGTATTATATTTATGTTTGAGTTTTAGACTTGTGGTTAAATCGTGCCCTGAATAGTTGTTTGGTTGCTATCTCTGAAATTCCTGCGAATTACCCTGATCTAGTGTTTCGTTTTACTGAATTTACATCGTTATTAAATTACTGCTTGTTACCAAACTCTATCTACATCTGTCTTAGCTTTAAATTGATCCTTGAAAAATCATAGTGTAATCTTGGTCTTCGTGGGATTCGACCCCTAAATACTAAGTAGGAAACTAGGGTTTAAAACCTGTGTATCACCTACGAAAATTGCTCAAGCGGTAAAGTCAAAGATGCAGAGAAGCCATTTCAGAGATCCAAGATGATTAGACATACGAAAATGAAATTTCATTTTAGAATGAAAGAAGACTAGAGAAACAAAGAAATGTCAGTTCTTTAGTGCATTTGCTTAGATATCGCAATGATTAGAAGACTAGAGAAACAAAGAAAAAAACAAGATATGTTCAGTGAAGAGCAAATTACCAAGTTAGCAGCAGTGGTGAAACTTTCTCCTCCTCCAATCTGGAGGCAATTTTCCTGTGTCCCTCTGGTCCAGAAAATGGAAGGTGCTGTTTCTCTAGTGTTTCGGTTCTGTGCTAACGGCAAAGTGACTAAAGTTATAAACCAAACAAAATCAAGGAAATGTGAAGCCATCAAAAACATGTCTATGTGACGTTGATCGCTAGAGGGTGAGAAACATGATGACAACTTTTCAGAGACAAAACTTACATCATGTTGTCAATGCTCTCAGGTGCATCAGATTGCCATTTCAGAGATCCAAGATAAGACCTACAAAAGTGAAATTTTCATTTCAAGAGTCAAGCTCAAGAGTCAAACGCATCACCTAAAAGATGGAGTTTTTTTCTTTCTTTCTGAAGTGACCTCACCACCACCTAAAATGAAATAGTACACACATATTAATAGATTGAAAAGAACTCTATGCCTTGAACTTTGACAATAATCGTTACCTTTCTCTCCAAATTTCCAATAATCTCGGAAAACAAGTCCCCATCAAGTGGTCCCTGCAGCTTATGAAACAGAACTTTTGTTCCATCAGAAATATCGAAAATGATTGAGAATGCATATGAATGTGTATGAATGTGTGCAATATTTTAAGTGATTGAGAAGAAGCCAATTGAGATTATGTGGTTTTGGACAACGAAAGTGCACGGCCCCTGAATTCGGTAGATTCCATGGTTTAACTACAAAACCAAAAATCCAACAAACCGATGATGAAAAATCAAATCGGAAACAAATTAATCGTATGGGTAACCACCAGATATCAGAGTTCTCAAAATCAAAAACCACCAGATAGTCCCGAACGTATCGAAGATGAACCAAAAGAAACCTAATTGTTCTTTAACAAAATCAACCACAAAAAAAGTCAAGAGACTACGCAAGAGAAGATAGATTCAAGGAACTAACTTGACAGAGTTAGAATTTCCGAAAGCTTCACGATCAATTCAGTAGATTCCCTGGTTTAACTACAAAACCAAAAATCACATTAAACAAACAAACCGATGATGAAAAACTAAATTGGAAACATATGAATCATATGGGTAAATATTCGGAACCAATTAGATTACGCATGAGTCATAATTCTTCATACCTCGTTTAGTTCTTGTTTCGACTGAAGAAGCGAGCCACGAATTGCGATTGAGTATCAGAGTACTCAAAATCAAAAACCACCAGATCGACCGAGAAAGGGAAAAAAAAAAAAAAAGAAGCAATTCAAGTTCAAAGAATAACAATAGTCCCGAAGAAATCGAAGATGAACCAAAAGAAACCTAATTGTTCTTTTAATAAATAAAAAAAAACTCCAACTTCAAATTTGGATTTAAAAGCTTACCGTTGAAGCCGATTATACTCTCTAAACGGCTATTTCTTCCCTTGGCTTTCCAATGACTCGATTTATTTTGAGATATGCACTTTTAAATAGGGATATGAATCGACACATTTTGGAGGATGGAAAAGACGAAAAGCCCCTTTAACTAAACGTGTCTAACGCATTTTATCTTACTCAAACCTATTCCTTTGTTTTGTTTTTTTTTTTTTTTTTTATTTACTGGGTTTTGAAAGAAAAAAAAAGGGAGAATTAGCAAAAATAACCTATTTAGTATTTAAGATTTGAAATTTAAAAAGACACTGTTTTTTTTTTTTGAAAAGTACACTTATTTATATGTAATAAGACTCTTTTAGCCCACATTTTTATTAAAAAAAAATTCGAAAATATTAACATTCTGATTAATTTATTTGATAAAATATATATAATTATTAATTATTTTAAAATTTAAATTTGGATAAATTTTCAAATATTTTGAAATTTCTCTAACAAAAATTAGTTTTACTAGTCTTATATAAATAGTCTACCTAAAACACTTTCATTATATTTATTATTGAGTTGTTTGTAAAATAAATAGCTCTTTTGATTGATTATAAAATTTTCAAAGACTAAGTCTAAAAAAAGCTTTTTTCGTAAAAAATCTCTCTAGTTGAATTTTCACGCTATTAGTGGAATCCTAATTGTTTCTTAGATCATAGATTTTGCATGATTTGGATCTTTTTTTCCTCTCCAAATCCTTAATTTTCTGACTTCAACTCGTTCATAATAATTCTATTTAAAATCCTCTGTTTATGATCAAGGGAAAAATCTAAAGATGTATTCAAGAGTGTATGAGTTTTGAGCAAACCATGACGTATATACATGAAAATCATCAGATTAATCATTCTATCACTAGAGCAAGTAAGTAAAAATAAAATTTGATTTTGGAATTCTTCAAAAAATACTACAAACAATGCGAAGTGGCTCGCCAAATACCTAAATTCAATAATTTGCTTGCTCACAAAGTAAACCTGATGGAGAAATTTGGAGAATCAAACTTATTACTACTGCACTAGCCATGTTATTACATATAAACCACTATGTTTATCGATCGTTACGATTATTACTTAAACCAGTTTTCAAAAAATCGGTTTTTTGGGTATTTGTCGTTGAGGTAAATGATCAATTTATTTATACCTCAACGACAACTCAACTCCGTGAAGATATTATTGCTCATTGACATTGTACTACTTTCAGATTGGGATTGATTCCTAGTGAAAGCAGGTGCCCTAGGTAACGGGATGGTGATAGTCTCACTGCCAAGCCAAACTAGTACAGAGCTCATGGTTGGTCTCTTTGCTGCATTCTCTTGAACGCACAATAAACCAATCTGGATCAACTTGATGATCTCGTTTCTCGAATTCTCTATCAATAAAGGATCAATAACGATCTCAGGCTTTCCTTCAACCCATCTCTTCCATGCCTGAACCAATAAAGATATGTTTTTACTTTCTCTACATTACTATGTTAGAGGTAAAACAAATGATCCAAGACAGATATGTGAAGAAGCTTACAAAAGCTGCAAGTCCTTCTCCTTCGAAGCTATTGTTTCTTTCACCACTTATCATCTCTAGAAGCATAACACCGAAGCTGAAAACGTCAAATTTAGCTGAGATTTGCCCGTGATTCAGGTATTCAGGAGCCATATATCCACTGCATGCATTAATTGATGAATGTTTGATCCAAGAAAGTCTGAAAGACTATGTTAAAAACAGATAAATTATATTTTTCTTCAAGGTTGATTGATATGTTCTTACCGGGTTCCAGCTATTCGTCTTGTTTCAGCTCGAGTCTCGTCAGTGTCGAACAACCTCGCTGTCCCAAAATCTGCAACTTTAGGGTTCATCTCTGCATCTAAAAGGATGTTACTTGCCTTCAAGTCTCGGTGAATAATCTTTAGCTGAGAATCTTCGTGGAGATAAACAAGACCTCGAGCAAGTCCTTCTATAATTTTGAACCTCACCTCCCATGTAAGAAGCGAACGCTTCTCTTCATCTGCAGATTTCAAAGAAAACACTCTTTTACGATAAACAATTCCTGATGTATTGTAACCAAAATACAGCGTCTCACGAAGACTCACCAAATATAAAATGATCAAGACTTGAATTAGGCACAAGCTCGTAGAGAAGAATCTCTTCATCTCCTTCGTTGCAGAACCCAAGAAGCTTAACCAAATTCTTATGTTGGAGTCTTGTCAAGAGTGAGACCTCATTCTTAAACTCTGTATCTCCTTGTCCTGAACCACTTGCTAACCTCTTCACCGCTATCTCTTGCCCATTCGGTAAAATCCCCTGAAACCGGTCATCTCGCAATAAAATTATTGACTCATATCAACCTTTGACAAGACTTATTAGTTTATGTACCTTGTACACAGCTCCAAATCCACCTTGACCAAGCTTATTTTCATGTGAAAAGTCATCGGTTGCAGAGAGAATCATGCCAAGACCAAACCGCAACATAGATTGTCCATCAGAATCAGAGCACTCTGAAACATACCAACATAAATTTTAAACCTTTCCTCTACAACAATTAAGCTTCACTGAAGCAAATAAACAACTTACCATTGATGGTTTTGTTGTAGGACTTTCTCCTCTGATCGAAGATCATCATGAGACCAACAAACACAAAGAGATTAATAACCGTTGGAACCACAATTATCACGATAGTTCCATTCCGAATCCTTTTTCCTGCCAAAAAAAAAAACAATCCATCTATCATTTGCAACCAACAAAAGAAGATTATGTGACTGACAAGATAACCTAACATATAATTTACCTTTCCTGTCATGTCCCGGTTTTAACTCAGCATCTCCTTGAGGAAGAGTCGAAGCACGACTAATCATAGAAACTCTTGTCATATTCTCAGAAGAACCACAAATAGGATAAAGATCCCACCGGAAATAACAGCTCGGAAGCCGACCCGCACCGCCTTGGCTTCCCCAATTATTGTTTTGAAAGTTCAACACACACTGGGTAAGACATCTGTTGCACTCACTGGATAAAATGTCAGGAGTGCATTGCATCATCATGTAAACATTTGGAAATTCTGTGAACTCTGCTCTTATGACGCTATAAAACTTGAGCACAACTGAGGAATTTTCAGGAGCTGAAGTAGCAGACTGCATTGTTAGGTTAGTCAGTGCTTCCCATTCTCGTCTAAAAAGCTTAAGGCTCTTAGGTTCCTCTATTAGTAAGGGATTATCTGATAAAGTAGGTGGGAAAAGCTCGAGTTTCCCAAAAACAGAGTGATTAGCGTAACGTACAAGGCAAGAAGCATTGTCATTGTCTCTAGTGGTCCACCTGAAAGATTTCATTCGATTTGGACATCTTTGTTGTGATTCTTGAATCGCTTGCTCCACGCAGTTCACACAAGGTTGCTTCTCGTAGCCTCGTCCACAAAGGGCAAGACCGTAGATTTTGTTGGAGCCTTCTCCGATTGAAGTGTTGTAGAAGCCGTCATTAGCGACGACGTTACTTGCAAGAGAAGACAAAAGAGAGTTGAGGTTTTCGCTGTAAGTGCTGTTAGCGGCGAATAAACTACCTTCACAAGCTGCTTTAACGTCTATAAAAGTTCGAAGGAGAAGAAAGCAAGAGAAGAGAATAACAGCAGTCAATTTTCTCATTTTGGTTATATCTTCATATTGTTATTGTCAAGAGATTATATTTATAGGAGAAATCTTATATAATATAGTAAAGTTTCTCAACATTCAAGTCATGAGAGGCTGCCATGTGTCATCTAACTTTTTGATATTTGTCTTCTTAAATTATTTATTAAAAACAAAGGAAAATTAAGTGTGTTTTAATAACTTTAGAAATTAATTCTAACAATTAAATAGCTAATTCTTATGTAAAATAATTATAACAAGTTACAATTAAGTGTTTTGTGTAGATTTATGTAGTTCTTATATAAATTATAAGATAATTTTTATGTAAATCAATGTATAAAAAATAGATATTTTATTTATAAAATCTAATAATATTCTATACAAAAAACATGTAATTTTTTTTCCTTTTTATATAGGTTATTGCGATTTAAAAATAAAAAAAATCACAAAAAGGTTTTTCTAAACCCAATTCATGAGAGGATGTCATGTGTCATCTATTCTTTTGATAATTGTTTTTTATTTATTTATTGAAAAAAGTATTTTTAATAACTTTAACATTGAAAAAGTATTTGTTACTATTTAACAATTAATTCCTACAATTTAATAGTTAAGTTAAATGTAAGTTAATTCCCAAAATTAAAGTGTAACATAAGAATGACTAATTTCAGTTTTTTTTTCTTTGATATCTACCAAAAATTATAATTCTAAACTAAATGTGTTATTGTAAACTTTTAACGGTTTGAAAAATATATATTTTATTTATTAAACCCATTAATATACTATACAAAAATATTTAAAACTTTATATAGATAACTACGATTTTAAAACAAAAGTCACAAAAAACTTTAATAAAAAGAATCCTAACATTAACAAAAAAAATAGTGTGAGAAAATCAATTAGTGATTTTAGGAATTTTAAAGTTGTTAGAATGCTAAAATTGTCAATCATTTCCTAACCAATACTCTCGAAAGAAAACCTTACTCCTACACAAATTGTGAATCTAGAAAAACATAATAATTCACAAATGAATCGATGTGAAAAAAAAAATCGAAGAAAAGCGATAAAAAGAGTGAGGAAAAAAATACAATCAAACATAAAATTTTTCTTTCGTTACAAATAAAACACAAAGATACATTCCAACATCTGTTGAGATAATGCAGATGTTTCGATCGAAGCAAAACATACTACAACTTGTGTGATCAATAGATTTCTTTATAAACGTATTTGATGCAAGAAAAAAGACGACCAATCATTTTTTTAAAGAACCATAGTGAATATTGATAAACACATACAAGTTGTTGATTTTTGTAAAAGAATATATTTTTTATATGCATGCGCTGTAATTTTTATTAACGAACAATCTATTTTTTTTCACATATAACATTGTATATGTCAAACAATTTGTTCCTAATGCTTAATCTTTTAACCTAGATAATTATTTACTACAATAACATCTTTTTGTAATATTAAATACACAAATAATCAATAAGTAAGAATTGTTGCATATTTTATCATTTAGTTTTTAAATCCATGCAACGCGTGGGCAATATCTAGAATTGCATATTTATGGTTCGTAATTTGCAAACGATGGCCGAGTGCTGAGAATTTTCGCATTTTGTTTCTAATTTTTTTTTTCCATATTGTCATTGCCAAGAAATAGGTTATTTTTTAGTCAAAAAGAAAGAAAGAAATATGTTATATCTATAAGAGGAATATTGCCTATTTATGGGTCGTAATTGGCAACGATGGCCAAGTAAGTCCAAAGTTAGGAATTCATTATTTGTCTAAAATACTTTGGTTGGTTCTGCAGTTGGCTAGGCTTTAGAAAAAGAATGTATAATATAATGTGATAGATAGACTCAGAGCATCTGTATTGGTGATATAACATGGGTATCATTAAATATAAAATTATTAAAATTTGAATAAAAAAAAGAAAGAGAATGTTTTTTATTGAAATAATGGGATGCATTGAAATATAAAATTAATAAAATTTGAGTAAAGAGAAAAGATAGTAGATATTTTTGGAGAGAAGATATCAAATAGTTGATACTTTTGAAGAGAGAAAAAATGTGTTTTTAATAATTTTATATTTTAAAGAGAGTATAAAATTAATAAAAGTTGAGTAAAAAGATGAAAGAAAAGGTATAAAGTTAAATAAAAAAAAATGTGTGTTTTAATAGTTTTATATTTAATGATACCTATGTTATATCTACATCCGAAAAGGAAGCAGCTCGATACTTTCATGGAAGACCAGTACCTAATTTCACTGATGCAGCAGATCACCTTTTTTTTAATATACATTATATTATATTATTAGTGAAATAACTTTAATGGTTTCACTAAACGAAACCAACGGAAACCCAGAAAAAAAAAACTAGCTAAATCATGTAATGATCGTTTTACTACTAATTAATTCTTACCACCAATTAAGTATTTTGAAACTGAATGATGTAATTCCAAAAATATAAGAAAAAGTCTTCATTACATGAATTAGGGGTGAGACGATTCTGGATATCTTAGAATTTCAAGGTATCCGGATCCGGATCCGGAATCGTCAGATCCGTGGAAAAACTATCCAGATCCGGATTCGTGACCTCCGGATATCCGGACTCTAGATATCCGCCCAAAAATAAGGATATCCGAGGATATCCGGATCCGAAATTAATATTAAAAATAATTAAAATAATAAATAAATAAATAAAAATATATTTTTAAAAAATATTAGTTAATATTTTAAATGGTATTTTTCATTATAAATATAATTTAGTATAAAAAGAACTAAAATCAATTTTTATATATATTTATTTATATAAAATTAGTTTAATATATCCAGATCCAGATCCGGATATCTGGACCTTATTTTTGCTATCCGGATCCGGATCCTCTTTTTACGGATCCTAAATTGTACTATCTTTATCCGGATCCGGCCTCCCCGGATATCCTAATTTTCGAAGCGATTCCGAACGGATAACGGATCGGATCTCGGATCCCGGATAATAATTCCACACCTAACATGAACAGCAAATGATTCTGATTTATTTCGAAGGTTTCATTGGTAGCAAGAAGAGCATTGTTTGATTTAGCTAGTTTTCTTCTTTTTGTTTAATTGTAAATATAATTTTTAATGTAATTTATTGTAAAAGTAAGATATATAAAGCTCAGTTGTTTTCATTGTAAAAATGATCAAGAAATCTAATAAGTGATAATTACTAAAATGACTTTGGAAAGTAGACTAATTACTAGAATGATTTTGTCAAATCTAATAACTTAACACAACAAATGAAAAGACAAATTAACCTTAGTAATATTTTTTATTAACTAAATTGTCATTGCAAAACTTAAAAAAAAAATAGTTAACAAAGTTTGCAGTTTGCAGTCGGGTTTTATTAACAAAGTTTTATTAACCCGAGTCATTCTAATCTTCTCCACCGAGTTCGTGATTCCGGCGAGGCGAGGCGATTCCGACGAGGCGAGGCGACGACGGTGACGGATAAGAGTCTTTCTCCTCTGTTGTTGTTAGTTTAACCGATTTGGGCACTACAAGAAAACAGAGTTTTAGCGTCGGCAAAATTCGATACTAAATCGTTGCTAAAGCCCTTTAGCATCGACTTAGCGTCGAATCACAATTCGATGCTAATCTGTCAACGCTAAACAGGTTTCGACGCTAATTCGACGCTAAAGTAGCGTCGATTTGAATTCGTCACTAATTCGATGGTAAAATCGATGCGAATTCGACGCTAATTTAGCGTCGAATTAGCGTCGACCTTCAATCTTCGATGCTAATTAGTCGCTAATAATTTAGCGTCGACCTTCAATCGGCGATCCTAATTCGACGCTAATTTAGCGTCGAATTAGCATCGAATCCGTCAAAGGGCGATGCTAATTCGACGGTAAATTAGCGTCGAATTAGCAACGAAATATTATTTTTATTTTAAAAAAAAATCTTTGTAAATGAAATTATTTTTAATAAATATCAAAATTTTTAAAAAATTAGAAAAATTTTATATTTAAATGCGAAAATAAAAAAAGAAATTGTTTAAAAACACTGAAAATACAAACAGAAATTACAATTTTAAGCTTCGTCTCTTAAATCAATGTTGTCTCTATATTCATTCACCATCGCTTCGGCTTCGTCGTCGAACTGCGGTTGAGCTGTAGCTGGAGGTGGCTGTGCAGGGCGTGGTATCTGGGAGAGGGCAGCAGCTAAAGCCGGGTTATCCACTGCAATTATGTCCATCAGATTGGTCAACACCGTGAGTTGGCTTTGCATCGAACTGTTGGTTGACCGCAGATCTTCTAGTTCCGTCTTTAGCCGTTCAATCTCAGCATTAGCCGCGGTCAACTGCGTTGCCAACTTTACCCTAAATTTTATAATCATTCGGTTATAAGAAACATTGACATGGTTAAGATTGTTTTCTATCCTTCCTGGTTTCTTTACCCTAAACCCTATATATCAAATATTTCAGTATTAGCGTCGAAATAACATCGAAATGTGTTGTTTCGAGGCTATTTCGACGCTAATTAGCAACGTACTTGCATCGAATCTGGATATTTCGATGCTATTTCGACGCTAAAGTCAAAATGTTTGATGTCTAGAGTTTAGGGTAAAGAATAGAAAAGGCATCGGATTTTTAATTATTGGACGCTAAGTCGACGCTAATTTAGCGTCGAATGGCACAATTCGACGTTAAGTCGAAGCTAAATTAGCATCGACTTAGCGTTGAATTGTGCCATTCGACGCTAATTCGACGCTATACTAACAAAAAAAAAAATTTCCGTTTCGTTTAAAGATAGCAGATCGGAAAAAAAACAATCCTAATCATGTCAATGTTTCTTATAACCGAATGGTTTTAAAATTTGAAATTTTTGGTTAATACATAATTGTACATAATGTTACTGTTGATATATATCATATTAACTATATAGGTTTTTTCAAATATTTATTCAAGATATTTGTTTTAAACTTTGAATACATATATACCTATACAATCGCAATTAAGATACAATAAAGATAACAATTATGCTTCACTGTCTGAATTATCATTTGAGGTTTCGTCATCATCATCGGTACTTTCTGCACTTTCGTTCATAAACTCGTTCTCGGGATTTTCTGCATCGGTAGCATTGGGAAGTATTTCAACTTCTCTATTTTGCGGATCTATCAGAATGATGCTGTCTAGATCTTGTTCTGGAGTTGTTAGATCCACGGCAGTTTCATATTGCATTGGCGCGTCGTCGGATTGAACTATAATTCCTCTCGGAGCTATTTTGAGCACAGATAGCCATGAAATCCCCGTTTTCCTGAGCCGTGGATATGGAATGAAACAAACTTGATCCGCCTGTGATGCAAGCACAAATGGATCATACTTTGCATAAGAACGCGATTCATTAACGTCGATGACACCAAACTTTCATACTCGAACCCCTCGCCCGATAACTGGATCAAACCACTCGCATTTGAAAAGTGTGCACTTTAAGTTAACTAAACCAGGGTATTGTACTTCAATAATGTCTTCTATAATGCCATAAAAACCAGTGTCCCCGGCTCGAACGACGACATCGTAGTTCGCAGTTGCTCTATTTTTCCCACGTTCGAACGTATGGAATACATAACCTCGTGTAAAATACATTGGGGATGACATAACTTTTCCCAATGGACCTTGGATCAACTCTCTAAACCATACAGGGTACGACGTGTCTCCATAATCAACCTGCCAAATATAGTATATACAATGTAAATATAATATACATAGTATATATATAGATATCTGTTTTAATGGAAACTATATATATATATAAAACTTGTTTTTAATTAACTTACCTGACTCCTCAACCATTTAGCAAAATGTTGGTCTTTACGTTTTTCAATCTCGCCGGGTGATGCATTTGGGAAAGCCACGGTAACTTGGCGAATGAATTCACTAATAGAAAATATAGTTATAACAAATGAAATCATTAACATATATACGTTAAAAATAACCCCTTTGACCTAAATTCCATAGTTTGTAATTATATGTACCTCAGAAATGGGCTAACTTCGTCGCATTGTAAGAGAATATATGTGTGTGCACAATTGTAGTCTTCGTGCGAGGACCAGTTTTCTTCTCTTATGATTCCGGCATGCCTATCAACTGCACAAAATATATCTGGGACATCAGAAACTGGATACGCTTGTGCGATGCCTCCATCATCGTACCTACGTGGAGCTCTTTTACGCGTCCGGACAGTTGGAGGGAAGTAATATGAGCTGAAATGAGAGGTTTCTTCGGTTAAACTTCCCGCAGCAATTGATCCCTCAACCCTCGCCAGATTTTTTGCCTTTCCTTTTAAGTGTTTCATGAATCTCTCGAAAGGATACATCCAACGAAATTGAACGGGTCCTCCTAAATCGGTTTCGTATGGGAGATGGACAGGAAGATGCTCCATCACATCAAAGAAAGATGGAGGGAATATCTTCTCTAAGTTGCACAGCAATATCGCGATGTTATTATTTAGTTGTTCAATTCCGTCCTGAGTCAGAGTTCGCACACACAGATCCCGAAAAAATGCACCAACACCTGAAACCAAAGTTCAGATTTCCAATATCAGTAGAATGGATCGAAATGTAATAACACACATCATTTGTTTATATATTAATATATCGTCATAGAAAATAGACCTGCAAGTTATTCATGCACGTTCGTTGGCAAAAGCTCCGCAAAGGCGAAAGGCAATAATCTTTGCATAAACACATGACAATCATGACTCTTCATACCAGAGAATTTTTTACCTTGCTCCACAGACTTAGAGAGTTTTGACACGTATCCATCTGGAAACTTAACTTCGGTGGAAACCCAGTTGAAGAATGTTGATTTGCCTTCGTTTGACAATCTAAAGATAGGCACTGGAGCTCTCCCATCTCCTGTGAGATGTAACTCAACTCTAGAGCATATAAGAGACAAATCCAGTATAGACTTCAAATTGTCTTTAGACCTCCCTGGAACGTTTAAGATGGTGTGCATGATGTTATCGAAATTTTTTTTCTCAATGTGCATGACATCAAGATTGTGGCGCAATAGATGATCCTTCCAGTACTGTAGTTCCCAGAAAATGCTCCTCTTATGCCAATTATGATCTTCAAGGTATCCATCTGGGAGATTGGTCGGAAGATTAAGCCAGTTACCACCACGTTTTGCTGTGTCCTGAGCTCCATAATAATCAAGTTGACCTTCAATTTGCTCTCCTGAAAGATATGGGGGTGGGGGGATACGTACACGTTTGCCCTTTGTGAACAACCTTCTGTTTCCCTGGTACGGATGGTTCAAAGGGAGAAACCTTCGGTGACAATCGAACCAACAAGATTTCCTACAATTTTTTAGTTGAAAGGCGTCTGTCTCATTTTGGCAATACGGACATGATAATCTACCATGTATTATCCAACCAGATAACATTCCGTACGCTGGAAAATCGCTTATCGTCCACATAAGCACAACTCGCATGTTAAAATTCTTTTTCCTAGAGTAATCAAAAGTACGAACACCATGAGACCACAACATTTTCAACTCGTGAATAAGCGGCTGTAAAAACACATCAATAGATCTTCTTGGATGCTTCGGACCAGGGACTAAAATACTCAGAAACAGAAATTCTGTCTGCATGCACATATCAGGCGGAAGGTTATAAGGTGTCAATATAACTGGCCACAAAGAATATTGCCTGCCAGACATACCGAACGGACTAAAACCATCTGTACATAGCCCAAGATAAACATTGCGCTTCTCTTTAGCAAAATTAGGATGTACCGATTTGAAGTGCTTCTAAGCTTTTTGATCAGAAGGATGATGAACTTCTCCTTCAGTAGTTGAATGTTCCGCATGCCACCTCATTGATGCAGCTGTTTGTTCTAATTGGTATAGCCTTTGTAGCCTATCTGTTATGGGTAGGTACCACATTCTCTGGTATGACACTTTACTTCTACCAGCTCCTTGGGGCTTAAATCTTGGTTTGTGGCAAAATCGACATTCCTGTAGATCTTCATCATCTTTCCAAAATATCATGCAATTGTCAATGCAAACATCTATCATCTACGAGGGCAAACCTAAACTAGAGACTAGTTTATGTATATCGTAATATGACTCAGCAGCTTGATTACCCTCAGGCAAATACTCTTTTATAAGAGCTGCCCAATCATCCATGCAACTCTCAGATTGATTATGATCAGATTTTATTGTCATCATCCTAGATGCCAATGATAACTTAGTGAGACCTTCCCTACAACCTTCATAGATTGGTTGCTTTGCAGAATCAAGCATATCATAAAAAATTTTAGCATCTACATTGGGTTCCTTAACAACATCATCATTAGTAGACATAACTCCAGGAAATGCATCGGTTACCATTTCTTCGAATCTATTATGGTCTAATCCGACATCATGATCATAATTATTAACAAATTCATGAGACTGATCATATTGTTCATTCGAATAACCCTGATCCATAGGTTGGTAACTAGTACTACCCGAAGTTTCATCTCCATATCCCTCTCCATGATAAAACCAAATATAGTACTCAGGTGTGAACCCTCTATTAAATAAATGCGTATCGGCTACATCAATTGTCTGCGTCTTCGAATTTTTGCACTTCCGACACGGGCACACCATCACTCCGGTCCGTTGAATTGTAGGCACACTACTCGCTTGAACCATGAAAATTTCAAGCCCGTTGAGGAACTCTTCTGAAATTCCTCCATTTTCATCTCTACGGCGATACATCCACCTTCTTAGCTCGTATATATCGCCCATCTTATTCAGAAAATATTAAGTAAGAAAATTTTTTTATTTTGAAATTTTTTTTTTCTTCGATGATTTTGGTGACTGATCTGGGGAAGTATATATAAGAAATTTAGCAATGATTTTGCATCGTATTTTAGCATCGAATTAGCGTCGAATTATTTTGCGTTGAATTTGCTTCGTATTAGCGTCGATTTTATAGAAGTAGGTGAACCCATTAAAAACGTGCAATCTACCTACCCAGTTCGACGGAATATTTGACGCTAAAATCGACGCTAATTCGATGCAATTTAGCGTCAAATTAGCGTCGATCATTTTTCGTCTCAATTTTGCGTCGAGTTAGCGTCGAATTTTTTGAACGACACAAAAACGACGTAAAAGTGTCGCAAATTTTGTGTCGACGCAAAGTCGACGCTAAAACTGTTTTTTCTTGTAGTGGGGGAGATGACGAGGCTAATTCCGTTTGTTCGGTAGGTCTTGTTTTCTCGGCGAGGCTAATTTCGGCGACTGGTTTTGGGTTCTCGGTGAGTTTGGGTTCCGGCGAGTTTGGGTTGTCGGTGAGTTTAAGGTTTTAGGGTATATGAATTTTGGTGTTCTCAAAATCTGGAAACCCTAATCTGCAATAAATTTTGCAGATTTCCTTCACCTTTGACGGCAAAACCGACGGAATCGACGGTGGTTCTGGTGAGAGAAGTTGTTATTTTGTTGTTTTATTTTTGCTTGATGGTAGACTTATTGATAGTGATGGTAGACTTATTCTTAGTGATGGTAGATTTATGTAAAGTGATGTTTAAATTTTTCGTTTGATGGTAGACTTATTCTTAGTGATAGTAGACTTATTCGTAGTGATGGTAGACTTATTCGTAGTGATGATAGATTTTTTAAAACTGATCGTAGATTTTGATGGTAGATATATTCTACTTGATGGTAGATTTATTGATATTGATTGTAGATTAAATTTTTAATTTCATGGTCGATTTATTTCCATGTGATGGTAGATTTATTTCAATTGATAGTAGATTTATTTGACTTGATGATAGATTTATTTCAAGTGATGGTAGATTATTTGAACATGATTTATCTTATCCATTGTACAGAAATGACGTCGTCTTCTATTCTGCCAAGTGGTTATCCAAAGAGAAGGTATCCGGTTGGAAAAGTACCATTGCTAAAAAAAAGCATGCATCATAATTGCCAGTTGGGAGACTTTGAGAAGATGTTTCAAACTGTTGGGGAAGACGTTTACAATGATATAATGAACAACCATGGAGTTGGAGTAATTCTGAAGCTGGCTTCATGGAAAATGATATGGGCCGGGAAGATTGTTGAGAATTGGTTTCGAATCAATTGGCGACCAACACGATTAACGAGTTTTGGTCCGTGATTGGTGGTCGTCCTCTTAGGTTTTCTCTTCATGAGTTTGCTGAGATTACTCAGTTGAAGTGTGACCCATTCGATGCTACAGAAGAATGGGATATCGACCACAATGATTTTTGGAGAGAAATGAAGGTGAACCCCGGAGACGCACCTTCTTGAAATGAGTTGGTTAACGTCTTAGACTTTTGCAGGACGTGGAGTTATGAGAAGAAAAAGAGTGTAGGATTGCTCTTTGTGTTGCACGTCGGAATATATGGGTTTGCTCGTTCAAGTAGAATCCCTCTCATGGCTGCCAAAAGAGTGTTGGATCTAGAGGCGTTTGAGAGGTATCCATGTCCTTTAGGGAGCTTGTCAAGTCGATCAATGTTGCATGTTTGGAGGGTGGGTCATTGACAGTTCATGGTTGTGTCCATGCGATGCTTGTATGGGCATATCAGTCGGTTCCAGTCCTTGGTGAGAAATTTGGGAATCAAAGAGAAGCACCAGTTCCTCTACTACGTTGGGCTTCAAACCGGGCCAGATACAACCTTGAGACCGTGTTTTTAGGGGAGAAGAAAAATCACGGAAAGGTATGTCGTAGACTTGTTTTGTAGTTATTGTATACTTGATTTGTATTTGTGGTAGACTTGATTGTAGTTGTGCTAGACTTGTTTTATAGACTTCTGTTATTGTTGCGGTAGACTTGTTTTATAGTCGTGGTAGACTTGTTGGTATTGTAGTTGTGGTAGACTTGTTTTATAGTCATGGTAGACTTGTTTTGTAGACTTGTGTTATAGTCGTGGTAGACTTGTTCATATTGTATTTGTGGTAGACTTGTTCACTGTTGTGGTAGACTTGTTCAGAGTTGTGGTAGACTTGTTCAGAGTTGTGTTTAGAATTGTTTGGATATATTAGTTAAGTGATGGTATACTTGTAAACTCGTTGACATTTTTAATATTGTTGTTTGTAGGTTCGTATTACACACTTATTGTGAAGCCTTATGAGGAGATATATCATCCATGGGATGGAAACAATGAGGACAAGGATGAGGATAAGGAAGTTGATAACTTGATACGTGATATTCTTGGTGGATGCTTGGATGAATGTCGGTGGATTTTTGAAAGCCCGGTTGGTAAGAAGAAGAAGAGGAACGTGGAGAAGTTGGTTGAGGAAAGTGAAGAGATTTTGTTGAAAAATCTGTGGGAAGGACTTCGAAGAAGAAGGGTAAGAAAATCCAGAAAACATCTCAGATCGAAGAGAGGGAAAAGAAGGAAAAGCAGGACAAGAATATGAGAAAAAACAGTGAGCCGTCAAGCGAGGAAGAAGACATGAGTATCCCGTTACGAGAGATTATACAGCAAAAGAGAAGGGAGCATCAAGAGAGTCGTAGTGGTGAAGGAAGGGTTCAAAAGAAGAAAATGGAAGAGAGTGGTGAAGTGATTGCGCTCCTGAAGTCATTGGTTGGTAAAGTGGATGACTTGGGCAAGAAGTACGAAGGCGTCGACACTAGGATCGCAACACTAGAGAACAAGAAAGGCAAGGCGAGTGACCTAGATGCACATTCGAAGGTGGGCGATGAAGGAGATGGGACTAAGACCCCAGATGCGGTACGTAAGACTCTCTTTTAGCGCAAGTAACTTCCACAAGTTACTGGAGAGTTAGTGAACATTGATGCTAAGAATCTTGAGTTTGTGTTGTGGAATTTGTTTTCAAATTATTGAATTTGTTGTCAGTTATGGTAGACTTATGATACATTGGATTTGTGTTATGGTTGACTTATGGTATATTTGATTTGTGTTAAAAAAAAACAATTTGTTGTCAGTTATGGTACATTTGATTTGTGTTATGGTAGACATATTTCTTAAATTTCAGTTTATTTATTTCATTTAAATTGATGGTGCTATCATGACAAATATCATGGATGGTAGCGCAACAGGCAACATCCCAAGCCGAGTTCCCAATTAACCGGGTTGTTAGAAACCCGAAAGTTGGGGCAAAGGTCTTTGCAAATGTGGAAACTGCTGTTGAGAAGAAGAAGACTGTTGCCTTTATTGATATGACTAAAGAGAAGAGTGAAGTCAAAAAGTATCGGACACCTGCTGTTGAGTCGAAGAAGAAGGGTGTTCTTGAGTTTTTCGATATGACCAAAGATGTGACACCTACTCCGAAAGGTAAGCATCCCTCACCGGTCTCATCTTATTCTGACCTAGAGGCAGAGAAGGTCAACAAAGCATTGGGAGGTGCATTAAATAAGCTTCTTGACTTGACAAAGGATGATGATTTCGGTGTCCTCAAACGCCGTAAAATCACTCCTGCAAAAACCCAAGTGGACCCATTCATAGGAAACTCTGGAACTATACGGATCATGTATGGTGAAACTCCTTCTGCCGCTATCTACGATCCTTTTGCACCGGTGGAAAAGTGTAAACTGGATCGGTTGCTTGCGTACGTGAAGAGTGACTTGTAAGTTATATCTACTTATTTTTGTTAAATCTATCTTATACAATGTACTACCTCTTTTCATCGTTCTCAGCGTTTAACCCTTTCCATTATTTATGGAAAATCCATTGGACAATAGCCTCGCTGGAGTAGAATTCTACTTGGGAATTATGACGCCTAAACACATGTGGCAAGGATATTTCAGTGTCTACAATGGTACACTTCCACATTTCGTTGCCACCAACAAAAAATGGTTTGCGGATGTGGATACTTTGTACATTGCTCATAATATCAAAAATGAACATTGGGTCGCTGTTGTGGTAGACTTGGTTAAAAAGAAGGTGAAAGTCTACGACATCATCTTCAGTTTGTACAGCGACGACTACATCAAAGAAAGATGCAGGGCATATGGAAAGATGATTCCTTTGTTGCTCAAGCAGGCTGCACCCGTTGAGAAAAAGAAGAAAATGAGTGAGCAGGCTTGGAATGTATACAGGGTCAAGAGTATACCACATAACTTCCAACAGGGTGATTGTGGTGTGTATACGCTGAAGTATATCGAGTGTTTAGCATTAGGACATTGTTACGATGGCTTGTGTGATTCCAACATAGCTGCTATTCGTCTGAAACTTGCTGCTGAGATGATGGACGAGTTACCAGAAGATGAGATTGTTCAGTTATCCGATCCACAACCACTAAGGTCAATCAGATGATAAAGTTCCTTTGTAGACGGTAGACTTATTTTGACAGGTGATGGTAGACTTATTTTGACAAGTCCTTTTGTGATCGTAGATTTAATTATTTTGTGACGGTAGGCTTGTATATTTTGTTGTCGCAGACTTATTCACTAAGTGCGCAACCATTATATCTAACTAGGTCTATACTTTCAAAGGAACATGTTTGTATGTATGACCATGCTATGTTAAACTTGCTGGTCCTTCGAAAGTATGGTAGACTTATATGATTCTTTTTGTAATGTAATGATTTGACAAACAATTTGTAGTCTAAACATGATCGATGGTTTCCTATTGTTAAGTTTTGAAACAAAAGAAATTTATGATGTACTTAAACAATAGGTGTACCGTGACAATAAATCTACCATCATGTTATAAAATAAATCTACCATCACTTAAAACAATAAGTCTACCGTGACATTAAATATACTGCAAAATGCCATCGGGTGTCTCCATCGGTCGTAATAGTTGGCCAAGTGACCGATGGGACAAACCAGATGACATATTAAGTTTAGAGAATTTGTAAAGCCTTTATCAAAATTATAGATAATGAAAATTCATATTAAGTTTAGAGAACTTGCACTTCAAACGCATAACCTAAAACGTAAGCTACAACGTAATCACATTCAAATACCATAGTACAAATTCGAGAAATCCAAATACCATAGTACTACAAACATATATTTAAGCGTCAGAACTCAAAACGATTAGCGTCACAAGTCAAACGATTATGGCCGTGTTTGAGACATATAGAACACATGTGTTCTTTCCTAGGCCGCTTTCGCTCCATGGCAGTCTCCATTGCACCTCTTATCCTTGACAATTTTGGTCTACCGGGTGGTTCACGAACCTCAGGCGGATTACAAACTTTGGAGGCCACATCTTCCGGCGCGGGAAGCGCAACATCTCTTGGCATAACACTTTGGGAGTAACCGTTGTACAAGTAGGCCTGACTAAAGTAGGAGTGGACAAGGGCGATCCGTGACTTCTTTGCTTTTTTGGCTACTGCAATGGCATGGACACAAAGTATTTTATCCAAGTCAAACCTTCGGCAAGAACATTTTTTTGCGGTCAAATTGACGACATGCATTGACGACCCGCATGTTACTTCGATCTGATTTTCATTTATCTCTTGGACAGTCCATATCCTTGCATTTATGACCCTAGCCTGCTTATAATATACGAAACTACAACATAAATTTCACAAACACGTTCAAATCTATCACAACTTAAAAACGCCTAACAAATCTACCATAACTACTAAATAAATCTACCACAACGAACCAACAAGTCTACTACCACATTCGCATATTAGTCTGCCACATCATCGCTTAAAAACTGACCAACAAGTCTACGAGCACATTCACATATAAGTCTACTACAACATCGCTTAATAACGTCTAACAAATCAACCATAAGTACTCAATAAGTCTACCATAACTACTCAATAAGTCTATCATAACTACTCAATAAGTCTACCATAATGATATATACCTCCAGCAGCTTCTCCACGACAGTCGTAAGTGTTGTGGTCATTAGTCTTGTATTTTCTCTTCTTGTTGCGAACCACCTGGTTAACGTTGACCTAATTGTATCCAAAAGTTGCACTATTGGATATCCTCGAGCAGGAGAGAGGGCCTTGTTTATCGATTCCGCAATGTTGGTCGTTAAGAAGTTGTATCTTTGGCCCGGGAAATGAACACGAGTCCACAAACGAATGTCGGCTGTTTGTAAATAGCTATGAAGAGCCGGATACGAAGCCTCAATCCCCCCAAATATCTGATTAAACTCTATAAGCCTATATGCGGTCGCTGCCTTCTTCACTAGTCCAAATGATTCTCTACCTTTAAATTTTAATAAAATGTTCTTATGCAAATGATACGTGCAAATACCACGAGAAGCAAGCGGGTATACCCTCGCAATTGCATTTGCTATTGATCGATGCCTGTCCGAGATAATCGCAAGTCCTTCATCGTCAGGGATAACTCGGTTTAGTTGTCTAAAGAACCATTCCCAGGATTCATCATTCTCTGTATCAACTATACCGAAAGCAATCGAAAAAATGTTAAAATTTCCATCTTGCGTTGTGGCGATTAGCAATGTACCTTTATCTTTTCCTTTCAAAAATGTCCCATCCACGACAACTACTTTCCTCATGGAAACTATGTATGCTTGCGCCAAATGCAATGAAAAGAAACTTGAACCTATCTTCCCCGTCGACTTCAAGTTTTATCAGTGTCCCTGGATTAGCTCGCCTAATCATATGTAAGTACGTTGGAAGTTCTTTGTACCCGTCCTCGTAGCTTCCCCCAACTAATTGTCGTGCATACTTTAATGCCCGATGGGCTTTCCAATAATCGACATGTACGTTGCTTGCTTGAGTATTAAATCTACTTAAACAACAAGTCTACCGTCACTTAAAACAATAAGTCTACCGTGACAATAAATCTACCGTGACAATAAATCGACCATCATGTCGTGCAATAAATCTACCATAATGGTGCAAATAAATCTACCATCATATTGCACATAAATCTACCATCATGTTGCAAATAAATCTACCATCATGAGAACATAAATCTACCATCATTACAAATTGTTGAATCCAAATACCTTTATGTTGAATCGTTTTGTTATAGCCTCGGCTACATGACTAGGCACCACTGATGGTCCAACACCACCAATGAAATCTTTGTAGAGACGTCCTAGCACCTGATACGTTGCTTTACGAGCACGGATTGAACGTTCTGTAATAGAACAAGAGTGTTTTCCAACATAAGTCTTCACATGGAATTGGGGACTATGTCCGATTGTGGAGGCACGGACCTTCCATGTACATCTTTCAACCCAACACGTAACCGTCAATAATCTTGGTGTTGATTTTGTGAAGTTATAGTCAAACTGCTTTACCACCGAAAGAATCTGCAACCTCATCTCGAACTCCTCTTTTGTATCATAACGTTGCCCGACAGCTAAGTCAACTGACTGCATTTCCAAGTTCACAAAATCAGAATTCGATGATACACCCCTTTTCTTATGTGGTAGATTTTCCCTCTGTTCCTCGTCATCTGTAAATCTACCACACCTACCGTAATCGTCATCGTCCGAACTTGCACCGTCGGGATCATCGCAGTAGTCAAATCTACAATCATCTCCTTCGTCCTCTTCATCATGTTCATCATGTTCATCACATGCTTTCGTTTCGACTTTCTCATCTTCACCAACCCGAGTTTGTGCCTTTCTTTCTTTAATCTCAACGCACAATCGAATCTTGTCCTTCTTAAATTGTTGCAAAAACCCATTCAATTGTCTTGAATTCCTAACAAAAACTGGTGGTGTATCTAGAGGTAAATCTGCCAAATACTTCTTTGACAACATGTAACTCAACTTTACCTTAAAAAAACGTTGATCCAAGCCAAAATCCTCGTATACCATACCAACGAACTCATCGTAGGAGGTTGCATGATCTGCTCCTATAACTCTACACCCTTTTGAGTTGTCAACAAAGAAGATCCATCGATTTTTCGGAAAACTCCAGCTACCATATACTAAAATTATTTGTTCCATTGAAAACCAACCCAATTTTTAGGTTCAAGCAAAGATATTCGACAAAACAAAGAGAAGAAGCTATCAGAAGAAGCTATGGCGGCCAACCCTAGTTGCAGGTTTTGCCTGCGATTGTTTAATTATTCTGAGGGCAAAAATGATATTTCGCGTATACTGTCAACAAGTCTACCACCTACCACAACAAGTCTACCACAACCATTGACGCATACTGTTAAAATCTAAAACCTACCACAACAAGTCTATCGTAACTGAATATAGCCAAACAATTCTACCATCAGGCTTATTCGAATCACAACAACTCTATCGTCATTCAATATTCAGAAACAAGTCTATCGTAACTGAATATAGCCAAACAAATCTACCAATACTATCAATAAGTCTACCATCGCGCGGACAACGATAAGTCTACCGTTACCAAAATTAACTCTACGACAAACAAGTCTACCATCAGGCTTATTCGAATCACAACAATTCTATCGTCATTCAATATTCAGAAACAAGTCTATCGTAACTGAATATAGCCAAACAAATCTACCAATACAATCAATAAGTCTACCATCGCGCGAACAACGATAAGTCTACCGTTACCAAAATGAACTCTACGATAAACAAGTCTGCCATCAGGCTTATTCGAATCACAACAACTCTATTGTCATTCAATATTCAGAAACAAGTCTATCGTAACTGAATATAGCCAAACAAATCTACCAATACTACCAATAAGTCTACCATCGCGAGAACATATCAAGTCTACCGTCACCAAAATTAACTCTACCATTACTGTAATTAAGTAAGGTCATTCTAGTAAAACTCTGAAAAGATTTAATAAGTCTACCACAAAGACAAATAAATCTACCAAATTTAATAAATCTACCACAACTTTAAACAAGTCTACCATGAGGCGAAACCATAATTAAGTCTACCACCACTAAATATAAGTCTATCAGATATTATAAATCTACTACTACTATAAATAAGTCTACCATCGCTAAACATCAATAAGTCTACCAATCAAAAAATTCAATCTACCATCACTACAAATAAGTCTACCGATCATAAAATTAAGTCTACCAGTACTACAAATAAGTCTACCACATCTTATAAATCTACCACTACTATAAACAAGTCTACCATCGCGAAAACCATCAATAAGTCTACCACTACGTACTACTAATAAGTTTATCACTGACAAATAAATCTACCATAACTATAAATAAATCTACCATCGCACGAACCATCAATAAGTCTACCAATCACAACAATAAATCTACCACAACCACTAATAAGTCTATCACTCAAAAATAAATCTACCACAACTATAAATAAGTCTACCACTACAACGCATAAGTCTACCGTAACTACTCAATAAGTCTACCAGAACGTACAATAAGTCTACCACTACTATAAACAAGTCTACCACTGCCTGCACCGTAATAAGTCTACCGACCACTTCATAAATCTACCACTACTACAAATAAATCTACCAGTACTACCAATAAGTCTACCACATATTATAAATCTACCACAACTATAAATAAGTCTACCATCGCATACACCGTAATAAGTCTACCGTAACAGAATGGTAGACTTATTTAATTTTGGCGGGAAAAAATTTCTACTTCATTAATGGCAGTTTCGTAAATACTTTTTTTGTCTTCAAATGAAATAAAGTTAACATAGGAATTAAATTTTTTTCAAGGTCATTCTAATAATATTCAAAGATAGAGGTCATTCTAGTCCAAATATTTGCTTGACAATGTCATTCTAGTAAACCTCCTATCTAATAATAAAATCTTTTTCTCTTACACTTTTGTGTCCTGTTCAAATGAATTTTTAAGTGGATTCCTTTAGATTTCTTTATTTATTGCATGTTATTTATAGTTGTGTGTGAGTCCTGCTAGAATACAAGTGTAGATCATAGTCTAATGTGTGGATTTACATAAGTTGATTTGTGATCTTATCAAAGGAAATTCTGCAATCCTTTGTGGCGATCCTCATTCCACTATATATCCGTTTGACCATCCGGCCAATCTATTCAAAAAGTGACTTTAATCTAGTTAAACCGGTTCCATCTAACCACTTCCTTCATACTCTATTCGACCGGCTGAAAGAAAGTGACTTTAGTCCTACTTTCAACAACCACCGACAACCCAAACGAACATCCGGTACAAAAATCATATAATAAAAGCTATTTTTGAGGGTGAGCAGTCCATCTCCAACAAACAAAAAAAAGTCAACACCTTGTAAAGAGATTTAAAATCTCTTGGTGGTTCACAAGAAACTGAAGGATATGTTGTCCTCCATCATCACATCATCACCATTACCAAGAGCCACAATGGCAGTGGCGGAGGCACGTACATTAAGTGGGGGGCCAATGAACCCAACGGATTTTTTAAGTTTAATGTAGATTATTAAGCCATAAGATTAATGCCCCCACTTGTTAAATTTATTTTGCCCCCATATATTTGTTTTCCTAATTGCCCAATCCATGAAAACAGATTTGTAAACCCAAAAGGTAAATTATATGTGGCCCATCGATCAAAACAGAAAATGAATTTTAAAATTCAAACCCAATTAATGTTACATATATGATATAGCCCATTTCGTTTATCAAAATCTAGAAATAACAAAATATCTTCAGAATCGTTCTATAGTTTACGTCTTTACGAGACGTTTGAGTTTCCAGACATTACTATTTCTTCAATTGAAATTAGCAGTATATCAACAGCTTGTCAATCAACTGGTGAGTTTTTATTTGCTCTCTTTTATATTTTGTTTTATTTACATAGAGTTTTAACTTTTGATGTTAAATTATGATTCTTATTTCTATGATTTTATCAGATCAATGGAGAAGTATTTTAAGAGAAAATCTGCTTCAACATTTGAAACCGAGAGCAATTTGGATGATTTGCCATGGGATCCTGCTAAAAGAAAAAAGATTTTGGAATATCATCCAAATCAAAGAGACGAGGTAAGACGCAAGTATATAGCTAGAGGTCCTTGTAAGCTGTATGGTCATCCTTTTGAGAAAAAGAAGATTGGAAAATCACAGAGAAGATTTAATCCAGCTTGGTTCGATCAACATAAATGGCTTGAGTATAGCGTGTCGAAAGAAAAAGCCTTTTGTTTGTGTTGTTACTTGTTTAGAGACGACATACAAAAACAAGGTGGGAATGATGCATTTGTGACGGAAGGCTTTTCTAGTTGGAACAAATCTGAGAGATTAGCTTCGCATGTGGGTGCTACGAATAGCTTTCACAATATTGCTGTGAAGAAGTGTGATTCTTTGAGCAAGCAAGACCAGTCTATCGTACAAGCTTTTTATAAACATGATGATGTGGTGAGAAATGAGTACCGTATTCGGTTAAATGCTTCAATTGATGCTTCTAGGTATTTGTTGCGACAAGGATTATCTTTTCGTGCTCATGATGAGTCAGAGGACTCAGCTAGTAAAGGAAACTTCTTAGAACTCTTGAGATACACGGCAGATCAGAACGAAATTGTAAGTAAGGTTGTTTTGGAGAATGCTCCAAAAAATAACCAAATGACTTCTCCACCAATTCAGAAAGATATTGTACACTGTTTTGCAGAAGAAGTTGTGAAATCTATAATTGAAGAAATTGATCATGGTGTTTTTGGTCTATTAGTGGATAAATCTGCCGATGTTTCTTACAAGGAACAAATGGCTGTTGTTTTACGATTCGTCGATAAGACCGGAACAATCAAAGAAAGATTTATTGGTGTTGTTCACGTGAAAGAAACATCTTCTTTGACACTCAAGCTTGCTATTGATGATTTGTTTGCTAAGTACGGATTGAGCTTGAAAAATGTGAGAGGTCAAGGTTATGATGGAGCGAGTAATATGAAGGGTGAATTTAATGGCCTCCGATCTTTGATTTTTAGAGAAAACAGTTCGGGTTATTATGTCCATTGCTTTGCTCATCAACTTCAGTTGGTTGTAGTGGCAGTTGCAAAGCAAGTGTTTGAAGTTGGTGGTTTTTTTATATGATTTCTACATTGTTGAATGTGGTTGGAGCTTCTTGCAAACGAAAAGATATGCTTCGAGAAGAATCTCGAAGAGATATTGAGGAAAAAATAGGAACGGTGAAATTAGCACTGGAAAAGGAAAGAATCAAGAGAGTTCTCTTCCAAGGCCATTGAATACTCGTTGGGGTTCTCATCATAAGACATTGTTGCGTTTGGTTGAGTTATTTCCATCAATTATTGCGGTGCTTGAGTATATTCAAAGCGAAGGCATTGAGGATTGATATGTTGCGTTTTTAACGCATTCTAACCATTGATTTCTGAGTTTTATCGAGTCTTTTCTATACTTTTAGAGTCTTTTCAGGTTAAAACATGTTTAAATGAAGGTTAATACAAAGGATCAAAAGTTATGGAAAGTTTAGTGAAGACAGGTCCGTTTGGCGAGCAAAAGAAGCAAATAAAGATTTTTAGCAACTGGATCGATCGATCCACCCTCGGATCGATCGATCCGCTTGCTAAAATTCTTCAAAATGATCGCGGGATCTGCGGCTCGATCCAGCACGAAGAGGATCGATCGATCGGTATCTTTAGTAACTGGATCGATCGATCCACCATCGGATCGATCGATCCGTTTGCTAAAATTCTTCAGCTCCGCGGGATCTGCAGCTCGATCAAGCACAAAGGAAATTGGGTCGATCGATATCTTTAGTAACTGGATCGATCGATCCACATATGGATCGATCGATCCACTTACTAAAACTGCCCAAAGAAAAAAAAAATCAGTCACCTAATCTTGCATTATTTTAACCAAAACGTGTTTAGACCATTAAAAACTGAGTTTTCACTCAATCATTCCAGTAGACTTCAATTATTATCATTTTTGTTTTTCTTCTTTTTCTAGAGAGAAGACCTTTCAATTTTCTCTTGGTTTTTAGATCAAAATCTTTCATCTTCTCTTGTTCTTAAGTTTACAACTTGTTCTTGGATCTTTGTATGATTTGGGAGATTCTTCTTCAACCTTGTATCATAGAGAAGATTTCTCAACTCCTTTATCTCTTTCTTTGATTTAAGTTATGGTTGTGATATCATCTCTTTGTGAATTTCTTTTGAATATGTGTGAGTAGATCATTAGTTAGGCTTGTGGGTGTTCAAAGGAATTCATGGATCATTGAATTAGACATAAATAGGGATTTGTACTTGTCTTCATCTATTGTTGTTCTTATTGCTTGAATTATGATTGATCACCTAGTTCTTGATGTTAGGATGTTTAATTCACCAAAAGTGTAATTAAATACCCGAAAGAACATAGATGAGCAAATTGTCCTTAACCAACGAAAGCTGATGTTAAGGCGATTTGTGAACTTATCAAACCGGTTCGTTAATGCTTGTTTAGAATTCTAGGTTCAAACGACAGTTTAGAATCCTAGGTTGATAAATAAAGTCTCTGATGCCACGACAGTGGATTGGTTATAAAATTATGTTTGAGTTCAAGATTGTCCTAAATTGTACCCTGAATAAATGTCTGATTCATAATCTATGATCTCCCGAGAATATCCCTTAAGCCTAACGCTTTTAATTCCATAAGTTTACACGTTTATAATTGCTATTTTCGTTTCAATATTGCAACCAATCACATTTTACCATCTTAGCTTAATTTCAATCTCATACTTTCGTAGTGTAACACTTGGTCTCTGTGGATTCGATCCCTAAAATACTACTTCGTTGCTGTGCACTTGCAGTAGTTTGATAGGGTTAAAACCTGAGCATACCAAGTTTTTGGCGCCGTTGCCGGGGACCAATAGCGTTACCTTCGAAATTCAGTTTGAAATTTAGTCTAAGAAGTTACTAACGAATTTTGTTTTGTTCTTTTGTGTGTTTCAGGTTTTATGCAAAGAAGAAGTCAAGGCTCTGACAACCTTCTCTTTTTCGAAAACCAGGCACTTGGAAGAATAGAACGAATTAACAGAGCAAGAACGACATCGAACCAAGTCAACATGGAAGAAGGAAACAATGCTCCTGTGACTGATACTGCAGGGGTTACAAGGGCTGAATTTGAAAGGATACAAGAACAACTGCAGCGGTTGCAACAGGTTCAGCCTGGTATTGGTGATGCAAACACGCCACACACATTCTATCAGAACCGATCTGCGATTAGTCTGCCTGCTCTCAACAGGCAGGACTATCAACTACATCCCCAGCTGATAGGATTGGTGAAGAATTACACTTTCCATGGGTTACCTGCTGAGAACCCAATGGAACACATAGAGAACTTTGAGGAGATTTGCAGCACTACCAGAGTAAATGGAGTCCCTGAGGACTGGATCAAGTGCAAGTTGTTCCCTTTTTCTCTAGCAGACAAAGCTTCAAGATGGCTTAAGTCTCTACCGTCTGGATCACTCACAACATGGGATCAATGCAGAGCTGCATTCTTGGATCATTTCTACACCAAATCCAAGACAAATTCTCTGAGAAACAAGATTGCTTCTTTCCAGCAGTTTTTAGGAGAGTCATTCGGTGAGGCTTATGAGAGGTTCAAGGATTATCGGAGAGAGTGTCCTCACCATGGATACTCAGAGGGACAACTTATTAGCATCTTCTATGATGGAGTTGACAGAGAGTCCAAGAACCAACTGAATGCCGCAAGCAATGGAAATTTCATGACCAGAAGTGAGCAAGGAGCATCTGAGCTGATTGAGAATATGGCTGCAAGTTCTATCGCTAGCTCTTCTGAGTATGACAGGTCTAAGCGAGTCAGTGGCGTTGAATCTCAGAAGTACGATGAGTTGAATGAGAAATACAATCAGTTGCTTAAGCAAAATCAAAGGAATGTACAGTTTTGTGAAGATGGAACAGAGGCAATTGTCTACCAAGATTACACTGAGGGAGAGACTAATGAGCAGCAGGAGGTTAATTATGTGAATGGGCAAGGTTTCATGCAAAACAGGGGTTTCAACCAGAACTACAGAAATCATCCGAATTTGTCCTACAGGAGCACAAATGTCGAGAATCCTCAGGATCAGGTTTATCCACAACAGGTGGTCAATCAGGGGAAGGAGAAAATGTATGTGCCAAATGCAGGAATATCTGGCTCTCAAGGATTTGCAGGACAAAACAGTGGGCAGAATTTGGGGTATCAGAAAAACTTTTCACAAGGTTTTCAGAAACCGTTTGTGCATAACCCAGGTCGGAGCGAATTTCAGGGTGGATTTCAGCAGAAACAACCATTCAACAACTTCAGGCCAACAGCTCAAGTTCCTTTCCAAGCCCCGGTGAATTCTGTTCCAGCACCACAGGAAAGCAAACTCGAACTACTTATGCAGCAACTTCTAGTGAATCAACAAAAGGCTTCTAATGAGATCAATGTCAAGGTGGATAGTATGTACAATGATCTCAATGGTAAGTTTGAAGCTCTCTCATCTCATGTGAAGAAGTTGGACATTCAGGTAGCTCAGACTGCTGAGGCAATCAAGAGACCACAGGGAGTTCTACCTGGAAAAGGAGAGCAAAATCCTAGGCTTGAAAATGTCAGTGCCATCACAACCAGGAGTGGGAAAGTGTTGAATCCTACTGCATTGCAAGTTAAAGGTTCTGAGGTAGCCACTGATGAGAAAGAGACTGATGATGCAAAGCCTGAGAAGGTGAACCCGCCTGCAAGTGAGGATCCTACAAAGGAATCATTGCCTCCTCGTATTTATGCTCCAAAGGTTCCATACCCAACTCGCCCTAAGAAGTCGAGAAAGGATTTAGAAGATGCAAAATGCAAGGAGATGATAGATGACCTTACAGTGAAGCTCAGTCTTGTTGATGCAATTCAGATGATTCCTTCGATGAAGAGATATATGAAAGGCTTGGTGACAAGAAAAGTCTCTGCAGAAGAAGATTTCGTTAAAGTCTCAAAGGATTGCAGCGCAGTCCTACATAACAAGATGCCCAGGAAATTGGGAGATCCAGGGAGGTTTGTTTTATCTGTGCAGATTGGGTCAATGACGTTTGCTTGTTCTTTGTGTGATTTAGGTTCAAGCGTCAATTTGATGCCATATTCAGTAGCCAAGCGCCTTGGATTCACCAAGTTCAAACCCACTAGAATCTCCTTGGTTTTTGCTGATCGCTCTGTGAAGTTACCGGTTGGAGTTCTTGAGGATCTACATGTGCAGATTGGTAATGTGCTGGTTCCAGCAGATTTTGTAGTCCTCGAGCTCGATGAAGAACCAAAGGATCCTCTCATTTTGGGGAGGCCTTTCTTACGTACTGCTGGAGCTGTGATAGATGTGAAAAATGGGCGAATAGATCTCCAGCTGGGAGATATTATCATGAAGTTCGAGATGGAAAAGTTGCTGAAGAAGCCTATGCTGGATGGGCAGACATTTGTGGTTGACGATTCACTAGAAATCTCGGACAATGATGTAGAAGAGATTCTAGTTGATGATCCTTTAGAGATTGCTTTGACAAGGTCTGTGAGTGAGGATAGTTTTCTGAGTGAGGATGCAACAGGGTATGTTAAGATGATGGATTCGAGCCAGTCAATGGGAAAGATGGTTGCTTACACAAGTTTGGATGAAGCTGTAGAGCGATCTCCAGCAACACCCCTTCCTATGCCATCTACAAATCCATGGAGCGAGCTGAAAGCTCCTAAGGTTGAGCTCAAACCACTTCCGTCTGGGCTAAGGTATGCGTTTCTAGGCCCTAAGTCTACTTACCCTGTCATCATCAATTCTGAACTGAACAATGCTGAAACTGCTTTGCTTTTGTGTGAGCTTAGAAAGTATCGCAGGGCCTTAGGCTATTCTTTAGATGATATCACAGGAATTTCACCTGACCTTTGCATGCACAGGATCTTTCTAGAAGATGAGGCAACCACTTCTATAGAACATCAGAGACGGTTAAACCCGAATCTGAAAGATGTTGTTAAGAAAGAAATTATGAAACTGCTAGAGGCTGGTATTATATACGCCATCTCTGATAGCAAGTGGGTTAGCCCTGTCCATGTTGTACCAAAGAAAGGTGGAGTAACTGTGGTTAGGACTGATAAGGATGAATTACTTCCGACTAGAGCTGTCACTGGCCATAGGATGTGCATAGATTATAGGAAGTTGAATTCTGCTACTCGTAAAGATCATTTTCCTTTACCATTTATTGATCAGATGCTTGAGAGATTGGCTAGCCATGCTTACTACTGTTTTCTAGATGGTTATTCTGGTTTCTTTCAGATTCCCATTCATCCAGAAGATCAGGAGAAGACAACATTCACCTGTCCTTATGGCACCTATGCTTATCGCAGAATGCCATTTGGCTTGTGTAATGCACCGGCCACATTCCAAAGATGCATGATGTCAATTTTTACTGACATGATTGAGGACATAATGGAAGTTTTTATGGATGATTTTTCTGTCCATGGATCTTCCTTTTCTGTTTGTCTTTCTCATTTGTGCAGGGTTTTAAAACGCTGTGAGGAGAAACATCTAGTGCTGAATTGGGAGAAGTGTCATTTCATGGTCAGGGATGGGATTGTCTTGGGACACAGAATTTCAGAAAGCGGTATTGAGGTAGACAAGGCGAAGATTGATGTGATGATAAACCTCCAGCCACCTAATTCTGTCAAAGGAGTTCGGAGTTTTCTGGGACATGCTGGATTCTACAGGAGATTCATCAAGGATTTCTCCAAGATTGTTAGACCAATGACACAGCTTTTGTGTAAAGATGTGAAGTTTGACTTCGACAGTAATTGTCTGGAAGCCTTTCATACGATCAAGGGAGCACTTGTCAGCGCACCAATTGTCCAACCGCCAGACTGGGAGTTGCCTTTCGAAGTTATGACAGATGCTAGTGACTATGCAGTTGGAGCAGTATTGGGACAGCGAAAGGAAAAGAAGCTCCATGTCATTTATTATGCTAGCAGGACTCTTGATGAGGCGCAGTGTAAGTATGCTACCACCGAGAAAGAACTTCTGGCTATTGTGTTTGCTTTTGAGAAGTTCAGGTCTTATCTGGTGGGTTCTAAAGTTATTGTTCACACTGACCATGCTGCTTTGAGGTATCTTCTGAAAAAGAAGGATGCAAAACCTAGACTGTTGCGATGGATACTTATGCTGCAGGAGTTCGACTTGGAGATCAAGGATAAGAAAGGAATTAAGAACGGTGTTGCAGACCATCTCTCTAGAATGCGTATAAATGAAGATGTCCCTTTGGATGATAGCCTACCTGAGGAGCACGTATATGCCATTAGCATTGGCAATATTGTGCATTCCACTCCACCGCCAGAAACCAAGTTTCCTGAGATGCCTTGGTTTGGTGAAATTGCGAACTACTTGGCTGCAGAAAGGGAACCTGATAATTTTGTTGGGTACAGGAAGAAGAAGTTCTTGAGAGACATCAGACACTACTTCTGGGATGAACCTTATTTGTACAAGCAGTGTTCTGATGGAATTTTCAGAAGATTCGTATCAGAAGAAGAGGTTCCAGGTATCTTGTTTCACTGTCATGGTTCATCATATGCAGGACACTTTGCTACCTTTAAGACAGTGTCTAAGGCTTTACAAGCTGGTTTCTGGTGGCCAACTATGTTTAGAGATGCTCATGCTTTCGTCTCCAAGTGTGATCCATGTCAGCGGCAAGGCAACATAAGCAAGAGAAACGAGATGCCTCAGAATTTCATCTTGGAGGTTGAGCTGTTTGATGTCTGGGGTATTGACTTCATGGGTCCTTTCCCATCTTCATACGGAAATCAATACATTCTCGTTGCAGTAGACTATGTGTCTAAATGGGTTGAAGCGCTGGCTAGCCCGACTAATGATGCCCGAGTGGTTGTGAAGATGTTCAAATCGGTGATCTTCCCAAGGTTTGGTGTACCTCGAGTGGTAATCAGTGATGGTGGTTCTCACTTCATCAATAAGGTCTTTGATGGTCTTTTGAAGAAGCATGGTGTCAAGCACAAGGTCGCAACTCCTTACCATCCTCAGACGAGTGGACAGGTTGAGATTTCCAACAGGGAGATCAAGAGCATTCTGCAGAAAGTTGTAGGCACTACGAGGAAAGATTGGGCTATCAAGCTTGATGACGCTCTTTGGGCATATAGGACTGCCTACAAAACACCTCTAGGCACGACACCATTTCATCTTGTCTATGGAAAGTCATGTCATCTTCCAGTGGAGTTAGAGTATAAAGCAGCCTGGGCGGTTAAGTTGCTCAACTTCGACATCAAGTCTGCTTCTGAAAGGAGATTAGTACAACTGAATGAGCTGGATGAGATTCGTCATACGGCCTATTAGAATTCGAGAATCTACAAGGAAAGGACAAAGGCTTACCATGATAAGAAGATCATCTCGAGGAACTTTGCTGCAAATGATCAGGTTTTGCTCTTTAATTCTCGCTTGAAACTCTTTCCTGGTAAGTTGAGATCGAGATGGTCTGGTCCTTTCACCATCAAAGAAGTGAGACCATATGGAGCTGTAGTGTTGCTGGACGCTGCAGGAGGTAGATTTGTGGTTAATGGTCAGCGCCTAAAGCCATATCTCGCTGACATTGAAATCGCTAGGGGAGATACCGTTCCTCTCGGTGATCCATCTCAAGCCTAAACGGCATCCGAGTCAAGCTCGTGACTTAAAACAAGCGCTTAGTGGGAGGCAACCCACTGGTATGTGTACATAACTAAATTTTTAATTTTCGTTAATTTGGTTTGATTTTCGGTGTGTTTTTGAAATAAAAAAAAACAGGGGAGAATGGATCGATCGATCCACCATCGGATCGATCGATCCAATCAGAAACCAAAATGTCGCGGGATCTGTGGATCGACCGGACGCACAACGGATCGATCGATCCGATCAGCAAACATAATGTCGCGGGATCTGTGGATCGACCAGAACCAACACGGATCGACCAATACAAAAACAGGATCGCGATTTTAACAAGTGGATCGATCGATCCACTGTTGGATCGATCGATCCACTCTCCAGGTCAGTTTTCTGATTCGATTTTTTGGGTTCAAACCGGTTTAATTCACTAAAACCGAACCAGAAACAAACAGTTTATTAAAACACAAACTGATTTATCGATCCATCTTCATCTCTTTCTCCTCCTTCTATCGCGATTTTTGTAAGTTTTTGAGCAAAATTTTGTTCAAACCATAACTTCCTCAATTCTTCACCAAATTGAACGATTTTTGGGTCTATCTCACACGAAATTTCCTCCTCTAACTGATTCTAGCACTCGCTCAGTCGATCTACAAAGGTATGTGTCTCTAAACACAAAATTCGAGTTCGATGTTCTTGAGGAAAAAGGCAATTTTCGTGTTTGATTTGCTCCAATTGGTTAATTCCGTGAGTTTATATGTACTTCTAGAGTGATTTTCGACAAACCCCATGCGTTAATTTTATCCATTTCAATGGTTGAAATTTTAGGTTGAGAATTTGACACATTTTGGGGGTTTTAGTAAAAACAAACGGAATTAGCCTACATTGGTGTTAGAATTAGTGTTAAAACGGATTAGTAGAGATGTCTATTCTTTGGGTTTTGCAAATTCAACAATTTGTTATGTTTCGAAAAATTCGATAAATATGGATTTTTGTTTGAATTTGTAGGAAATGACAAGACGAGGTGTACCAAAGGTTAGACCACCGCAAGCTAACACGTACAACAGCGAGACAAGCGGTGATGAAGAAATTTCGCAACCCGCTCGCCAACCTCCACCTGCTAGGACATCTCAACCCGCTCGGTTTTCGCGTACCGCAAAAGGAAAATCTGTAGCTTCCGCTTCTGCCGCTGCTGATGAGACGCAGGAAGAACACACATCTCATCCATGGCCTCGCGCTGAAAAGACACCATTCCTTGATGATTCGTTGGTTGAGGAGATTCCACGAATATCAATAGCCGCTATTCAGGCCATGACAGGATTTGATTCGCGTCAGCCTGGACATGCTTGGGACCGTTTCAACCGCATTTTCTACAATGGTTTGCTTCAGGTAACGATGGCACCTACCAAATTTGTGTGCGAAGCAACATTGGCGAGAATGGGAATTAGCGACGATGTCCGAGCAATGCTGACCAAGATGGGGCTTGGCACGATCGCTTACAAGTCCTATCCTCTGTATCCTGAGCTGGTCCGCCAATTCCTTGCATCGGTTGAAGTCCGGTACAAGGATATCGCTATCCATACAGCTTCGGAGGGGACTCTTTCATATTTATGCAGGGGTGTTCACTACGAGTTACCCATACAAACCCTGTGTGAGATATATGGATTTGAACGGTCATGGGAGCTATGCAGGTTCCCTTATTTTGGAGAGACTGATGTTCTGTGGAATTTGATTGCAACAGGACCATTTACTACGGCTCAATCTCGTGACGCTAAGCTTAGCCTGATCCGGAATCCTGTGATTCGGGTTGTCGCGAAGATCATTGGTCAGTCATTTTCTGGGAAGGAAGAGACAGGTGCTCTAAGGGTCGACGAGTTGTCTTTGATAGACAATGGGCTTCCAGATTCCGTCAGAGCGACTTACCACCAAGAACCCCCTTGCGATTGCACACTAACTTAGGAGCAATGTTTGCTGAGATGCTCGTGAAGAAGAAGCAACGAGGTTTAAACACAAGCGGTACCAAGAAGATTGAGATTATTGGAAGTCTGCTAACACCGATCTTCCGATACCATAACATCGATTTGCGTGAGACAGAGTGCATCAGGGAGATTGAAACGTTCAATGCGAGGTACTTCACTAATGCTCACATCCTTAAGGGCGATTATGAGTACAGGTTCTATGACCGAGCAGGAGTTCCTCAGCGATGCAGACTACCTCTTCCGCCTTTCACACCTCCCGTGTCAAGGGCAAACTTGGAGTTCGAATTGGACCCTCAATTCATACTTACCGGCCAACCTCGAACTTCAAGATCACGGAGAGCTGCACGGGAGCAGGTAGATCCCCCACAGCAACCACCTCACGCACATTCTGTCGATGACCCCGTAATACCGGAGTACAGTACGGAGTACGATCTTCTACCGCTTGCTGAAGACGCTTCAGACACCGAACGAATCGCATGGTTGGTGGATTCGCATAGGAAGCAACACACGATGTTACAGAAGATATTTGGAGTGCTCGGACGCCTCACATGTATGCAGCCATCTTCTTCTTCTTCTCGACATCGTACTCGTGCAGCAGCGGTTGACGCGAGAGCTGGTCCCAGTGTTGCTGGACATGGGACTTCATACCAGGGAGGTCAGGCTGGAGAGACACGCCTACCTAGGCGTCGGAGGGCACCCGGGGATAGCCGGAGCGCCAGCTCCGGAGAGCATTGATTCTGTTATTTCTCCCCCTCTACTTTATCTACATCTATTTAATATATTTCGAACTTTCGCGTATGTCGTACTTTTCTTCTGATTTACTTTCCACCGAGACGGTGTGAAGTAAGTCCGGGGGAGGGTATTTGCTGGGACTAACGCCATTTTCTTTGCTTTGTTTTATGTGAACCTTTTTGGTATTTATATTTGTTTTGTGTGTTTTATGTTTTATTGAGTCAAGAGCTTTATGGTTAGGAAACTATGATGATATATATCTCTTTGTTTACTGACCATTTCATTTAAGTGACATTGATGCAGAATGAATTCCAATCCGACCAATGAAAAATTCAAAGACTTACCGGTTAACTAGAGACGTCTCTCGTTTCCAACAAGTTCCACCAAGTCTGAGCTAATTGCACCCTTAATGGAATGACTGGTGTCCATAGATCCTGATTCCTCGTTCATACTTGATATATTCACCCCGTTTTAAAAAAAAAAATAAATAAATAAAAAAAAAAAAAAAAAAAAAATTTAATTTTGGCTCAAAGGTTTAGAATAGCACAAAAGAGTTCACGACGCTGTCTCCTCACAAGGAACAACACTAGTGAGTGCTATTCTAAAACTGTAACGGAACAAAAGAGTTCACGACGCTGTCTCCTCACAAGGAACAACACTAGTGAGTTCCGTTACGAGACCAAAGCAATTATGGGGAGAGGAAGAATAATAAATGTTGTATTGGTGATATATCATGATATAGTACGGGAATGAATCTAGAAGGTTCTTGGCACTGGGATTGACAACGAGGATTAGCAAGGATGACTTGTGGAAAGTGTTGCGAAATTTGAGATGGATTGGGGATATTGGATAAGTTTAAGGAGAAGTACATAGCGACTCGGTTGGGTTCGTCCTTGCAGAATGTGGATTGCAATTTTAGTGGTCATTGGACGTTTTAAAAGAGAAGTTGAGTTTCCGTATTTTCAAACCTCTTTCACTGGCTTAGTTTTCTGTTTTGCTTGAGGTCAAGCAAAAGACTAAGTCCGGGGGAGTTGATATGTTGCGTTTTTAACGCATTCTAACCATTGATTTCTGAGTTTTATCGAGTCTTTTCTATACTTTTAGAGTCTTTTCAGGTTAAAACATGTTTAAATGAAGGTTAATACAAAGGATCAAAAGTTATGGAAAGTTTAGTGAAGACAGGTCCGTTTGGCGAGCAAAAGAAGCAAATAAAGATTTTTAGCAACTGGATCGATCGATCCACCCTCGGATCGATCGATCCGCTTGCTAAAATTCTTCAAAATGATCGCGGGATCTGCGGCTCGATCCAGCACGAAGAGGATCGATCGATCGGTATCTTTAGTAACTGGATCGATCGATCCACCATCGGATCGATCGATCCGTTTGCTAAAATTCTTCAGCTCCGCGGGATCTGCAGCTCGATCAAGCACAAAGGAAATTGGGTCGATCGATATCTTTAGTAACTGGATCGATCGATCCACATATGGATCGATCGATCCACTTACTAAAACTGCCCAAAGAAAAAAAAAAATCAGTCACCTAATCTTGCATTATTTTAACCAAAACGTGTTTAGACCATTAAAAACTGAGTTTTCACTCAATCATTCCAGTAGACTTCAATTATTATCATTTTTGTTTTTCTTCTTGTTCTAGAGAGAAGACCTTTCAATTTTCTCTTGGTTTTTAGATCAAAATCTTTCATCTTCTCTTGTTCTTAAGTTTACAACTTGTTCTTGGATCTTTGTATGATTTGGGAGATTCTTCTTCAACCTTGTATCATAGAGAAGATTTCTCAACTCCTTTATCTCTTTCTTTGATTTAAGTTATGGTTGTGATATCATCTCTTTGTGAATTTCTTTTGAATATGTGTGAGTAGATCATTAGTTAGGCTTGTGGGTGTTCAAAGGAATTCATGGATCATTGAATTAGACATAAATAGGGATTTGTACTTGTCTTCATCTATTGTTGTTCTTATTGCTTGAATTATGATTGATCACCTAGTTCTTGATGTTAGGATGTTTAATTCACCAAAAGTGTAATTAAATACCCGAAAGAACATAGATGAGCAAATTGTCCTTAACCAACGAAAGCTGATGTTAAGGCGATTTGTGAACTTATCAAACCGGTTCGTTAATGCTTGTTTAGAATTCTAGGTTCAAACGACAGTTTAGAATCCTAGGTTGATAAATAAAGTCTCTGATGCCACGACAGTGGATTGGTTATAAAATTATGTTTGAGTTCAAGATTGTCCTAAATTGTACCCTGAATAAATGTCTGATTCATAATCTATGATCTCCCGAGAATATCCCTTAAGCCTAACGCTTTTAATTCCATAAGTTTACACGTTTATAATTGCTATTTTCGTTTCAATATTGCAACCAATCACATTTTACCATCTTAGCTTAATTTCAATCTCATACTTTCGTAGTGTAACACTTGGTCTCTGTGGATTCGATCCCTAAAATACTACTTCGTTGCTGTGCACTTGCAGTAGTTTGATAGGGTTAAAACCTGAGCATACCAAGGATTCAAAGAAACGTCAAGCATATGGTCTTATTAAGTACTTGCATACATTTGATTGTGTGTTCTATTTGCAGTTGATGTTGATGATTTTGGGACTGACTGAGAATTTATCCATGGCTTTGCAAAGAAAAGATCAAGACATTCTTAATGCTATTTCATTGGTCCAATCTACTAAGCGAGAATTACAGAGACTTAGAGATGATGGATGGCATTCACTTATGGCCAAAGTTTCTGATTTTTGTAAGAAACATGATATTGAAATGATCATGATGGAAGACGAGTTTGGTGAGACAAAGAGGCGAAGGAAGGAAACCAACATAACCAACTTACATCAGTATAAGATCAATTGTTTAAATGTTGTTCTGGATAAGCAGCTTAAGGAGTTCAATGATCGTTTTACCGAGGTAAACACGCAACTCCTTATTTGTATGGCTTCTTTGAGTCCGGCAAATTTATTCAAGCAGTTTGACAAAGATAAACTGGTGAAATTGGCTGAGTTCTATCCAAATGATTTTAGTGTTTTTGAGCGTTCTTCTCTTGAGCAGCAACTTCACATCTACATTGACAATGTAAGAGAAGATGAACGTTTTCGTGGTTTGGAGAATCTTGGAAATCTTTCTCGTTTGATGGTGGAAACACAAAAAAATCTTGCACATCCTCTTGTTTACAGGCTTTTGAAGTTAGCATTGACTTTACCAGTTGCTACGGCAACCGTCGAAAGATGTTTCTCTTCAATGAAGTTTTTGAAGACAGCCTCGCGCAACCGAATCGGAGATCAATTTTTAAGTGACTGTCTTGTTTGCTTTGTTGAGAAAGAGTTACTTGAATCGGTTACAAACGAAACTGTGACGAAAACGTTTCAAACCATGGCTGAGCGTAGAGTATGCTTGTAAGGGGGTTTTATTAACATTTTTAAGAAACTTTTCTATTTAGGAGACTGCTTTTTAATTACCTTTTCGTTCAGTTTTATATTTATCTTAGACTTTTAATATTTTACGTCCCAATGAAAAAAATTTTTGGCTCCGCCACTGCACAATGGTATCCTCGTACCTCACATAGGAGTTCTTTTTTTTTTTTAACTTTGAATCTTTGACATATAGGACACGTAAACTATATATAATCCTGGTAATGAAACCAAACTTCTCAATTTTAGGAAGTTACCAGCTGATTCAAAAAAGTTACTAGTTTGGTCTGGTTGGACAACTTTAAATAGATCATTGTTCATATCTGAAAGCAAAACCCTAATAAAATATTAAAAAAAAATAAAATAAAATTAGTTACTTTTAAACATATAAATTGCAAAACAAACAAATAGATTTTAAAATAAAAATAAAAATAAAAACTAAAACATAACCGATTCTTATAATTTAGTTATTCTCTACTCCCTCCGTTTTTAAAAGATAAAAACTTTACAAAAAAAATTGTTCCACAAAAATAGATTTTTTTATATTTTCTATACATTTTTGTCATTTATTGATAAGAAAATGTAGTTTTCGAGAAAAATATTCAAATACTATTGGTTAAAATTTTTTGAAAATCGTTTATTGTAAAAATCAATATATTTATTATTCAACATTAACTGTTTTTCTTAATATGTGGGCATAACTTTAAACATCCATGTTTTTAGGAACGGAAGGAATAATATATATGCCCACGCATGAATCTAATTTTGTTTGCACCACACGGCATCTCATTAAGTGTATACAGAGAGACAAAGAAGTATACACACATGCTTGATGATTCCTTACTCCTTAGCAGTGCAGCGATGATTATAGTGATGGTGATGGTGATGGTGATGGTGATGGCGATGGGGATGATGGTTTTGCAAGAAATGCAACAGGTGTAGGCACAGGCATGGTGGTAGCAGCGTGACTTTCAAGCCATATGAGAATTGAATTTATGGTCGGTCTTTTGGAAACATCCTCTTGAACACACAATAAACCAATGTGAATGAGGTTGATTACTTGGTTTATTGAGATATTGGTACCCGGCCCAGCCAAAGGATCAATAACCTCTGCAGATTTTCCTTCAATCCACCTCTTCCACACCTGCAAAGAATATTTTAACATTTCAATATCTTTAAGATAAAAGAGAGGGAAGATTATCCAAATATGTGAAAAATCTTACAAAAGCTGGAAGCCCTTCTTCTTCCTCTTCTTCTTCTCTCAAGTTTTTGTTTCTTTTACCAGTTATCATCTCTAGAAGCATAACACCAAAGCTATAAACATCAGATTTAGCTGAGAAGTGTCCGTATGTCTCGTATTCTGGAGCCATATATCCACTGCATTAACCACAAATCACATTAATTGCGATGCTGATGGAAGAATCTTCTGAAAGAAAAACAAAGCATCTATCTGAAACAAAGCATACTTACAATGTTCCAACTACTCTGCTTGTCTGTCCTCGAGTCTGGTCCATGTTGAACAGTCTCGCCATCCCAAAGTCTGCAACTTTAGGGTTCATCTCAGCGTCTAAAAGAATATTGCTTGCCTTCAAATCTCGGTGAATAATCGTCAATTGAGAATCTTCATGCAGATAAAGAAGCCCTCTTGCAACTCCTTCTATGATCCTGTACCTCACATCCCATGTAAGAAGCCAGCGTTTGTCTTCATCTGCAGATCCCAAAGAAAAAGTTTTGTTTTATTTATTTATTTTGATGTTGTTGTTTGCTAAAGGTATTGTAACAAAAATGAAGTGGTTTACCAAATATGAAGTGGTCAAGGCTTGAATTGGGGACAAATTCGTAGACAAGAATCTGTTCATCTCCTTCATTGCAGAAACCAAGAAGCTTAACCAGATTCCTATGTTGGAGTCTTGTCAAGAGTAAGACCTCATTCTTGAACTCCGTATCTCCTTGCCCTAAACCTCTTGTTAATCTCTTTACCGCTATTTCTTGCCCGTTCTGTAATATTCCCTGAAAACCCATTCTAATGCTATAAGATCACTGACCCATGTAAACTTTTTTGATAGGATTCTTACAAGTTTCTTTACCTTGTAGACACATCCAAATCCACCTTCACCAAGCTTCATTTCAGGAGAGAAGTCATGGGTTGCAGTTAGAATCATTCCAAAATCAAACCGTAACATAGAATGACCACCATTTGGATCATAAGACTCTGCACATCACCATGAAACATGTAAATATACAAACGAGGCATAGCTCTGGATTTTGAAATGATTGCTTTATTGTTTATCTTGAATCAGATATCATTCTAGGCCTACTTTGACCACATTATTTAGGTAAACAAACTGAGCTTTGATATCACGTTAATTTCATGAGTTTCTAATTTAAAATCAATCGAAAGTGAGTTGAACGTCATTTAAACAACTTTACCTTTGGTTCCGGTGTGTGACAACTTTCTCTTCCAAGAATAGATTAAACCAACAAATATGAGGAAATTAATGGTTGCAGGGACCACAATGATTGCAATGTTTCTTCCTTCAAAATCTTTCTCATCTTTCCCACAATGCAGAGTAGTCGGAGAAACTTGAGTAGGAGGAGCAAGAACCCTTGTAACATTATCAAAAGCTTTGTAAAAAGGATAAAGATCCCACCGGAAATAACAGCTAGGCCGACCAACTCCACCTCCTTCTCTTCCCCAAAACTGCCTTTGAAACTCCGTCACACACTCTCTAAGACATCTCTTGCAATCACTTGGCGATATATCAGGTGTGCATTGCATCAACGCGTAAACATCATCTTCGATATCTGTGAACTCTGTTCTTGTGGCGCTATAGTACTTGAGGACTGAGGAAGTCTCAGCGGTAGAAGCAGCCTCGAGCGTCCGGTTAACCATTGCCATCCATTCTTGGTTTATACGGGTCATGTTCTTGGATGGACCTATATTTTTTGGGTTAGGGTTGATCGTAAATGGTGAGAGCTCTAGTTTACCGAAAGTCGAGTGATTGGTGTAACGTAGATTGCAAAAAACGTCGTCGGCCTCCTCAGTGACCCACGAGAAAGATTCCTTTTGGTGAGGACACTTGGCTTTTGTGTCTTCAATGACGTGCTCGAGACATGTCTTACAAGCTTGGTTCTCAAAGCCTCGTCTGCATAAGGCGACAACATAGACTCTGTTGTTTCTGGATTCTCTGCCAAATGATGCGTTGTAGAAACCGCCGTTAGCGACAACGTTAGAGGGAAGAGAAGAGAAGAGATAGTCTCGATTGACGCCGTAGTTTACGGTGAAAAAGTCGCCGTAGCAGATGAAACTGGCGTGAACACATTTTAGGGTTTGAAGTAAGAAAAGGATAAACAAGAGGGAAGTAGTCATAAGACTCATAACCCAACTCCCTCCCATTTACTCAAATTTTCAAATCAATAGGATTGAAAATTTCGAATCTTTAATTCAGAGGAGATTGCTAATTTATAACACTTAATTGAAACTTTATATAGTCTTCTTTTTTCGGTCGGACATTACAAACTGAACATACGTGAGAAATGGGTACTTGTTAGACTTACAAGACTTTGACTTGTCTTTTGCCGATGCTTTGGTCTTCAGCTAGTTGTTTATTTAATTTAATGACAAAGCATAAGTAGTGGTGATACGATGCGGGTATCATTAAATATAAAATTATTAAAATTTGAGTAAAAAGAAGAAAGATAGTGTTTTTGATTGAAATAATAGGGTGTATTGAAATATAAAATTAATAAAATTTGAGTAAAGAGAAGAGATAGTGGGTATTTTTGGAGAAAGAGTATCAAATAGTTGATATTTTTGAAGAGAGAAAGAGTGTGTTTTTAATAATTTTATATTTAAAGAGAGTATAAAATTAATAAAAGTTGAGTAAAAAGATGAAAGAGAATGTATAAAATTGAGTAAAAAGAAGAAAGAATGTGTGTTTTAATAATTTTATATTTAATGATACCTATGTTGTATCACCAATGCAGATGCTCTAAACACCTGCTTAAGAGTCCGCGTTGATCATGCTCTTAGATGACTAGATTAGATTAGGATCCACAAAACGCAGGTTAAAAAAATATACTAAAAGTGATAATATACGTAATTATGATTTTTATAAGTACACTCATGAATAAAATCTGTGTTCTATTGTTAAAAACTATTTTTAATAAATTACGATAAAGAAATTCTAGAAATCTCTAGAAAAAAAATCTCTTTAAATAAATAAAAATAAACTATTACTTAAAATTTAATATACTTGATTTTCTTTTGTTTTACACAAGACGGACATAGTCTTCCAAGTTAATTATTTTTTTTGTCTGTCACCAAAGCTAGAAAAATTAAATCACAATGGTTCAGGTATCTAACTTGGTGGTACGGAGTCAACCGAAAGAGTTCGAGCACTGCGTGCCACCTTGTACGCCTTTGAATTCTCTGCACGAGGAATAATCTTAATGGAAAATGGGTTAAAAAAAAACTCTTTTCATAACTTCTTCCAAGTTATTCATGTTTACAAATTTTGATAGTTATAATTTATGTTACAACAATAAATTTTAATGTATTTGAAAATCTATATATGATATTTAAATTTTTATAAAGTTTACTAATTTTCAACTCTAACAAATGGATTTGATTAGTATTTGTAAATCTGAGATTTTTCTCGGATTTATGTCTTTATATTTATAATATAGAAATCTTCAAAAACCACTAAAATATGTCGTAAAATTAAATTCATAAGTGAATTTGTAGAATTGAATAACACTGAATTGCAATTAATATTTTAAAATCATTAAATAAATTATAGATGATTTTTATTAAAAAAAATTAAATCATTAATTTAATAACACAAGATTTTACCTGAATTTTTAAATCTTTTAAAATCCAAGAATCTCTACCTTTGAATTAGTATCAATAAAAATTGGCGTTTTTTCTGGGCCAATGGGAATGTTGATTATTATTCTTTTCTAGTCTTTTTCATAATATTTTTATATAAATATAACAAAGAACAGGAAATTTCCCGCGAGGTCTTCCACTTGCTACCCCGCCTAGTTGTTCCAACTTTTATATTACGTACTCAATGGGTTACACTTAAGTTAGCACTTAGCAGACCCGTATCCAAAGGGTAACGCGGCGTTGGTACATTTACAAAGACTCCAGATGTGAACATGAGGATGACGTTGATGGAATGGTCATTAAAATATATTTGTTAAAACAAGATCAGAGCTAGGATCGGTAAGTAGATGAATCCTGCAGCTATGATGTCTCCTCCGATAACTGAATCAGGTGATTGAGACAATACATTGTACATATATATGAAGGCTAGCTAACCGAACTGAAGTATTTAAACCGAAACAAATCCGATTATGATCCAATCGATTCCATTTTCTATTTGCCAAAAGAGAAAATGTCTTCAGACGTACGACTCGAGTTGATGATCACTTAAGGAACAATATGAATATGAATAAGAGCCAAAAAAAAAAAAAAAGGGAGATATTAATCAATGGAAGAAAGGAAGAGGAAGTACAAATGTATGGAATAACTGTTACAAATGATAACTTGGTAAGCATCATACTAAATTAATCTTATAAAAACAAACTTCTGAAAATATATATTATCATTCAATTGTATCATACTAATTTGAATGGTTACTGATCATGATCAGTGAGTATTTAGAGAGAAAAAAGAACGTTCTTGTATTGTAATTCAAGGATTTGTGCACTTAGATGTATGAGGTTGCAGAGAGATCTCTGATTCAACGAGGACTTAACTCGCTGATTGATAACTTGTTCAATGAAAGAACACCAGCTTCACCTTTGGCTTGTATCATTGCATCGGTTCTATGCAGTTCGGTTGGAGGATGTGTGGTGAAACCAGCAGTTGTAGGTAAAGGAATTGAGATAGTGTCACTACCAAGCCATTGAATAACCAAACCCATGGTTGGTCTCTTTGCAACATTGTCTTGAACGCACAACAAACCAATGTGGATGAATCTCAAGATTTCGTTTGTTGGGCTCCTACTCAAGACAGGATCGATGATACTCGCAGCCTCGCCCGCAATCCAAAAGTTCCATGCCTATACAGTATCATCATGACTTAACAATCAATAAAATTTTGACACTCATTTGTGTGTTCAAGTAAAAAAAAAAAAGGAGTGATAATTATATGCTTACATGTGCAGGGAGCCCCAAGGATGCGAAGTAGTTCTTGTTAGTTTGACCGGTTATCATCTCCAGAAGCACAACCCCGAAACTGTAAACGTCTGTTTTGACTGAAAATCTTCCGCTCTTAACGTATTCAGGAGCCATATAGCCACTGCAATCATACAATTGTAACATGACAAGTGATCCTAATCCAACAGCATCTGATATAAATTTACATAAGTGATGATCCTAATATGGCGAATCTCTAAAATTTCTATTTAAAATATAACATACCATCTCTGTCTTGTATACAGTATTTTCTTAACAACACAGAGCATCCAGAGTATGTCTAGAACTAGAGCATCCATGTCTAAAGCAGAGCATACTTACAGTGTTCCAACGCGTCTCCTTGTCACTCCTCGAGTCTGGTCCATGTTAAATAACCTAGCCATCCCAAAGTCTGAAATTTTAGGGTTCATATCAGCATCTAAAAGAATATTGCTCGCCTTCAAGTCTCGGTGAATAATCCTCAGCTGAGAATCTTCGTGTAGATAAAGAAGACCTCGCGCAACGCCTTCTATAATTCTGTACCTCACATTCCACGTTAGTAGCAAACGCTTCTCATCATCTGCAGATTTCAGAAGAAGCATCAATACGAAAACATTCTAGATCCAAAAATGCAGCATCTCAGGAAAAGGCTCACCAAATATGAAGTGATCAAGACTTGAATTAGGGACATGCTCGTAGACAAGAATATCTTCATCTCCTTCACTACAAAACCCTAGAAGCTTAACTAGATTCTTATGTTGGAGTCTTGTCAAGAGTAAGACCTCATTCCTGAACTCCGTATATCCTTGCCCTGAACCTCTTGTTAATCTCTTAACCGCTATTTCTTGCCCGCTCGGTAACATCCCCTGAAAAACCGATTCTCACACTATAAGATCTTTGACTCACCTAACGGTTTTTATAGGACTTATACAAGTTTCTTTACCTTGTAGACAGATCCAAATCCACCTTGGCCAATTTTATTTTCAGGGGAGAAGTCACCAGTTGCGATTAGGATCATGCTAAGATCGAACCGTAGCATATGTTGACCATCGGAATGACACTCGTCCTGCTCTGTACAGACTAACCAAAAGAAACCTATAAGAAAGTATGCATAGAAAAAAGTTTATTGAAAAGCATGAGAACATACCACTGATTTCGTTTTCCGATTTTCTTATCCGACCATAAGCTCTGATCAGACCAATAAGCACGATTAAATTAATGACGGTAGGAACCACAACTATCGCGATAATTCTTCCTCCTGCAACATTAGTTCTTTTTAATATATGCGAACCTTCGAGAATTGTATAGTTGACAATGAATATCAAACTCATTTGTTTTCAAACCTTTCAAGCTTGTAACAGAGATCCCTCGTGCTTGAGGGATCAAAGCTCGAGGAGGGGCAGGAACTCTTGTTACATTAGCGAAAGCCCCGTAAAATGCATAGAGATCCCACCGGAAAACACAGTTCGGTCGACCAACCATGCCTCCTAGTTTTCCCCAATTAACATCTCTATAATACGTGACGCATTCTTCCAAACAGCTCCTGCACTCGCCTGAAGTTATGTCCGGTGTGCATTGCATCATCATATAAACATTTGGAAACTCCACAAATTCTGCGTACACAACTCCATAGTACTTGAGAACCGATGCATTAGTGGCAACGGTTGCAGCCTCAAGTGTCCGGTTAACCATTGTTTCCCATTCTTGGCGGAAAAGGGTCACGTTCTTGGTGAATGATTCGATACCAATGCGACTCGGGTCATTCGTAGCTGGTCCAAGCTCGAGTTTCTGAAAAGTTGAATGATTCGTGGTACGTACAAAACAAGATACACGGTCTGCATCGTCATTGTCCCAATCGAAGGATTCCACGCGATCAGAACAACTTGTTTTTATCAGTCGAATGGCTTTTTCCACACAGTTGATACAAGGTTGCCGCTCGTAGTCTCTTCTGCAGAAGGCAAGAGCGTGAACTCTATCAAGTGAAGCGTTGTAGAATCCACCGTTGGAGATGAGATTAGAAGCAAGAGAGGAGAAGAGAGAGTCCCGGTTTTCGCGGTAGCTACTGTTGGCGAGGAAGGAGTTTCCTACGCAGAGGAAGCCGGCTTTAACTCCGTTGAGAGTTTGAAGAAGAATGTAAAAAGAGAGGAAAATTGTAGCAGAGTTTTTCATTATAATTGTTAAGAAATGGAGAGTACGGGTATGTTAACTTAATTGTTATATTTGTTGTTAAGAAAAAGAAAAGGTGAATGAGAGAATTCGTTTTGGTTGAATATTCATCTACTAATTGGTCTCCGCTCACTTCCCCTACAGAATGAATGTAAGGACATAACTTAATGACCATCAAGGTCATCCCCATGTTCGTTTCACATATAGACTCTTCGTCAATGTACCCTTTGATACGGCTGTATCAATTTTGTTTTTTTGGTTTAGACCATTTCCAAGTTATTTCTCTATTTTTTTTTTTTAAATGGATATTTAGATAAAAAATCAATAAAAATTCACAAAAAAACTACAATTGGCTGAATATTTAGTCACAATATCAATGGTCTTATAAAAACCATATGAAAAAAAAAAGAATTTATGATTAACATGTAATTTCTAATATGATTAACAAATGCACTTACCTCTTTCTCTTAACCCTCCTATATTTTATATAGAAGACCCTCAGAACACTACTTAACTTTGGCGCCGTGCCTAGGTGTAGGGAGGCTCAAGGCAAATTTTAATGTAATGACATATTTTTATATAAGTTTTTATTTTTTAAAAGGTTAATGCTAAAAAAAGAAACAAACGTGGAGTGTTGGGTTTGAATCTCACACACGATGAACAAAACTACCTTTCTAAACCACTAGACTACACTAAATTTTTAGAATTATGGGCCTCAATAAATTTATATTCATTTGGGGCTTGAGATAAAAGTCTTTTTAAATATATGGTAGGCACGACTTTGGTTTTTCCTCGTCTTTTGCCAACTCGGGCAACCTCGCTTGAGCAATAGGTGGGCTCTCCCGTGATCAGGACTAGAAGGGTGTTCCGTCTATTGTGCCACACAACTTGTCCTTCTGCAATGAATCTGATCGGCCATTCTTCTCCTACAAATATAAGTACTTCTGAGTAAGAAAGAGTTTTCTATAACCATATACTGTATCTTTCTCGGATTCAAAATAATGCTTAAAAGTTACATTCAAAGAAATAATGCTTAAAGTTTCATCTAAGGGATCAAATAAATAAATTAATAAAGAACTATTACACTAGTTAACTCACACTCACTCTGTTTCATATAAAAATATCAATTTATATTTTTTTTTGGTTTTAAAAAAGCATATTGTTTTACAATTCCATAAAAAAATTTCATCCATTTTAAATTTACCATTAATTTAAAGCTAATAAAACTTTAATCTAATATAATTAGAGTGTGTATTAGATAAAAACATATTTGCATGTTTCAAAAGGGTTTTAAACTATGTACAATGCATTCAAACGATCCTCATTATTCCATCAAGTGGACTTTCCCTTGCTAGGGCAAAAGACTGGTATAAAATGATAAATATTTGTAGTTCACTCAAAACATCTCATAAATGAGAAGACAAAAGCCACGGAATGACTGTTTTAGATGACATACACAATATAATCTATCTTAAAACAACATTTTTGATTCACTGATTTATAAATCAACGAGAACTCAACTCCGTGAAGACATTGCTCATTGACATTGTACCATCTTCAGATAGGGTTTGACTTCCAGTCAAAGCAAGAGCTTTAGGTAAAGGAATGGTGATAGTATCACTGCCAAACCAAACTATTACCGAGCTCATGGTTGGTCTCTTTGCTGCATTATCTTGAACACACAACAAACCAATCTGGATCATCTTAATGATCTCGTTTATCGGATCCTCCATCAGTAAAGGATCAATTATAATTTCAGGCTTTCCTTCAACCCATCTCTTCCATGCCTGCACCAAGAAAGTATATGTTTTACATTCTGTACAGAGAGGCTTGAAGATAAAAGAAAATGGAGGGAAAAATCGTACAAAAGCTGCAATTCCTTCTCCTTCAAAGCTATTGTTTCTTTCCCCACTTATCATCTCTAGAAGCATAACACCGAAGCTATATACATCAGATTTAGCTGAGATTTGCCCGTGATTCAGGTACTCAGGAGCCATATATCCACTACATAGATGCAAATTAATTCATGAATGTGTGATCCATATATATATATGTGTCTTCAAGGTTATTTGATATATTCTTACCGGGTTCCAGCTATACGTCTTGTTTCAGCTCGAGTCTCATCAGCGTCGAACAACCTGGCGGTCCCAAAGTCTGCAACTTTGGGGTTCATCTCTGCATCTAACAAGATGTTGCTAGCCTTCAAGTCTCGGTGAATAATCTTCAACTGTGAATCTTCATGAAGATAAAGAAGACCTCGAGCAATGCCTTCTATAATTCTGAATCTCAGCTCCCATGTAAGAAGCGAACGCTTCTCTTTATCTGCAAAGCTCAAAAAAACATTTATTTTTCTAAAAGTTTCTCAAACTTTCGTAAACGGTAGCTGTCGTTCGAAGGCTCACCGAAGATAAAGTGGTCAAGACTTGAATTAGGGACAAGCTCGTAGACAAGAATCTCTTCATCTCCTTCACTACAGAAACCAAGAAGCTTGACCAGATTCCTATGTTGCAGTCTTGTCAAGAGTGAAACCTCATTCTTAAACTCTTCATCTCCTTGTCCTGAACCTTTTGTTAATCTCTTCACCGCTACCTCCTGCCCGTTTGGTAATATCCCCTGTCATCGGTTATTAAGATCTATTACCCATATAAGAAGACCAAGATCAATAAATGACTAATTATTACATAAAAAATGTTATTAATACCTTATGGACGGTACCAAATCCACCTTGGCCAAGCTTATTTTCAGACGAGAAGTCATCGGTTGCCGTTAAGATCATACCAAAATCAAACCGTAGCATAAATTGACCATCAGTCTCAGAGTATTCTGCGCTACCAACTAATTAAAAAAAAAAAAGTCTTACTCTCTAGTCTCTATATTATAAGGTTGATTGAAGCAAGAACAAGGTAAACTTACTATTGATTCTGTCGTATGATTGTCTCCTCCGAGCAAAGAACTTTATGAGACCGATAAATACCAAAATATTAATAAAAGTAAGAACCACAAATACCGCAATGATTACCCTGGACCTGTTGCTTTTTCCTGAATATTATTAACCCTCTTTAGTCTGCAAACCTCTTTATCATACTTACAAATTTTGGCAATGCTCGAAATCATTTGTAATACCTTTCTTGTCTGTTGCAGAGCTCCCCTTTTCCTGAGCCTGAGGTCGAGGAGGCGCAGGAACTCTAGTTACATTACCAAAAGCACCATGGAACGCATATGGATCCCACCTGAAAAAACAGCTCGGACGATTGACCTCGCCTCCTTGTCTTCCCCAAAACTGGGTTTTAAATAACGTCACGCATTCTCCCAAACATCTCTTGCAATCTTGAGAGGTTATGTCGGGTGTGCATTGCATCAGCATGTAAATATTTTCAAACTCCGTAAACTCGGCTTTCACAGCACCATAGTACTTAAGTACCGAGGAAGTTTCAGCATCCGTGGCAGCCTCTATAGTCCCGTTAACCATTCCATCCCACTGCTGTTCGAAAAGGGATATGTTTTTAGATGGCTCGATACTAAGTGGACTTGGGTATATAAGAGCTGGTCTAAGCTCGAGGTTCCCGAAAGTTGAGTGGTTTGAGGAACGTACAAGACAAGAAATTTGGTCTTCAACGTCTTTGTCCCACGTGTACGAATCCATGCGGTTTAAACAATTCGTTTGTATACCACGAGTCGCGCTTTCGACACAATTCATACAAGCTTGTTGCTCGTAGCCTCTTGCGCAGAGGACAAGAGCGTAAGCTCTGTTGGGACTGTTGCCGAGTGAAGCGTTGTAGAATCCACCGTTGACAATGACTTTATCAGCAAGAGTAGAGTAGAGATTGTCGCGATTCTGAACGTAGGTGCTGTTAGCGTTGAAAAAGCTTCCGGCACACCCGACCGCATTAACGACTTCGAGGTTTCGAAGGACAAGAAGAAGAGCAGAAGCGAGGAATATCATCCAAGCAGGGCAGTTCCCCATTTTTTTTTATTAATGATAACGTCTTTTATTTATTTTCCTTGTATATATAGATTTTAAAGCTTTGTCATATTTATATAGGTTTTAACTGTTACCATTGTTACCATCATTATTGATGATCTTTGCTGGGTATCATTAGATATAAAATTATTAAAACACACATTCTCTCTTCCTTTTACTCAACTTTATACCTTCTCTTTCATACATTTATTCAATTTTTATTAATTTTATATTTAAACACACTCCAACTAAAGTTTAAACTCTTTCCAAAAGTATCAACCCATTGATATAAAGATATCATCTCTCCAAAAGTATCAACTCATCTCCTCTTTTTACTCAAATTTTATTAATTTTATATTTCAATACACTCTATTATTTCAACCAAAAACATTCTCTTTCTTCCTTTTACTCAAATTTTAATAATTTTATATCTAATAATACCCACAAAAAAATCATCGATGATGCTCTTATGTGAAAATGAGTAATGCTGGACTTCCTAAGTCTAAGAAATTGTGTATTGGATTTTCTTTTTTATTTTTATTTTGGGTCAAAGAAATGTGATCGTTGGTCGTTGGTCGTTGGTCTTTGGTCCTTGGCTGCTTGGATGTGATTTTTATATTTTGCGAGGGTCAGCCTGCAATCCATTTAATGGATAAATGAAATATGAATATGTATGAATTGCAGTTAGAACATTACTAAAAATCATTCTGATCCTATGTTACTCATCTTCTTAATTAGTTACCTTCTTGTGTTATGTTCATGATTAGACGAAAACTTAATAATAGTTAGTTTATTACTATACAATCTTGTAGTATATGGATATCGTTGTCATTGTGTAATAGAATACCGCTACTTTGTGTACGATCTGAATTTGTTCCATTAGTCATCATAGAAGTCAAGACTTGGTCTCCTACCATTTTCCACAAATATGAAGGTGAATCATATCATATCAGATATATTATTAGATTTGAGTCCATGTGATACCTGGGTATAAGTGATTTCTCTGTAGGACATCTTGATCTAATCTAAACCAAAAAAAAAAAACCAAAAAGCAAACTAAATTTTAACTATTGCGATATTAATCCAAATTCCATTTGGCCTAAATGACAATATCATATTAACACAAGAATTTTTATGAGTTTGTAGAACCCAACACCAACTCTTTCAAATTGATAGGATTGCAAAACTAGAACTTTTTCATAATATCTTATCAATTTAGAGCATTCCGTTATAAAGGTTATTGTTGTCAATGTCATGCTTTCACATCTAAATTTTGTAGCTAAGGTTTGAACTTTTTTTTCGTTCAAACGTTTTTTTTTTCCGACTAATTTTTTTTTTCCGTTCAAACGTTTCTTTCAAATGACGTGAGAAATTGGTAAGCCGGGATCTTAATTTTGTTTTTAGTTAAAGTAACACGATTGTTGACCAAAAATTAGTGACAAGTATCCTTTTTTTTTTAAGGGAGATTGTTAAAACTAATATTTTTGAGAAAAAAGTTTTTAAAATATACTTATTTAAAATAGAGTATAAGACTGGTATATCATTAATGAATTTAATAAAAAAAATCATAATTCTCTCTTTTCTTTTCTATGCCGCCTCTTCTCTCCTCTTCACCATCGTTCAGATTTATTATTCTTGTACAATTTTAAACTTCAATAAATGATTTATAAACCTTTAATAATTTTTAATATTGTTATAAATAATTAATTAAATTATATTAATGTTTTAAATATATTTATAAATCTTTATAAATGAGATATGAATTCTTATAAATGGTTAATAAATTTTTATATTATTTTATAAACTCTTAAAAAATTTTGAATCCTTATCTTATTACGAGATCCAAAGTCCATATTCATAAACCCCTCGGAAATTGACCAATAATCAAATTTTACAATCACAATCACTTCAAACACCCATGTAATTAATGATGCACAAAATACTTTGAAAACCAAATTTGAGAACAAGTATAAATTTCAGATTTAATTGCTCTAAACAGTCATCCAAATCCTACAATTTTCATAATACAAGTCCCAGAAATTTGATAAATACAAGAGATTTACAGAAATCCACATTTGATGATACACTTATTCATTTTTGCACCTTAGGGGAATCCATTTTCAATTTTACACTTATTGTGTATGGTCAAATGTCTAAATTGTCCATCTATTGAATTCTTCCTCTTTGTCCAAACAATCTTCATCTTCATCTTCTTCGTCGTCAATCTCTATCTCACCGGAGATATCATCACTAGAGATATAATCGCCGGAATAGAACAGTCTCGGTGGCTTATGAATTCGACCGGAATCTCATCTGGCCAGATTATATATCTCCATCTTCGCCAATCTCTATCTTGTGAACCTCCTCCTTTGTTTGTAGATCTACATCCTTATATAAGTTGAATTCTTTATGTTGATGAACATAATTTATGTAAATAAAGGCTTGAAACCCTATGATATTAAATTTCAGTCAAGTCTACTCCAAGATTGAACCAATTTTCGCAGGATTAGAAGCTAAATTCATCGTCATAGGTTCTAAGGGTTCATTACCCAGATTTTATAAACTCTTATAAAATCCCTAAATAACCTTTATAAAACCGACGATTTCAAGATAAATCCCAGTGATTCCGTCTTTTGATATGATCTGATTATTCGAATTACAATGTTTATCTCAGAGTTTTGTGTAAGGATCATGCCAAAAAATGTTTTGTTTACCATCTTCATTAGCCAGATCTATGAAGCTTTATAAAGCGGTATAAAATTTTAGCATACTTTTTAAGCCTTATAAAACTTTATATGATTTCAAAAGCGTATAAATATACATTTATGAAGATTATTTACAAGGTTTTATCATTTGTTATAAGGGTTTATAAATCTTTTATAAAAGTTTACAATTAATTTATGAGGATTTATAAATCATATTAAACTGTATTACACATAATTTAACAACTTAATCATTCATATTGGAAATTCATAAAGGTTTATAAATCATTTATGAGGGTTTATAAATCTTTTATAAAAGTTTACAATCATTTATAAGGGTTTCTAAAAATTATATTAAATTGTATTATACATAACTTAACAATTTATTCTTTATATGGAATTTATAAAGGTTTATAAAATCATTTATAAGAGTTTATAAATCGGTTTATAACTTATTTATAAGGGATTATAAATCTATTTAGGTTAATCTCAGATTATCCATATCAGAAAATTAGCTAGATTTCTCGTGAATTGAGACAAGGTTTTTTTATAAAGGTTTATAAAATATTTATAATGTCTTATAAAACATTTTATAAGGTCTTATAATATTTTTTATAAGTTCTTATATAAGTCAAATTCTTCGTGTCAATCAAGGTGATATATGTATATGAAATCTTGAATGCCAATGATTTCATATTTCGTGCCGGATTCTTCGTAATCCCATTTTTCGCTTGCAAAAAGCTAAAATTCATCGTTTTAGGGTTCATTATCCAGATTTTATAAGCTCTTCTAAATCTTATCAAAATCCCTAAAAAACTAGATTTTATAAGGTCTTATAAAAGTCAAATTCTTCGTGTCAATTGATCTAATCTATGTATATGAAGTCTTGAATGCCAATGATTTCAGAATTGGTGCATGATTCTTCGCAATCCCACTAACAATGCATGGTCTTATGGTTCATTACCCAGAGTTTATAAGCTCTTATAAAATTATCAAAATCCTTAAAAACTAGATTTTACAAAACATTTTATAAGGTCTTATAAAGTATTTTATAAGGTTTTATATAAGTCAAATTCTTCGTGTCAATCAACGTTATCTATGTATATGAAGTCTTGAATGTCAATGATTTCAGATTTTGTGCCAGATTCTTCGTAATCCTACTTTTTGCTTGCAATAAAACTAAAAATGCGTCGTCTTAGGGTTAATTACCCAGATTTTATAAGCTCTTATAAAACTTATCAAAATCCCTAAAAACCTTTATAAAACCGATGATTTCAAGATAAATCTCAGAGATTCTATATTTTGGTGTGATATGAAGCTTCAAATTACAATGTTTTCTGGATCTATGGTCATGAATCGCTTTATACATACATGTCAGACTAAAAGAAGTAAAAGAAATATGTAACACAAATTTTACAAAGGGAAGAATCGTAGACGGAGGTTCGCCGGAGATAGAAGACCAAGATACAGTGACGGCAAGATAATGACGGGAGAACGTATAACGACGTGTTTGGAAAATAAAGGATGCATGTTTTTTTACATTAATTCATTAAGGGTAGGAGAGTCATTTTACCCTTAATGAATTAGTGTATATTTGTAAGGAATTGATGAGAGTATATTTTTAAAAGGTGTATGATGAAAGGTTAATTATGACAATTTTCCTAACTACAATAGATCAATTTGAATGAAGATTATAGATCCACTAGGTTTTCTCTAAAAATTATCTGATCCAGAGATTTATATATTTAAAAACGGAGCTTCCGATAAAATTTTAGATATACTTGTGAAATCAATTTTAACAATTTACCTTCATTTTTTTGGATATGGCACCCACAATTTATTATAATTAATAGCTCACCTAGTAAAGGTTTTTCTTTTTTATTATTATTATTATTATTATTATTATTATTATTATTATTGGTCTATAAAATATGTTTTGTAATTTTCTTTGTGAAATTTGAAGATATTTTTTAGCTAGCTTCAATTGGTTAGAAATAGAATCATATCGATGAGAGGCAGGGCTTATAAATAATTGTAATAAGGATAATATGATATATATGTTATAAAAAGAATTATAATTTATCATTTCGATAAATATCAATAAAGAAGAAAATTTTTATACCCGGTAAAGAACGGGATACTTGATGAAATGAGAATTGAGAATGATGTGAAATGAGAATTGAGAGAGAATGATGTTTTTGTTTCTTCTTATTATTGAAGTTATGAATGTGTGTAAATGATCAACAAACACATCTCCTTATATAGGCATTAAGCATACATAGTGGCAAATTAGGTCTTCAATTAATTATGTACACTATATTGATAGTGCACCACTATGTTGATAGTGCACCACTATGTTGATAGTGCAATCTTTTGATTTTTGCAACACTCCCCCTTGAAGACCAATGTCACTATGTCTCTTATGTCGTGTCTTCTGTTGCCTCGTTAAAAACCTTTCTAGGAAAACCCATTGGGAAAAACCATAGAAGGATAAAAAGAGTGCAACCACTTATGCTCCCCCTCGAATGATCATGAGTCATCTTGTAAATCTCGTTGATGACGCATTCCAATGTTATGGATATGTTTCCTGAACGTAGTGGTAGGTAGCGACTTTGTGAAGAGATCAGCAGCATTGTCACATGATCGAATATACTTGACTTCAATGACTTTAGCCTTCTCAAGTTCCTGAGTGTATGAAAAGAACTTTGGAGGGATATGTTTGGTTCTATCACTTTTGATATATCCTTCCTTTGTTTGAGCGACACATGCAGCATTATCTTCATATAAAATGGTTGGCTCCGTATTTTCGTGGATCCCACTGCTTGATTTGATGTGTTGGCTTATTGATCTCAACCATACACATTCTCTACTTGCCTCATGGAGTGCAATGATTTCAGCATGGTTTGAAGAAGTTGCCACAAGTGTCTGTTTCTGAGAACGCCAAGATATAGCAGTGCCTCCGATCATGAAAATGTATCCAGTTTGTGATCGGGCTTTATGTGGATCTGATAAATATCCTGCATCTGCAAAACCAATCATTTGACCGTTTGAATTCTTAGGATAAAATAAACCTAAGTCAATAGTCCCTTGGAGATAGCGGAAGATGTGTTTAATCACATTCCAATGTCTTTTCGTAGGGGACAAACTGAATCTTGCCAAAAGATTAACGGCAAATGATATATCGGGCCTTGTACAATTCGCTAGGTACATAAGGGCTCCAATGGCACTAAGATATGGTACTTGAAGATCAAGTATCTCTTCATTCTCCTCATGTGGTCGAAATGGATCATTTTCGACTTGGAGTGATCTAACGACCATGGGAGTACTCAATGGATTTGCCTTATCCATGTTGAATCGTTTTAGTACTCTTTTGGTATATGTGGACTGATGCACAAATATACCCTCTTGAGAATGCTCAATTTGTAGGCCAAGACAGTATTTCGTCTGTCCGAGATCTTTCATCTCAAATTCTCTTTTTAAATAATTTGAGGCCTTTTGTATTTCCCCTTGAGTTCCTATTATGTTTAGATCATCAATATACACCGCGATAATCACAAATCCGGATGTTGTTTTCTTGATGAAAACACATGGGCATAAAGGATCATTTACATATCCTTCTTTTGTTAGATACTCACTGAGACGGTTGTACCACATGCGTCCAGATTGTTTTAACCCATATAATGATCTTTGTAATTTTATTGCACATAACTCTTTAGGTTTGGAACTTAATGCTTCTGGCATTTTAAACCCATATGGAATTCTCATATAGATATCAGTATCTAATGATCCATATAAATATGCTGTAACAACATCCATGAGACGCATCTCTAGATTTTCATTAGCCGCTAGACTCATTAAGAATCTAAACGTGATTGCATCCATAACGGGGGAATATGTTTCCTCATAATCGATCCCAGGTCTTTGAGAAAATCCTTGAGCCACAAGGCGAGCTTTATATCTCATAATTTCATTTTTCTCATTTCGTTTTCGAATGAAGACCCATTTGTATCCAACCGGTATCACATCTTTGGGTGTGAGTGTAATAGGTCCGAATACATTTCGTTTATTAAGCGAATCAAATTCAACTTGTATAGCATCTTTCCATTTCATCCAATCTTGTCTGTTTTGACATTTATATACAGACATTGGTTTTGGATCATCGTTTTCCTCATTTATTTCCTTTGCCACAAGGTATGAGAAAACGTCATCGACTACATTCATTTCAGTACGATTCCATATCTTTCCATTATGAATGTAGTTTATAGAGATCTCATGATTTCCTTCATGAAGCTCTGTATTGTCGTTAGACTTATGATTCGTTTCATCCAAAATACTTTCAGTAATTTTGGGATCATTATGCTTATCAGCTTCTCTTCGTTTTCTAGAATTTTTATCCTTAGAACCAACGGGTCTACCACGCTTCAAGCGGGTTCTAGACTCACGTGTATTATCTGCTCTTTCATGTTCATTTGGTATCTCAATTCGAGCAGGAGCATTTGCAGCCGGTATATGTGATTTCGTTACCGTTTTAGTATCTGCAAATGCATCAGGTAGCTGGTTTGCGATACTTTGCAAATGCATAATTCGTCGAACTTCTAGTTCTGACTGTCTTGTAGGAGGATCAAGGTGTAGCAAAGATGGCACACGCCATTCTATATCCTTTCCTACTTTGTTATTTTCTCCCCCTAGAACTGGGAATACTTTTTCATCAAAATGACAATCGGCAAATCGTGCCGTAAAGACATCACCAGTCTGTGGTTCTAGGTATCGTATGATTGATGGGGAATCACAACCAACATATATTCTCATTCTTCTTTGTGGTCCCATCTTTGTACGTTGTGGTGGTGCTATAGGCACATATACCGCACAACCAAAGATTCTTAGATGGGATATATTTGGTTCTCGACCAAAAGCTAATTGTAATGGAGAATATTTATGATATGCACTTGGTCTTATCCGAATAAGTGCTTCTGCATGCAAAATGGCATGTCCCCATACAGAAGGTGGGAGTTTTGATCTCATGATCAACGGTCTTGCAATTAATTGCAGACGTTTAATTAATGATTCCGCCAAACCATTTTGTGTATGAACATGAGCTACAGGATGTTCAACATCAATCCCCGTTACCATACAATAATCATTAAATGCTTTGGATGTGAATTCACCAGCGTTGTCTAGTCTAACTTTCTTAATAGGATAATCAGATAATTGAGCCCTCAGTTTGATTATCTGAGTTAGAAATCTCGCAAATGCCATATTTCGAGATGATAATAGACAAACGTGTGACCATCTGCTAGATGCATCAATTAACACCATAAAATAGTGGAATGGTCCACATGATGGGTGTATTGGTCCACAAATATCGCCTTGACTTCTTTCAAGGAACTTTGGTGATTCCTTATCAATTTTGGCTGGCGATGGCCTTATGATCAATTTTCAAAGAGAACACGCAACACATGTCATTTTATTCCCCTGATATATCTTTTGGATTTTCAGTGAATGACCATGTGAGTTCTCCATAATATTACGCATCATTGTGGTGTCCGGGTGACCGAGGCGATTATGCCATAATGTGAAATCTTCTGGATTTCTTTTAACCACTAGATATGATTCGATTGCACTTATATGAGTATAATGCAATCCTGAAGGAAGTTTTGGAAATTTTTCCAGTATAAGTATTTTTCCGGATTTATCGGAAGTTACATACATATACTTTTTTCCATTCTCAGTCGCAGACTGAGTATCATATCCTTGAAGGTATATGTCTTCGAAACTCAACAAATTCCTTTTAGAATTCGGAGAATATAAGGCATTATTTATGGAAAACTTGGTTCCATTAGGCAATATAAAGTTTGCACTTCCACTTCCCTTAATTAAGTCTGTAGGACCTGATATTGTATTGACAATAATGTTTGTCGGTTTTAAATTAGAGAAGTATCTCTTGTCCTTCAGAATAGTGTGTGTTGTTCCACTATCTGGTATACAAATTTCTCGAACCATTTCCTTGGGTATCGATTCATCCATTTCCGCTGAAATTAACAAAAATTAGATGATAGAAAGTAAATTTTATTTATTAGAAACTACGCTTAATAATCATGCATTACAATATTAAAAAAAAATTATTCGTTGAAAACAGAAATACATAATGGCATAACCGGAGATCTTTCAGCAGTCTCATTATTACAAGCATTTTAGTTATCCGCTATAGCGGTCTCATCAAAGTCATTTGCAAAGTCGGGAGAATCAAGGTACGATGTACCGTCAAAGTGTTCCGTGAGGTTCACTTCTTTCCCTTTGCCTTTGGTGGACTCTTTGTATAACTTGCAGAGATGCTCGGGAGTTCGACACACATTGGACCAATGTCCTTTGCTTCCGCATCTGTAACAGATGCTATCACGCTTCTGTGCGGTGGTCTCTTGAATATCTTTTCCTTTGGGGGTTTGTTGAGAACGAACCCATTGGAAAGAATTTCTCCCACGTGAACTGGAATTTTTTCCACGTCCGCGTTTGAATCTGTAGCCACGACCCCGATAGGTTTGACTTTTCTCTTTCGGATTCTGAAAATCCGTTGCATTCACCTCAGAAAATGCTCTGGCTCCCGTAGGGCGAGAGTTGTGATTCTTTATGAGAAGATCATTGTTTTTCTCTGCGATGATGAGTGTTACAATCAACTCAGAGAACCTTGTGTATCCGCAATTTCTATACATTGCTTGTAGGACACTATGTTCTTTGTGGAATGTGAGGTATGTCTTTTCGAACATTTCTGCTTCGGTGACAAGTTTACCACAAAATTTTAATTGTGATACAATCCTCAACATAGCGGAGTTATACTCCTCCACTTTCTTAAAATCCTGAAATCTTAGGTTTTTCCACTCTTCCATCGCATGAGGGAGATTTATCTCCTTCAGATTATCGAACCTCTCTTTCAGAGCTTTCCAGAGCTCTGTTGGGTCTCTGATGTGCGCATAGTCATGCGTCACATTTTCATCCAAATGTTTCCGTAGAAATATTATTGCCTTTGCCTTAGCTTGGGCGGATGAATCATTTCCCTCAATGATGGTATCGGATAAATTTTCCGATTCCATATAGAGTTCCGCATCGGTTGTCCATGCTATATAATTAGCTCCAGTAATTTTGAGAGCTGGAAACTTAAGCTTCTCAACGGTGGCCATTTGATTTCTAAAAGCAAAATGAAAAACATTATTATTAGAAATATAATATAATTTTAGAAACCGTATACATTAATCATAATTGCAATTACAAAGAACATTAAAGCATAAACGAGTAAGCCGATAATTATGATAAACTCTTCGCGAGTAAATTCTCCAGCGAAGAGACCATAAATCGCGGTAAGAAATACACCGATAATAAAAATAAAAAACAAGCGAAACATTTTTCTTAAAAATGAGAACAAAATAAATTCTTGTAGAAGAGATTGGAAGAAGATAAAATGTTTGAGTGAAATGAATGAATGAAAAATAAGTGTATTTATAGATTGAAAAATATTGTTCATAGCAGTTAACTAGCCGTTTTTTAAAGTTAAAATTTTGAAAAATATTTTGAAAATTTTTCTTTGTGACCGTTGTAAAAACGGATGAGAAAGAAAAATTAATCTGAAAATATTTGATAATCAATCAGATAGATTTACCGGTTCAAATATTAATTTTAGAAAAAACTGGTTGAATATTATATATACTAGACATAAAATTAAATAGATAATTAATAATAAGGTTATGGTGACAAAATCATCCACAGGAGAATATTAAATAAATAATTAAAATAACAGATAAAATTTCAGGCGGTTAAACCGACCATAAATAATTAAGACAGTAAATAAATAAATTATGGTGTGTAAAACAACCACATAGATAAATAAATAACCAGGCGGTTCAACCGTCCATAAATAATTAAAACAGTAAATAAATAAATTATGGTGCATAAGCAGCCATAGAAATCAATAAAATATCATGCGGTTCAATCGACCATAAATAAAGCAGTAAATAAATTATGGTGCGTAAAGCAACCACCTAAAATTATTATGGAGGCGGTAGTCCGCACACCATATGGTACAATAAGTATGCATATGAAAATTGAGTTTTTTAGAGTGCTCGTGCTGATAACGTGTTATAAAAAGAATTATCATTTATCATTTCGATAAATATCAATAAAGAAGAAAATTTTTATACCCGGTAAAGAACGGGATACTTGATGAAATGAGAATTGAGAATGATATGAAATGAGAATTGAGAGAGAATGATGTTTTTGTTTCTTCTTATTATTGAAGTTATGAATGTGTGTAAATGATCAACAAACACATCTCCTTATATAGGCATTAAGCGTACATAGTGGCAAATTAGGTCTTCAATTAATTATGTACACTATATTGATAGTGCACCACTATGTTGATAGTGCAATTTTTTGATTTTTGCAACAATATACACATTATAATAAAATAAAATAAAAGATAACAAGTGCAGAAAAGATATTTTTGAGCCAAGACATTTCATGCCTCTGCATTTATTTTATTCTCAGGTTGTGATTGAATTAGATTTTCCCTTTTTGGGCTTGTACTTGTTTGGGCCTTCCCAAAACTCTCTTCCACATATTAATATATATATTTCAAGTGAAAAAAAAAAAAAACAAGTGCAGAAAAGATAATTCAACTAATTTTTGAAAGGGAAAAGGTATAAACTAGTACATGTGGTAGGTACACCGGAGTTAGTTGATTAGAATACGGAGGATTTTTTTTTTTTTGGGGTAAAATAAATAATAATGGGAATTTGCACTCTATGAATAGAAAAAAACCCAAAATTTAAAAAATAACCAAAATCCCTTTCTCTCTCTTTCTTTCTCTTCCTATCTCTCTCTACACTCTCTCTAAAAATTTAATTTTGTTTTTTGTTTTGGTTATTTGCCTAATTCTCCCAATAATAATACGTTGGATTTTGATAACGTTTAAGGTTGGTTTGTTGCCGCGGCAACATGCAATATAGTTATTTTTATTGTTGGTTGTTGTTGTATATAATGTATTGTTATTTTGTCCTTCAGCAACATGCAATATAGTAATTATATAGATACTATAATAGTTGTTGTATACTATAATGTATTATTATTTTTGTCGTCCTTCAGCAACATGCAATATAGTAATTATATATACTATAATATTTACGTTTCGTCATAATGTATATCTCAAAAATCATTGGTTTTTTCTGCAGTTTGGCTAGGCGTTTTGGAAAATTTGTATATTTTATGTCATGGTTGCATGCATTCTAAAGGAAGCACCGTGGACTTTACCAGAGAAAAAGAAAAAGAAAATAAAATGACCAAGACCTTTTTACTAATGCACAGTATTAGGAAAAAGATGATATGATTCAATGTTAATTATGATAAGGTCTATCTATACAGAGCAATCCTTATCATAGTCTGATATTTAAGAGACTCGATTATATCAGAGAATTTAGTTTTGAGTTTTTGTTTTGATATATTAAAGAGTTTAGCTCGTTTGTGAAAACACAAAAATTGGCTGAGGCGTTTTATCGATTAAATGGAAATTATCTAAGCTTCCACTGCAGCTTCGTTGACCATGTTTTTACCACGGATTTTAACTGTGGTTCATTTCAATATATCTTGAGTTATCTGGATAGGTTTAACATACAACTTCTGCAAAATTTGTTAAAAAGATGTAAGTGCAGAAAACTATGAAATAGGAACTGACACAGGAGATATTCCAAAACTAGATTTATTGTATGTTAATCAAGATGGTTACATTTATTTTGGCTTTACACAACTCTAGATGAATAGATTCCTACCAGACAAATCCTAATTCTACTCAAACCTATTCTAGGCTAAACTACCCGTGATTCAACAGTACCACTTTAAGATTCACTTGTTTGCTTATTTGTTTTTCCAAGCTCACAGAATACAATCTCACTTCTTTCAGCTCAAAATGTTAACCCTAACCCTTTTCACCGTACGCCCTTAATTATATACCCAACCCTCATAATCTTTTGTCAGTATTTGGCGATTTTCTTGTTTGGATCTTCCGTGTATATTCTCTCAAGATCTTTTCTTCAGACTAAATCTTCATGCAATCCTTCTCGAGTACGCCATGGCCACGTCAGCTCCCGCATCTTGTCACATCTTGCATCATCCTGATGACTCCGCTGTTACTCCGTTTGATCACTCAACCAATCAGCTCTGATGCTTGCATCTTTAAAAGATGCGCACCACACAGCGACTCCATGACAAAGGATCCATGGATGTTGCAATTAAGACTGCCAACTAAATAATTTTACAAAAGTAAATAAATCATCACCAAAACCATCTATAATTGTGGGGGTTTCCAAATTTGTAGCATTTTGCGCGCTAGTATACACCGATGTATGAGATTATGAATCCTAAAGAAGTTGTGGCATCTTTTGGAGATTGAATTGTGGTCAGGCTCCAAGGTTGCTCTGAAATAGTATTGACAAATTCATGGTTTGCAGAGTTTCACTTGATACTAGGATTTCTGAACTAAAACTCTAGAAGGACCACCCTTAGAAAGAAGTGCAGATTCTTTATAAATAGGAAGAGTCCCAGGAATAGCCATAGTAATTAGTTAGCTCAATCGTGGATTCAGTTGTAGTTATATTCTATGTCGTAGCTAGAAAGATATGAGCAGTCTCTGTTGTGGCTAAATTTTTTTTTGTGGTGCTCGGGCCAAAGTAAATAGTACTACAGGTTGCAATGATATTAGGCATAACCTCAAAAGTTGTTGCAGTTTGTGGAGATATATAATTAGCCACTTTGGGTGCTCGGGAGACATGAATGTCAGAGGCCAAACGCATGTCAGGATTGTACACGGTCTTCACTTGCGATTCAGGGGAGAGTTTCCGCATACATCTTTACAAAACCTTTAAGGCGTGAAGTGTTTGAGAGTTTTAGGAATCTACTTAGAATTTTCTCTGTTACAGATAAGCTACATAAACTTGATACATCAAACTTAGTTTAGGGAGAGTTTGTGATAAAAGGGTTCTGTGAATTCCCTGCTGGTCGCTTAGCTTATGCCGAGATCTGAGCTACCTGAGTGTCAAGCTGCTTCACATGAGAGGAGAGAGCTTCAAACTTACCATTGAGATCATTGTACATACTATCCACCTTGACATTGATCCCGTTAGAAGACTTTTGCTGATTCAGTAAAAGCTGATGCATCAGAACCTTGAGTTCAATGTATTGAAAACCAGACCAGACCGGAGGTCGGACTGGATTCGACCGTGAACCGGCCGGCTACCCGGGTTGGGTTGACCCGGGTTTGGTTTTTTTTTTTTTTTTTAAATTTCCAGTTTTTCATATTTAATTTTTTTTAAGATTAAAATTTATAGAAACAAATACTAGTTTTGAATTTAGTTAATTTTTGTAATGGTTTAATGTTTTAATTTTTTATTTTTTTACATATAAACTTAACTATTTTTTATTAAACTTTGTCTTTGAATAGTTTTTTTGTTATTAAAATGATTTTCTTTATGATTAATTTTTAAAAATATGTTTATTCAAAGGCTATATTATATATTTGGATATTATAGTTATATAAAAACTATTTATATTACTATTTTTTTTAAAACTATTAAATCCGATTCGACCGGTTCGATCCGGTCGGACCACATTGACACATGACCCAAAAGTTTTTTCGGTTCGGTCGCCGGTCCGGTTTTAAAAACATTGCTTGAGTTCATCCTGAGAAGTACTTCCGGAACTCACAGGAGCTTGAAAGTTGGTGAACTGCGGTTTCTGACCTTGGAAAGGGATGAACGTTTTGCCTTGGAAACTCTGAGGTAAAGTCTTCTAGAAACCTTGATCCTGAGGTTTCTGGTTTTGAAAACCTTTTTGCTGCGGATAAACCTGGTCCTGCGGGTTCTCAACGTTCGTACTCCTATAGGAAAAGTTTGGGTGACTTCTATAATTCTGGTTGAACCCACGGTTTTGCAGAAACCCTTGGCCATTCACATATCTGACCTCTTGCTGATCACAATCTCCTTCTTCACTCATCTCCTCAGAGAGTGGTTCACAATTCTCATCAACGAAGTGAACCGTCCTTTGGTTCCCTTTGAGCAAATTAACCTTAGCCGTAAGGTCATCAATCTTTCGAGAATCCATCCCACTAGATTTTGTGGTTCTATCATACTCTTGAGACTTGTTGCTAGAACTTGCAGCCAAGTTTTCAATAAGTTTATACGCACCTTCTCTAGTCTTAGTCATAAAATCACCATTACTCGTACCATTCAAAGCATTCCTATAATCCCAAACAACACCATCATAGAAGATACCCAGCAAGTTCTCATCGGTAAACCCATGGTGTGGACACTCTCTCTTGTACTCTTTGAACCGTTCTCATGCCTCAAAAAAGGACTCTCCTGAATGTTGCTGAAACGTGGAGATCTTGTTCTTTAGACTTGCGGTCTTGGTTTTAGTGTAGAAGTGGTCCAAAAACGCTGCTCTACATTACGGTTTAGTCGTGATGGATCCAGCTAGTAGCGACTTGAGCCAACGGAAAACTTTGTCCGCAAGTGAGAAAGGGAAAAGCTTGCACTTCAAGAAATCCGGGTTCATGGCATTAGAACTCGTTGTGGAGCAGATCTCCTCGAAGTTCTCAATATGGTCCATCGGAATCTCTGCGGGAAGTCCATGGAATAAATGCTGCTTAACCAGCGATATCATCTGAGGCTTTATCTCGTAGTCTTGCCTCTCAACAGCAGGAGGAACAATAGCTACTCGGTTCCGGTAGAAAGCATGAGGATTGTCCTATCCTCGATGGCACGCTGTTGTTCACGCGCGCGTAGCTGCTGTTGTTCGCGGACATGTTGCTGCTGCTTCCGAGCCACCTGCTCTTGTAACCTTTGCAGCTCAACCGCCATATCGTTATTGCCTTGTTCGTTCATGTTGACGAGATTAAACCTTGTTTTTCTGTTGACTCGTTCTAGCCTTGCAAGTTCCGGGTTACTCAAAATTACGAGAGGTATTTGACAAATTTTCCTTGTCGACCTCGAGTTCATGCACCTCGAACACACGCAAGAGAAACAAAAAGAACGAGTTAGTACTTAGTCTGAAAACGTATTTTAAAACTAGAGGTATCGAGTTGGTCCCCGTCGCAACGGCGCCAATTTGATAAAAGGGTTTTTCCCAGTTTAAGATTTCAAACCTAGAATCACTAATCCGATGTAGAATAGTTAGGTTCGTTCAAGGGACCGATAATACACTATAATCTTTTGAGATATCAATTCAGCTAAGCAAACAAAGTTGGTTTTAAGATGTCACAAATAAATCGAGCAATAAAAGTAAATTCGGTGTAAGCAATGATAATTAAAACGTTAGATCAAGGGAAAGTATCTCATGGATTAGATCATCAAGAACCAAGCAATTATTCATGTTATTACTAAAGAATCAATCTAGAACTCAACCATAAAATCATGAGGACCCACTGTCATTGCATCATCTACTTCATCAATCAATCTAACATCCTAAACTATCATTTGGGACTACAAAGAATGATGAGCATTGAAAGGATATGATTGATTTGTTCACGAGTCACCTTAACTTCAACTGTCGTTGGCTAAGGAGGAATCGTCCATCTAAGTTAATTCAAACAATTCACAACACTTTTGATGTGTAAATTAAACCTAAAATCAAAGGATACGTGATCAAGTTAGTCTAGGCGTTACGATCAACTATAGATGAAGATATCAAATATGTTTCAAAACCTATCTATGCTTAGTTCGAGAATCCCTAATCCCATCGAACCCTTAACCTAACTTGGGAGACTGCTCGCACATGGTAAATCGAACAGCAGCAAGTGAGATAAGAAATTCCATAGATAAATAAGTAGAAAAGATAAGAGTTTAGAAAACTTCAACAAAACGTGGAAGACAATCTTCAATCTTACAAAACTCTAAAAACAAAGTATCGATCTCTCTTTCTCACTTGTGTACTCTCGGTTTCTGTTGTTCGTCTCTCGGGTCTGCCTTGATCTCGAAGATATCTCCCCTTTTTAAGGGGCTTTGGCGGCTGGAATGGATTAGGGCAACTCTAGGTGGCGAAAATTAGGTTTAATGAAGATTTTCTAAAGTGGATCTTCTGCGGAGCAGGTCAGTCAATCAGGAGCGGATGCTCCTTATCTTCAGATTCTCCAAAAAGATCTCGATTCCCTCCTTTTTCGCCAAGTCTCTTTGCAAGTTTCAATTCTCCACTCCAGCCACTTTTTAGACCTAGAAAGACTCAATTATGGAATGAAAGACTAGATAAAAACCTAGAAAACAAGGGTTAGAATGCGCCAAAAACGCATTATATCAATTTCCCCAGACTTAGATATTTATTTGTCCTCAAACAAATTCAACACCAAGTGAAGGAGAAAAGTTTGAAAACGCGGGAACTCTTTCATCCTCAAAGAATCGGGTTTATAACCTTCAACCTGCAGACCACATAATCCAGATTACGTATAGCAAAGCTTTACCGAAACTCCTTAACACATTTCTCAACCTAGTCTCATTTTCCAAACACAAACTCAACGCATTCAAAATTGCGTGAGGGTCTCGCTAAATGCACCATTCAAAATTTGTCAAAGCAATTTTTTTTGTTAGAGCAATTTCAGTCCAAAATAAAGGAAGTTTCAAGGCAGGTGTAGGCCCTCTGGACTAAACTTGTAATTTCAAGTTGATAACAGTGGCGGAAGCACGTTGAAGTCAGGGGTCAACTGACCCCTATAACTTCTATAAAAAAAAAAAATTTCATATATGTATGTTAAATGGTTATTATATAATTTGGTTAAAGATCATTCAATTGACCTTTTATTCTCAACTTCAAGTCTTCCCTTGACCTACATTATTATTATTATTATTATTATTATTATTATTATTATTATTATTATTATTATTATTATTTTAGATTTGATATTTTAACCCTTATTTATTATTATTCCCAACTCTTTCAATATTTTTTATGTTAATCGTTATTCATGTAATTATTTTGTTCTCTTCTAGATCATATGAATACTATACTATATACTTAGATAAATATATATTTTGAAAAGCAAAAAAATATCCATATGGTCATATGTTTTCACTCACCAATATTTAGTAAAACAAAATATATATACATATATTGATAAATAATATAAAAATATTTATATAACTTATTCAAAAGGTAAAGGTAAATATTTCTAACATATAATTTTTATTTCAAAAAATAACTATAATTTATGAGATTTATTAAAAATTATTGTTAATAATTAAATTCTTAAATAAATAATTGAATTTAGTTATATAATTATTTTAATAAATGACCTATAAATAATAATTCTGGCTCCTCTTGATAGTGTATAAAACCCGTTGGACTTGAGCCTGACTGGTTTAAACGCAGCGGGTGCAGTTGCAGTTGCGGGAATTTGCAAAACCGGGTGGTTGCGGTTTCAAGCGTTATTAAGCGAGTTATATGACTGGTGCAGCAGTTGAAAATGGGTACGGTTGCGGGATACTTATGACTGGTTGACTAGCGGATGCAAAAGCGGTTAAACAACAAATTAAAAATATAAATATATTATATAAAACATCAAAATCTATATTATTATAATAGAATATAAAATTATTAAGCTAACATAAGTATTAATAAAAATTTATGTGTATTTTTAATAATTTGGATGAAAGTTATGATTTAATTGGAAATATTGTCTCTTTTGTACAAAAATTAATGTTAGATTTAGAAAATTTTAGTTTATTAAATTTATATATATATTTAGAAGATTTAAAAATATATTTATATATTAAAAGTGTTAAATTTATGGGGTAATTACAAAAATGCCACTTTTTGTGTGCACATTTACAAGAATGCCACTTAGAGGTATTCATTTACAAAAATGCCACTAATTATTGATTTATAAAGTCTATATCTTAAAATTCTAAAGTCTAAAAAATGTTTTGACACCTAAAACCCCCTAAACACTCAAAACTAAACTCTAATATCACATAGTTAACCCAAACATTAATTATATAATGAAAAAATAATTTTTAAAAAGTGGTATTTTTGTAAAGATTTCAAAAATGTGGCATTTTTGTAAAGTGGCACTTGGAAAGTGGCATTTTTTGAAATTTCTCTAAATTTATTCATAAATTTCATAATTATAATATTCAAATTTTCAATTTTCAATTTTTTTTATATATTTTTTGAGGTCAACCTTCTTGTTTTATATATTCTTTTATATTTTAGATGAATTTTTATCATTTTTAAATAAAATTTTATTTTTTTTATTTTACTTATTATCCATCCGCAACCGCCAGCAACCGCAAACGCTAGCAAAAAACAGCTTTTAATTTTGAGTGGTTTTGAGCGATACGGAACGGTAGAAAACGTTTTGTATGATTGTTATGAAATGCTAATAACCGCTATCATCCGTATATGCTTCGTTTGCGGGTGGTAGCGGGCGAACCAATCAAACCGTCCTCGACTCCATTCATATATCCACTTGGTTATTTGTTTGGAAGCGGAGACGGTGGCGTGTTTCTAGTGTTAACCCATGTCGTTTACGTTGACCCTAAATGAAAATGCTTTCCTTGCTCTTTACGTCACCATAAAGAGTGAGAATTTAAAAGTAAAAGGGTTTTCCATTGGTTAAAACGATATGATGATAGAAAAATCTCTTCTGTTATCCATTAATGTTGTTTAGTTTTCAAAAGAAAATTTACAAATCAAAACTTCTTTATTTAAAGCCAAACGAAAGGTCTTAATGGTCAGACGTTATTTATTTATATAGATGCACGTAAGTGTCACGAAACCGTTATCTTCTTCATTTTTGTTGTCCCTTTTTCTTAACAGATTCCTTCCTAACAATATCGATGCAGAAGGTGTAAACAGATTCTCTCGTTTTATTTATTTATTTTTTTTTCTGAAGCTAAATCTAAACCCCAAACATAAGCATATCACAAGAAATAAGAATTATGAAAATGCAAACGTTCTTTTCTGGTAATTTTCTTGATTCACGTGGCATCTCAATATCCACTACTCCGGCCATCTAGCCACAACGCAGATGCGACCTACCTCAATCTATCTCTTCTATTTTCACATGAAATATGTTCAGTTTGGCTCTCTTCGTGTCGCCCACATTTCATCAAGTGATCAACTCGCTGATGGTCTTACAAAATATCTCCAACGGTCACAGTTCAACATCATGCGTACCAAATTTGGTTTAAACTGCGCCTATGTTGAGTGGGAGAATTAAGGTTTATAGAAATTACCGTGATAATTTGTATCCCCTATAGTTTTTTTGTTTTTTTTTAGACATCTTGTATCCCCTATAGTTATTATATATTAGCATATATTCTCGGTTTCTACGTACAACTTAGGATTATATCTACTGATACTTGTTAAAATAATTGTTTCTCATTTATATGTCTACAATATTAACAAGGAAAGGTATATACCTATAAATATACAAGACTAATTTAATGTTGTATACATATATAATTGGGTAATATCCCAAATCTCTCTAACGGCTATATGATGAATCTATATCACTCCTTCCCAAATACGCTTAATATTTACACAATACTTTTTACTCCTCTCTTTCTCAATTCAATACAACTAGAATACTTAGTGCTTCCTTAAAAACAAAATATTGATTAACAAATGTATAACTCAACGAGAACTCAACTCCGTGAAGACATTGCCCATTGACACTGTACTGTCTTCAGATAAGGATTCATTCCTTATGAAAGCAGGAGCCTTAGGTAAAGGAATGGTGATATTCTCACTGCCAAGCCAAATTATTACCGAGCTCATGGTTGGCGTCTTTGTTGCATTCTCCTGAACACACAACAAACCAATCTAGATCAACTTAATGATCTCGTTACTCGGATTCTCTACCACCAAGAAGGGATCAATTATACTTTCAGGTCTTCTTTCAACCCATCTCTTCCATGCCTGACCCAAAAGAAAAAGATATGTTCTTACTTTCTCTACCTATGTTAGAAGATACGAAAGGAGGGACGACCAAGAAGACTGATATGTGAAGAAACTTACAAAAGCTGCAATTCCTTCTCCCTCAAAGCTATTGTTTCTTTCACCACTTATCATCTCTAGAAGCATTACACCGAAGCTAAATACATCAGATTTAGCTGAGATTTGCCCGTGATTCAGGTATTCCGGAGCCATATATCCACTGCGTTTATGCAAAATAATAACGTTAATTTATGGTGAGCCATATTTATGAATCTTTAAAATTGATTGATATGTTTTTACCGGGTTCCAGCTATTCGTTTGGTTTCAGCTCGAGTCTCATCAGTGTCGAACAACCTCGCTGTCCCAAAATCTGCAACTTTAGGGTTCATCTCTGCATCTAAAAGGATGTTGCTTGCCTTCAAGTCTCGGTGAATAATCTTCAGATGAGAATCTTCATGGAGATAAACAAGACCTCGAGCAACGCCTTCTATAATTTTGAACCTCACCCCCCATGTAAGAAGCGAACGCTTCTCTTTATCTGTAGTGTCAAAGATATTACTTTTGCAAAAAGTTTCTTTTGAAGGAAAGGATGAGTGTTTAGATGTCAAAGACAAACAGGTGTTTTTTGAAAGGCTCACCAAAGATAAAGTGATCAAGACTTGAATTAGGGACAAACTCGTAGACAAGCTAGAACCTCTTCTTCTCCTTCATTACAGAACCCAAGAAGCTTAACCAGATTCCTATGCTGGAGTCTTGTCAAGAGTGAAACCTCATTCTTAAACTCCGTATCTCCTTGTCCTGAACCTTTTGTTAATCTCTTTACAGCTATCTCTTGGCCGTTTGGTAATGCCCCCTGAAACCGGTTCTCAAGATCTATTACCCATTTAAGATTAAGATTGATCAATAATTCATAATTAAAAGAAAAAAAAGAAGCTATCACTACCTTATAGACCGTACCAAATATCTCTTGTCAGTTTTCCAAACATGTCTTGCACTCTTGGGAAGTTATGTCGGGCGTGCATTGCATCAGCATGTATACATTTGGAAACTCCGTGAACTCGGCTTTTACAGCACCAAAGTGCTGACGAAGTAGCGAGGAAGTTTCAGCTTCCGTGGCAGTCTGGATAGTCCGATTAACCGTTGCGTCCCACTGTTTAGTGAAAAGGGTCATGTCCTTGGATGGTTCGATACTATCTAGACTTGGGTGTATGACAGCAGGTCGAAGCTCGAGGTTCCGGAAAGTTGAGTGGTTTGAGGAACGTACAAGACACGTAACATGGTTGTTTGCATCGTCATTGTCCCACTTGAACGAATCCATGCTATTTGGACAAGTCTTTTGTATCTCCTGAGCCACTTTTTTGACACAACTAATACATGCTTGTTGCTCGTAGCCTCTTGCGCAGAAGACAAGAACGTGAACTCTGTTGGGATTTTGGCCGAGTGAAGCGTTGTAGAATCCACCGTTGGCAACTACTTTTGAAGCAAGCGTCGAAAAGAGATTGTGACGATTCTGAGCGTAGCTGCTGTTAGCGTTGAAAAAGCTTCCGGCACACCCGACGGCATTAACTTCGAGGTTTTGAAAGACAAGAAGAAGAGCAGAAGCAAGGAAGATCATCAAAGAAGGACCTTTTCCCATTTTTTGCTAAATATTAATGATTGCAACTTTTATTTTCCCCAGTTATATTTATATACCTGATACGAGACTAAGTCTGAGAAATTGTGTATTGATCTTCTTCTTTATTTAATCTGGTCAAAGAACTTTGATCGTTGGTCGTTGGTTGTTGGCTGCGTGGATATGCTTTTTTATGTTTTGGAAAGGGTCAGCTGCAACTCATCTTATATATGGTTACGTATAAATGAATTATGAAGATGAATTGCAGTTAGAACATTACTAAAATAATTCCGATCCTACGCCACTCATCTTCTTAATTAGCTTCTTGGTTTCATGTTCAGTTATGTTCCCTGTGGTTCATGATAGTTAGTTTATTACTATACAATCTGTAGTATATAGATACCGTTGTCGTTGTATAATACAAGGCAAAAGTTCTGCACAGTGTGGCATTTGTCATCACAGAAGTCAAGACTTGCTCTCCAATAATTTTCCACATATATGAAGGTGGATCATATCATATCATATATATATGTAATTAGACATTTGTCCATGTGGCACCTGCGTAAAAGTGATTTCTCGAGAAAGTGGGGTAGATTTTATTGCTTCCCTTATATTTAGATAGGTGATATATATGAGAAAAGGAGTGCTTATCAAAAGTCTGATAAATAGTATATATATTTCGTTTTTGTTCTGGTCAAAGAAATGTCTTTCTTTGTTGAGTGCTTTGATGTGATTTTTGTATGTTCTGCGAGGGTCAGCTGCAATTCATCTAATGGATAAATGATATATGAAAATAAATTGCAGTTAGCACATTACTAAAAATAATTAATGATCCTATGTTACCCATCTCAATTAACTAGAGGTTGTCGTCACTGCGCACCTGCAGGGGGCGTGCCACTTTGTTGATTTTGTCTACTGTTTTTGAACATTTTGCTTTATTTTCTTTGGTCACTATTTATTTTAATATTTACTTTAAATATAATTACGCTAATTTAGACTTTATCGTTGTTAACTTGTTATGGGGAGCGAGGGCTTGCCATAAACTCGAGTGATCTAGATGGTGAGACCGCAACGAGATTCCGCCACTCTAGTGGATGAATCGATCAAAAATTCTATTTTGCGCCTGTGGGGAGAGCTCTTCCCATGTTTAGACACACGTGCGGTTGACTCAGCAAGTTTGGTAAATTCGCCTTGCGTATGGTGTCACCTGATCTAACTGCGCCGGGTGTTTCATCATGCAGACCAGAGACGGGATTTAGTGGTGTTTCTCCCAAGGATGCGGCGTACAAAATCCGTTGATTTTCCCAGAACTCCTTGCACTCATCCCATTCATCTCCATCTCAGGCATTGACTTCCATCACCTAGCACTTAAACTGATGCTAGCCTTTTGTGGAGCTCCCCACTGGTTCAGTGATCTTTACTGCGCAATCCAGTAAATCCTCCAGTTCATTTTCTCTAGTTATTCTCTAGCTATGTGAGGGACATCATCTATCCACCTCTTTCTTGCGCTGATTGTTCGGGATTTTTTTGTCAGATTGTTCCAGTGTGGTCAACTGGTCATCCGTCGACTAATTCTTCATGGAATAGATCTTTAGCTGCATATGTTCCTGTTTAGCTGATTTTTAGATCGGCGATTTAGTTGTTCAGTGTTCTCCTATATTGCTGGTAATGAGTCGACAGGAAACAGTGATGCTATATCCCTTTGGGTATGGTTCCTTTTTCTACGTAGTGCTTTTGGATTGATTGGTTAGTGAAATTTCGGCCCCAACAAAATGAGAAGAAAAACTTATAATATATTATAATTTTTTTCACAAAAGAAAAAAGATATACATATAATTAAAAAAAAAAAGATAATAAGAACGGAAAATTATTCAACTAATTTCTAAAACGGAAAAGCTATGAAATTAGTACATGTGGTACGTCGGAGCTAGTTGATTAGAATAGGGAGAATTTTGATAATTTTGCTTCCTTCACCAACATGCAATATAGAAATTAAGAGGGTGTTTTTCATTTAACTATTTTAGTTGATTTAAAGTTTAATATGTCCAAATATGGGAATATAACAAATGGATTTAATTCCATGCATGCATCCTAGAGAAGCACCGTGGACTTTACCCTAAAAAACAAAAGGAAGCACCAAAAAAAAGACCAAGACCTTTCCACTTGATTTTTTGTTTTGAATTGTTGAAGAGTTTAGCTTGTTGTGAAACACACAAAAATTGGATTTCTTAACTGACAAAAATCCCTGGTTGGCATTTGGCAATAGAGTTTCACTCTGAATTTCTGAAGTAAAATTAAGGACCATCCATAGCAAAAAATGTGCAGATACTGTATACAATATTTACAATTCTCTTCTCAATTCAAGACAATTATAATACTTGGTAATAGCTTAAAAATAACATATTGGTTAACAAATTTATAACTCAACGAGAACTTAACTCCGTGAAGACATCATTACTCATTGACATTGTATCATCTTCAGATTGGGATTGATTCCTTGTGAAAGCAGGAGCCTTAGGTAAAGGAATGGTGATAGTCACACTGCCAAGCCAAACTATTACAGAGCTCATGGTTGGTCTCTTCGTTGCAATTTCTTGAACACACAACAAACCAATCTGGATCAACTTAATGATCTCGTCAAATGGCTTCTCAACCAAGAACGGATCAATTATCATCTCCGGCCGTCCTTCAGACCATCTCTTCCATGCCTGAACCAAAACAAAATACATATATTCTTACTTTCTACATAGGTTTGAAGATACGAAAGGAAGGACCAAGAAGAAAAATATGTGAAGAAACTTACAAAAGCTGCAATTCCTTCTCCTTCAAAGCTATTGTTTCTTTCACCACTTATCATCTTTAGAAGCACAACACCGAAGCTATAGACATCAGATTTAGCTGAGATTTCCCCGTGGTTCAGGTATTCGGGAGCCATATATCCACTGCAGTTGTGCAACTACGTTAATTGATGGTGAGCATATTTATGTGTCTTCAAAGTTTATTTAGATGTTTTTACCGAGTTCCAGCTATTCGTTTTGTTTCAGCTCGAGTCTCATCAGTGTCGAACAACCTCGCTGTCCCAAAGTCTGCAACTTTGGGGTTCATCTCTGCATCTAAAAGGATGTTGCTTGCCTTCAAGTCTCGGTGAATAATTTTCAGCTGAGAATCTTCATGGAGATAAACAAGACCTCGAGCAATGCCTTCTATAATTTTAAACCTTATCTCCCAGGTAAGAAGCGAACGCTTCTCTTCATCTGCAGATTTCAAAGAGACATTTTTATTGCAAACACTACAAGAAATCAGCCTGTATTCCGACGGAAATTCCGACGGCCAATATTTCCGTCGGAATTTTGCGACGGAATACCGACGGATTTCCGATTAAAATCTAGTCCGTCGGTATTCCGTCGCAAAATTCCGACGGAATACCGACGGAATACCGACGGTCTTCTCTGCTGTCGGTATTCCGTCGGAAATCCGTCGGGATAAACGACGGATTTCCGACGGAAAATAATCTGTCGTAATATTCTGACTACTTTCCGACGGATTACCGACGGAAATCCGATATTTTCGATGTCGGCAAATTTGAGTGGTTACCAGTCGTTAGCGGTGGCCGATGGGATTGGTGGGGTGTTATGTCGGAGTTTTGTGACGGATTTCCGACGGAGTACCGACGGAAATCCGTTCTATATAACAAACTTCGTGTCTTCGTTCATTCATAACACAATTTTACAATTCAAAAAAATTTGTTAGCGATGAGTTCATATTTTCGGTTTTGGATGGACGAGCCAATGATGGATATGGGCTCGAACTTATTAACATCCGCTTACGCTGCAGGTATATGCGAGTTCATGAATTTACCCAGAAACCAAGATGCAGCAAAAAAAGGTCAGGATATCAAATGTCCATGTTCTAATTGCTGTAACAGAATTAGTGTTGCGGTTCATACTGTTTGGAATCACTTATATAGATATGGATTTAGGCCGGGATATAAGGTTTGGTTTTTACATGGAGAAAGCAATTACGAATATGGTAGTACTAGTAGTAATGCACCTTATTTTCCGGATAGCGTAGAAGAACGTACAACGGAAGTAGATGTTGGGGTAAGTACGGTTGCGATGGTTAACGACGCGTTTAGAGAGAATTTGCAGTCGGGTGGTTATGAGGGTGATAGGGTTGAAGAACCTAATTTAGAAGCTCGAAGGTTTTTTGATATGTTAGACGCATCAAAGCAACCACTGTACAGCGGTTGTAGGGAAGGGCATTCACCGTTATCTTCTGCTAGTAGGATGATGAACATGAAGACCGATTACAATTTGTCCGAAGAATGTGTTGATGCATTCGCCGAGTTTGTGAAAGATGTTTTGCCAGAGGATAATCTTTCTCCAGCATCATACTACGAGGTCCAGAAACTTGTTGCCGGTCTTGGTTTGCCCTACCAGATAATAGATGTGTGCATCGACAACTGCATGCTATACTGGAGGGAAGATGAGAACAGGAAAAAATGTAAATTTTGTCGTCAACCACGGTTCCAAGACACAAGTGGCAGAGTGAAGATTCCTTTCAAACGGATGTGGTATTTACCATTAACAGAGAGGTTGAAGAGGCTGTATCAATCAGAACGCACTGCTAAGGCTATGAGATGGCATGCAGAGCATAATCAAGATGGAGATATTACGCATCCTTCTGACGCAGAAGCGTGGAAACACTTTCAATCGGTATATCCAGATTTCGCATACGAACGCCGAAATGTATACCTCGGCTTATCCACTGATGGTTTCAACCCATTTGGAAAGCATGGAAGAAAATATTCATTGTGGCCGGTCATCGTAACACCTTACAATTTGCCTCCTTCTATGTGCATGCGGCGAGAGTTCCTGTTTCTCTCAGTTCTAGTTCCTGGGCCAGATCATCCAAGACGATCACTCGATATATTCCTCCAACCATTGATCTATGAGTTGCAGATGTTGTGGGAGCATGGTGTTGAGGCATTTGATGTTTCAATCCAGCAGAATTTCAACTTGCGTTCGGTTCTTATGTGGACCATTAGCGATTTTCCGGCGTACGGTATGTTATCTGGATGGACAACGCATGGAAGATTGGCATGTCCTTATTGCCAAGACAATACTTCAGCATTCCAATTGCAGAACGGAAGGAAGACTTCATGGTTTGATTGCCATAGGTGTTTTTTGCCGGCAAATCATCCATATCGTCGGTCTAGAAGACATTTTAGAAAGAATTTTCCAGTGTTTACTGGTCCACCTCCGGAGATAGATGGTCGCAGCATATTGGAACAGTTACGAGATTTTGGTGCAGAGCGAACTCCTGAATGTGGGGGTAATGGCCATCACCCCGTCAACGGCTGTGGGGAATATCACAATTGGCATAAGAAAAGTATTTTTTGGGATTTGCCTTATTGGAAAGATCATCTACTGCGGCATAATCTAGATGTCATGCATGTTGAAAAGAATTTCTTTGACAACATCATGAACACCATTTTAAATGTACCAGGAAAGACAAAAGATAACTGGAAATCTAGATTAGACTTGCCATTGATTTGTTCAAGGGCATCCCTTCATGTTTTTCCTAATGGTAGATTGCCGATGCCTGCGTACCGGTTAGACGCGGGTAAGAAGGAAGTTTTCTTTGAATGGATTAAAAATTTTGTTAAATTTCCTGACGGCTATGCATCTAATCTGCGTAATTGTGTGGATACGACGGAAGGGAAGTTTATTGGAATGAAGAGTCATGATTGTCATGTTGTGATGCAACGTCTTTTGCCATTTGCATTTTCTAATCTTCTTCCTCAAGACATCCATCAAGCAATTGGAGGTATATTTCATAATTTTCTTTAGTTTATTACTAATATAATGTTACTATATATGTACTAACTTGATTACTTTTCTTTTGTAGGAGTTGGGGCTTTCTTTCGAGATTTATGTTCACGGACACTAACAGCGGACGGAATCCGGTCTTTAGAGGCCAACATCCCGGTGCTCCTTTGTAATCTTGAGAAGATATTTCCACCGTCTTTTTTTGATGTTATGGAACATCTTCCTATTCACCTCCCACGAGAAGCAGCATTAGGAGGCCCTGTTCAATACCGATGGATGTACCCGTTCGAGCGTTACATGTTCCACCTGAAGAAAAAGATAAAAAATTTGAGCAAAGTTGAGGGATCTATTGTCGCACAAAGTCTAAACGAAGAAGTATCACACTTTGCCGAATATTACTTTCCTTCGGATGTCCGGACTAAAGGTAGACGGCCGGCGCGACATGATGATAGAGGTGAGAAAGCAGTGTATCCGGTGGTTGTACCTGAGTTGTTTGCGCAAGTGGGCCGCGTAAGTGGAAAAGGGAAGAAACGCATACTATCACCACAAGAGGTCACACATTTGCATACATATATCCTCAGAAATTGTGACGAACTTGGAGAGTATGAAAGGTACACCATTTCTCATACTAAATTTGTGCAATTATTTGTCTTCATCTAATAAAGATTGTTATGTTACAGGATATACATGTCCCTAGCACAAACTTACCATGCTGATAAGACAGATTCCGAACTTGCTGTATTAAAAGATGAAGAATTCCCGGAGTGGTTGAAATTTTTTGTACGTTAAATATAACTCCTCACTCTTATTTTATAAGTTTTTCACGTTCATATATATGTTATTGATTGCTTACTTATATTGTTTTTAGGTTTCCGAAGGTTTAGCAAGTGGTCAAACCCTCCCGACATGGTTAGTGGAGTTTTCTCATGGTTTACGCAGTACCGCGACTTCATATCCGAGATTTTGCACTAGGGGATATTCGTTCAGAATTCGTGACGAAGGACGTCAAAGGCCAACTTCGGACAATGGTATTTCGGCGCAATCAGGTGATACCATGTACTATGGCCATTTAAAAGAAATCTTGGAAATCCACTATCCAGGAATGTTGGACTTGAGGTGCATTGTGTTTATGTGCGATTGGTATGATCCATCCAATGGTAGTGGGGTTCGAATTGACCGTCTTGGTGTTATTTCGATAAATTCAAGCCGGAAATTACATCATTACGATCCATTTATCCTTGCATCTCAAGCAGACCAGGTATCAATATATTGATAGGTTTTCCGTTATATTTATACGTTAGGTTTTGTTATTCTTGTATATAAACAACATCCACCGTTTATGAATAGGTTTGCTACATTCCATATCCTCGAGTTGGGCGGAGGACAGATCCTTGGATGACGGTAACTCCAATTAATCCGCGAGGAAAAATATATGGAGTTCCGGAACATGATGCTCTACAAGTATCGCGAACCAACCAAATGTCACATGTTGAGGAGACGGATAACATTGACTTTGTCACTGATGTCACACATATCGGCGATGATCTAGTGCATTCGGATGAAGATGAACTACGTGAAGAATTTGACGACGATTCCGACTCCATCCCTAGTGAAGGTTCATCAGAAGAGTCAGATTAAACATTTATGAATAAATGTTTGTTTGGAGCTGTTTTGTACGATAACCCCTATGCGTTCCCTCTAATATAATGTACTTTATGGTAATATTCGCCAGAATCATTTATTAAATTTGCCGCCGGATTTCCGCGCGAGGGATAAAAGCTGTCCTAATTTTCGGACGACATAACGACGGAATTAGTTCCGTCGGAAATCCGTCGGAATTCCGATGTCGGCAAAGTTTGAGTGGTTACCATTGCGTTATCTGCGGCCGATGGGACTGGCGGGGTATTATGTCGGATGTTGCAGACGGATTTCCGATGGATTTCCGACGGTTTTCCGTTCTATATAAGGTTCCTCATACGTTCATTCCTGTCAACAACACAAACAATGTCTTCTAACTCTCCTAATGAAGACTCAAAAATCGTCGCAAACCACTTTCTACTTCCAAAATACTCGTGGGAAACCGAAACCCAATGCGACACACACACTGAAGAGATACCCACTTACTCGTGGGAATTTGATACGGTCTCACCAATCTCAATCGGAGATTCTTCATCAACAATAGTGCCGGACAGCCAGTGCTTGCCAAACGTCTCGTGGGAAACGCAATCGCAGTGCGACAAATATCCAGACAAGAAGAGTCTTCTCGAAGACGTACAACCATCTCGCTTGATTGAAACGTCAGATACTTACGGTGGAAGTACTTCAAATGAATGTAAGGATAACTACTATGATTATGAATTTGCCCAGAGACCAGAAAGTCCGAACTTAAATATAGATGTTAATGCAATCAAAAGAGATGTTTGCGGCGGATATTTAGAAGGTACACCGAAGAATAAAAAGGATCAGTACAATGATGATGAATTTGCCCAACGACCTGAAAGTCCGAACTTAAATATAGATGTTGATGCAATCGAAAGGGAATTTTGCAAAGGATATGTAGATTCTCCGCCAAAGAAAAAAAAGGGAAAAAAAAATTTAAGGTTCTAAAAAAGGTAAGTTTGGAGCGGATACAGAGACATATGTGTTTCAAACGGTAAAATAAATAAATTTCCTTTCGCCTTTTGTTTTTTCTCTGTTATAAAATTTCGTTATGTAAATCTTTTATTCAATTCTCGGATATATTTAAAATAATTTATGAAAAAATGTTTGGACATTTTTTTAATTAACTCTGCAATCGGGTCAACACCCGGACTTTTAAGCGATAGATTTTTCACAGTTTTCCGACGGATTGTAATTTATATTTTTAAAACAGATATCTGTGATATAAAAAAATTAAACATTTGACGGATTTCCGACGGGTCTAATATTTTTATAATATAAAAAATTTCAGAGATAAAAAAAATTAAATTAAATTAATAAAATCCGTCGGAAATCCGTCAAAAATACCGACGGATTTCCGACGGATCTAATATTTTTTTTAATTAAAATCCGTTTGAAAAAATTTTAATTTAAAAAAAAAATTATTAAATCCGTCGGAAATCCGTCGGTATTTTTGACGGATTTCCGACGGATTTTATTAATTTAATTTAATAAAAAAATTTAATTTAATTTAATATTTAATATTTAATATAACAAAAAAAACCGTTTTAAAAAATATATAATTAAAAAAAATTAAATATCCGTCGGAAATCCGTCGGTATTTCCGACGGATTTCCGACGGAACCCCTAATTTTTGCCGCCTAAGAGCCTCGATCTCATCGAAAAAAGCGGGAAAATCCGTCGGTGTCCGTCGGAAATCCGTCGGTAACCTGCAATAAAACCACCGTCTTCTTCCTCGCGATGACAGAACGAAAAGTCGGAAAAAAAACATAAAATCGCCGGAATTCGATCGATCCTCTCGGAAACACGCCGGAATCAACATATCCATCCACAATCTCAATCTCTATCACATTATCATCAATCCAATGTAAGTTTTTCGAAGTTTTTTTTTGGAAAAATATGAATTTAGAGAATTTTGTGAATTTGTTAGATTTAGGTTGTTAAAAATCAATAGAAATGTAGAAATGTACGGGTTTAGGATGTAAATTTTATTTTGTAATTTTGTAGAAATGTTAGATTTTGTGAATTTGTTAGATTTAGTAAATTTTGTGATTTAGGGAATTTTCGGGTTTATAAAATTTAGAAAAGTATGTATAAAATTATTTATTTTTGTAAAATTATAAATATTTATAATATAAAAATATTAGTAAAATTCTAAATTGTTGAAATTTTACTAAATTTTTTATTTGTTTAAATTACAAAATCCCAAATTAGGGAAAAATCGTAATTATCTAAAAATTCGTAAATGTTAAAAATCTGAAATTCCAAAAATTTTCTAAATCTGTAAATTCGTAAATGTTAATATCTGAAATCCATAATCCAAATATCCCTAAATACCTATTTAGAGAAACCTCAATTTCTCAAAATCCCTAACTCCCTAAAACTTAATTTATGAAATCCTGAAATTCCAAAAATTAATCTCGAAATTCCAAAATCCCTACTTCTCTAAATATCAATTTACATTTATTTATATTTAATATCAGAATTTATATTTATATATGTAAGTAAATGTCAACGGTATGTAAACATTTTGGAAATCGTAGGGACTATGTCCGATTTCATCACTCTACTGGATCCGGTACTTCCAGTAGGGGAGGGAGTCAGTCGCAAATCCCAGATACTAGCTTCCCGGATCCCCAAGACCCGTCTCCTCCACTGGGTACACAGCCTTCAGCTCCCACGGCCATGTCCGTTGAGGAGTTTGTTTCGCAACCTGGACGGGATAGGTTGCCTCGCCTAGATCCCGACTTGGTACCTAACACGACATGGTAAGTTTTATACTAAAAATGTATTTGATTATATTAACTTAAAAAAATATTTAACTAAATATTGTTTAGGTTTCAATTTTCGGGAAACGGGATTACGAGTTCGATCAACGCAATGACTAATTCGTTGATCACTTCCCCGTATCCCACATTTACTTCGATGCCGGTGGCAGACCAGGAGATCTGATTTCGGCAATTTGCGGTATGTTTTCTTTTCCTATTTTGTAATTTAGATTTTTATTTTCATTAAAATTGTCAATACTAATATGGGTACGTTTTTTTTTGCAGCAAGAATTTACTTGGGACCCACAATTGACTTCCCGGGTCCGACGGGAGTTCTACAAAAAAGCTTCCCGGAAATATTCGTTGAAGATAAACGAATGGAAGGACTTGTGGTACAAAGAGAGAAAAGTGCCGCGCAGATTGCAAGATAACCCCACATTATGGGGTGGACTACTTGCCCATTGGGAGCGGGAGGAGACAAAAGCAAGCTCCGGAAAGAACTCGTCTAACCGGAAGAGCGACCGGAAGGGGAAGGGACCGGCGACCCATAACCTCGGTGCGACGAGCAAAGCGTCACGTGTTCAGAAGCTGGTACGTAATTTTATAATTTTTACAAAAATTTATATTTCTAACACTTCTCATATTTCTTTCATTATCTATGCCAACAGATGGAGAGGACCGGTGTGCGTCCGTCACATCTTGACTTGGTCAAAGATGCGCACACCAACAGAAAGACGGGGGAAATTCAAGATCCCATTGCTCGTGAAATCGTGGAGAGCGTGGAGAGGCTGGGTGAGGAGTACCTCCAATCCCAACCGATCGTCGAAGGAACTCCCCCGGCCACGGAAGTTCCTCTGGAGATGATCAACGAGTTTACCTATCAGGTTAGTAACACTGTCAATTTTAATTAAATTTTAAATAAATTTAAATATAAACAACTTACAACATTTATTGATTGATTTTTTTTCGTAGGTTGCGCCTAAGCACAGAGGTCGTGTGTTTGGCCTCCCGGAAGACAGTTCTGCCACGTCCGTCAACTCTTACCGCATTCATGCAGATAGTGCGTTGAGGGCACAGAATGCCGAGCTTCTCGAGCAGGTGACCGGGTTGGAGTCCCAACGCGCACAAGATGAAGCTCGCTACGCGGAACAGCAGACGCTCTTGCAGGAACAAGTGGAACGCGTTCGGGCAATGGAAGATCAGGTGGGACGAATCCGGGATATGGAACAGCAGATGGCACGAATGCGGGAGATGGAAGAACGGATGAACGAGTTCTTCCGTAACCGATAGATAATATGTAATATTTTAATTTTCTTAAAAATATTAAAACTTAATTTTAAATGTTGTTTTTTTATTTTTATTTTTATTTTAATCTAATTTTTAATTATATTTAATTTAATTTTAATTTAATTTCTTTAAATTTAATTAAATTAAATTTTTTTTTCTAATAAATTAATTATCCGTCGGAAATCCGTCGGTATTTGTGCCGTCGGAAATCCGTCGGTATGTGCACCGTCGGAAATCCGTCGGTATTTGTTCTGTCGGAAATCCGTCGGTTTTTTCTGTCGGAAATCCGTCGGTATTTGACATACTGACGGATTTCCGACGGAATTCTGACGAATTACGGTTATTTCTTTTTCGTCGGAAATCCGTCACTATTTCCGACGGTTTTCCGACGGAATTTTTTTTTCCGACGAGATAGAACCGACCGGTTAAAACCGTCGGAAATCCGTCGGAATAAGCACTATTCCGACGGATTTCCGACGGATTTGACCGTCGGAAAGACGCCTGTTTTCTTGTAGTGAAAGAGTTTCTAAAGACTATCGAAAATGCAGGTGTGTTTCGAAGTCTCACCGAAGATGAAGTGGTCAAGACTTGAGTTGGGGACAAACTCGTAGACAAGAATCTCTTCATCTCCTTCATTACAGAACCCAAGAAGCTTAACCAGATTCTTATGTTGGAGTCTTGTCAAGAGTGAAACCTCATTCTTGAACTCCATACCTCCTTCTGTTTAACCTCTTGTTAATCTCTTGACCGCTATTTCTTTACCGTTTAGTAATACCCCCTGAAACCGGTTTGCAAGATCTGTTACTCATCCAAGACCAAGATCAATAAATATTAAATTTTTTCCAAAAAAAAAGTTATTAATACCTTGTGGACGGTACCAAATCCACCTTGGCCAAGCTTATATTCAGGCGAGAAGTCATTGGTTGCCATTAATATCATACTAAGATCAAACCGTAACATATATTGACCATCATCAGAATCAGAGTACTCTGCACTACCATCTAAAACAAATTAAAAAAAAAAAATCAAAAAAAGAAAACAAGTCTTACTCTCTACCATCATAAGGTTGATTGAAGCAAAAAAAAAAAGGGTATATTTTACCATTGAATCTCTTCTTTAAATCTCTCCTCCGAGCATTGACTATGAAGAAACCAATAAACACCAAAATATTAATGCAAGTAAGAGCCACAATTATCGCGATAATTCCTCTATTCCCAATGCTTCTTCCTGCAAAATTATCAACCCTTTATCATACATTCATACTTCCAAATTGTGGCAATGCTCTAACTCATTTGTTTTTCCTTTCTTATTTGTTGTAGAGCTCCCATTTTCCTGAGCCGGAGGTCGAGGAGGTGCAGGAACTCTTGTCACATTATCAAAAGCACCATGAAAATCATATAGGTCCCACCTGAAAAAACAGCTTGGAAGATTAACTTCTCCTCCTTGTCTTTCCCAAAACCGGTTTTTAAATAACGTCACACAATCTCCCAAATATCTCTTGCAATCTTGGGAAGTTATGTCGGGTGTGCACTGCATCAGCATGTAAACATTTGGAAACTCCGAGAACTCGGCTTTTTCGGCAGCATAGTACTTCAGTACCGAGGAAGTTTCAGTTACCGTGTCAGCCTCCAAGGTCCGGTTAGCCATTCCATTCCATTGTTGTTCGAAGAGGGTCATGTTATCCACGTCGATGCTAAGTGGACTGGGGTATATAATATCAGGTATAAGCACGAGCTTCCCGAAGGTTGACTGGTTTGAGGAGCGTACAAGACAAGAAACGTGGTCTTTCTTCATCGTTTTTGTCCCACGTGAATGAATCCATGCGGTTTTGACAATTCGTTTGTATTATTAGATGTGATGGGAGTTTAGGATTGGAAGAATTATATTTACTCTCATAAAGATTGAGTTACAATATACAAGCATATATATAGGAATACCATTAAACCTAGTTTCCTAACTAACGTAATCACAATAAGATATATACAAATCTCTAATAATATTCACAATAATATTGTTGATCTTATGGATCTTCTAGATCCTTCTACATGTATACCCCTAGCCGCGTTTTCGATACAGTCGATACAGGCTTGTTGCTTGTATGCTCTTGCGCAGATGGCAAGAACGTGAGCTCTATTGGGACTTTCGCCGAGTGAAACGTTGTAGAATCCACCATTGGCGACGACTTTATCGGCAAGAGTAGAGAAGAGATTGTCGCGATTCTTAACGTAGGTGCTGTTAGCATGGAAGAAGCTTCCGGTACACCCCACGGCGTTAACTACTTCGAGGTCTTGAAGGACAAGGAAAAGAGAAGAAGCAAAAAAGATCATCAAAGCACGGCACATCCCCATTGTTTTTGGTTAATGATAAAAAAAATAAACTTGTTATTATTTCGTTACTAGGAAACAAATCCGCGTGTTGCCGCGCGGTAAATGAAATCTTTTACTACAAATATAACTCTTTGATACTAATGTTAACGAGACCATGAGTTGATAATCCGTGAAAAAAATTGACAAAAAAACAAAAGCAAATCATTTGTAAAAGTAAACGATTGATAAAGAAATCTAACAATTGAGCTAACAAGTCATTTTCTCTGGAAAATGCTTTCAAATGTAATGGATGTTGTTTCGATACGGAAGCACAGAGGAATCATTCTGGATGTGCAATGTCGACGATGTTGTTCTTGTGAGGAATCCATCAATCAACTTTTCTTTGAATGTTCATATGCTCAAGCTGTTTGGCGCAGCTCGAATATTGTGAAGCTCTCTCTTCTTGCTCAACAATCGGAATTTGCATTTATCTAAAAAAAAAAAAAACAATCGGATATTGCAAAATTTGGAAGAGTAGGAACCTTCTCTTATACCAAAAACAGAGTAGTGAATGGAAAAATGATTACAAGAAAGCGAAACAAGATGCAGCCGAATGGATCTCTTGCAACAACATTACGAATCATTCCCAAACATCACAACCATTCCAGCAACGACGCATGACCCAATGGCAACGCCCACCAAAAGATTTTTTCAAATGCAATTATGATTGTAGATTCAAAAAAGACGGTACGACATCTGCTATGGCATGGATTATCAGAGATTTTTCACGTTTTTATCTTCAATCAGGACAAAGCACAGGCCGAGTCTGGACCACAGCTCTTGAAGCAGAACTACAAGTATTGTTAATAGCCTCACAATATGCTTGGATCAAAGGATACCGTAGATTAATTTTTGAAGGTGATAATCAAGTAGTGATGGAATTGCTCAATGGAAGAACAAAGAATTTTGGTCTTTATAATTGGATCACTAATATTCAGTATTGGCAAAGTCGTTTTCAAGCATCAGAAGTGCGACGGGTTCATAGGGGAAGCAACAAAGCTGCCGATATACTTGCTAAAAGTATAAATCCTTCTGATTCTTTTATCTTTTATTTCTATGTGCCCTCAATCCTTGTAACATCATTACATGAGTATCATCTCAGTTCATATCAATGAAAAGATCTAACGAGTTAAAAAAAAAAAATAATTGAGCTAAAAGAGTATGCATTTTAATTAGAATTTTCATACATGCACCCATTCTTACTGAAATAGATCTGCCCTGCAAACTATCATAATCTAATCCAAATTGCTTGAAACAACACAATCGTACTGCACATTTATATGTTACGTCGCAGGTGTTACACGTCGATCGAGTGATAGTTGTAGCTAATATACTTTTGCTTTTCTGTTTTTTGTATACATCGAGCTAGAAATTTATCAGCTGCCTTATCTTCCATGTTGTTACCTAATAGATATTTTCCTTTATAATGTAAGAGGATCACATACCCTTATAATTAGGAGTAGGGGTGGGCATTTTGGTTTAATTTCGGGTTTGGTTCGGGTTCGGTTCGGTTTGTTCGGTTCTAGTAAAATAGTAACTAAACTCAAACCGAAGTAAATTTGGTTTACTTCGGTTTAGTTCGATTTAGTTCGGTTCGGTTTGGTTTTAGTTCGGTTTGATTTTATTTTGAATTTTTTAAATTAAAAAAAAAAACATTTCAATGATATGACCAATTTTCTAAAATAAAATATGTAAATGCAAACTAAATACCTAAAAAAAAAAATCATGTGAAATTTAAAAAAAATCAAACTTTGATATAGTTCACTATTTCTGTCTCTAATACAAAGAAAAAATAATATAATAGTTAAAAGTAGAGAGACCAACAAAAAGATTTTCTATATATTAAACATATAAGAAACAAATTTCCACAAAGAAAAAGAACGGAACCCTTTAGTAATTGTTGGAAGAGAATAAAAGAACAAAACGAAATCTGAAAAACTTCTCTTATTCTCGACAAGTTTACATGATTACAATTGACAGACTTATATAGATGTAAAATAGACACAAGCGAAGAGTTGTGTCTTTTACCCCTTGTGACTTTTAAACTAAATAACTACCTTTCTTCTTTGACAAGTTACAACTTTTGCATACTCCCTCACGTACATGTATTATGTTATAATACATATCAACTCAATTATAAACTAACACTCCCCTTTAATTGAGTTTCCGTCTCACATTAAGATGCTTTAGTTGTCCTTAGTCTTTGGTTTCTTTACAATATACCAAACCTTCTTCTTCTCGATCATTCAGCTACTTCATCAATGGCTTCTCTCCATTCTCCAATTTCAGAGGCTTTACCGTATGAGCTGCATCTTTTCACTCCACCATTTGTGAGGTCTTCACTCCTCGTCTTCTTCAAATGTCACCATTTTTGACATCTTCTTCTTAGCCTATGTGTTTTCATTGTTTTGCAATTGACACCTTGTCAATTCTTTCTTCTTCAAACATTGAAACTCTTGGGTTTTCTCTTACCTATGAACCTTCTCCATGTCTCCATCAAGTCTCTCATGGACTTTCCTCACGTCTCCTTGACGTATCTTCTTCGCTTATCTTTGTAACCGGTTCCCATTTCAGACATTGGAACTCTTTGGATTTTCTCTTCACCGCGAGCTTTCTCCATGTCTCCTTGAAAGTCTCTCGTGGACTTTCGTCACGTCTCCTTGACATCTTAAGTGTGAATCTTCTCCACGTCTTCTTCGGTTATCACTATAACCGATTCCCGCTCCCTTTTCCTCTTAGGTAAGCAGCCTCTTTCCTTGCTTGGTGTCTTCCTTTGATCACCAGCCTCGGATTCCTTTGTCTTGTTTCACTTTAAGAACTATTTGTGTTCTCAACTTCATCGAGGGATGCCTTCTCCGCATCCTTGTTATACGACCAAGACGTTGTCGTATAAAACTCCAGATTTCTCCTTTCACAACTCCATCTCCACATCCGTATTCTCCATTGCCTTTTGAGAAAATTTCATATTTTCTTCATCGCTTTTGGAGCCTTGTTCTTGAAGATATGGCTTGTGAATGGTTGTGAAGGTTGATGGTGCTCTGTCTTGTCACCACCATCTACTTTTCTCCGGTTTCTCACCGTTGATTGTCGCCTCCATATTTCTCGCAGCCTTTGATCTCTTAATTGATTTTCAATTTTTCTGTGCGAACTCTTATGTACCTTTGTACATCTTCAAGTTTCCGTGCTCGATCCCTTCTCAATGTATCCCAAGCATCCTTCGATGTGATTGATGATGCTATACGAAGACATATCTGAACCGTGACGACCGTTAGCTTGCAAGCGTTCCATCGCCATCAACTCCTTTGTTGATTAATTCTTCCTTTGATTTTTAATTTCAGGACTTCGAATGTTTCCTTCGTTTGTGTCGGTTCGATCGGAACAACTTTTTTCCACCACCGCGTACAATTCTCTTGTACTCCACCTCCGACGCCGATGAACCCAGATCTAATCACTCAAAACAAAACTTCCTAAATTATCGGTCCAAGTCCATCGATTTTGTGTTTTCTGAATGTTTTAGATTTTATTCCAACATATAAAAACAAATAAACACAACTTTTCGTTACAGTTTTGAAAACTCACAATCCTAGATTGAACATACATGCTCGGGGTTTTTGCAAAAATGCTTTGATCTGAAGAAAATAACCATCGATTTTTCGGTCAGTGTGTTTCACTTTCTAATCATGAAATCTAGTCGACTATATTTTAACAAATCTGACAACAAAGTTTTCTAACCCAAACAAGAATCTAACAAAATTGAATCCAAAATCATTGAAAACTCTCAACAAGAATCAAGTACGAGAATATTGTTTTCTCTTGAAAAAAACACGAACCAGATCTGAGTTGATAAACGAAGCATAAATCTAGAAAAATACCCACCACTTACGACCAGTATCTGAGTGATACTAAAATCAAGACTTTATCAAAAAATTCCCGTCAGAAAAATCCCGAGAGTATCAAAACCCTTACCTTTGTGACTGAAGAAAAAAATCCTCAAACCCTAAGTAAACAACATCGAAGGGCATATATAAAAAATAAAGCCTAATACATCACATCCGAATATGCAATCAAATTTATGATGAACCTGATTTTTTTTATGTTCCTCTGTCTTTTGTAAAAACGAAAACCAGAAGACCCAGAAAATCAGATATATCGAAAGTGTGTGTGAGAGAGAGAGGCCTTTAGTTCACCTGTGAATCAACAGAGGCCGATGATCGGAGAAGCGGGTAATCAAAGAGAATAAGAAAAATAGAGAGAGAAAAATATCGGAAGCGGCCGAGTTTTCCTCGAGGATGATGATGGAATCTATCGGAAGTTGTTGGATGAATAAATTTGTGGAGAAGATCATGGATTCCCTTTATATAATCTGGCATGAGTTATGTGTGTGAAAGGTTGTGTCTTTACACGGCAACCATTGCGTTTGTTTACAAATTCCCGAAAAGAGATGACTAACAATGACATCAGCTTTTTATTTTTAAATAAATTTTGACCATCCAAAACAAATAAACAAGAGATATGAACCGTTAGATGAGATTTTTTTCCCTATAAAAAAAGGTGACGTCATCATTCTAAAAAAACTGTTTTCCTATTATATATAGATTGTTGATAAGTAATCGATTTCTGAGCTTTGTTACATTTATAGAGGTGAGATGAGAGAACCAGGTTATACGTTATATATTTATTCCGTGGTGCTTATTATTTCAAGATGTGCTAGAAACCGGATTGTAGGGGTTATTACGTAGAAGATGTGTATTGGTTCAAAGATGGAAAAATCAACCAATCATTTTCGAGAATTGCAAACAAAATATGTACAATTCGTAGCACGACAACAAAAATTTTTGAGGTGTTGACTAGTTCAATTTTATTTAAATAGGCAAACAAATTTCAGAAATTAATAAAACACAATATAATGGTTATATCAATTAATTAGTTAATGGGTATTAAATAGATGTTCGGAGATTATAAACCAAATTGAAAGGAAAGTTAGCATTAGTGTTGTATTAGTAGTTTTACTCTCCATCATGGTAATAAAACATTAACTTATGTGCCAAATGCCCTATTGTATCATCCTTTAGCATAAATTTTCATGCAGATGTGGAACAAAAAAAAAGGACTCTCCTACTTACAGTAGCATAAATTTTCATGCAGATGTGGCAGAGCAAATTGACCCACGAGAACTTCCTATTTCCAGTTTTAATTATAATCTTTCAAGAAGTACATGGCATGGAAATTTTATTATTGGAATTCCATCTTCCAAGTAGACCAGAGTGACTCTACGGAGATTATGAATCCATTTTTGCATACCACATGAATTCTTGATAATGTACTTGGGCTAATTATGAGCTTTTGGATATCCAATAGGGGGTTTCTTTTTTTGGGTGCAGGGACTTTATAAAGAAACCGTCTATGATCTTTTTGGGCTTCAGTAAACAAAGATGGCTAATATGAGCTGGATGAGAGATTTGACATGTGATGCTCACTTGATTATGCCTCCTAGCTTCCATCGAGTGAGGGAATAGAACTGCAGTCACAGGTGATGCCCAAGCTCCTTGCTTCTGAACCAACAATTTAAAGTCATGTGAGCCATTCAGTCTATTCATTCATGTTTTATAAATTCAAAATTTTACTGGAGAGCAGAATTGCACAAAAACTCCTTAGAGAAAGGCCTAATTACTTCCATAACTACCTTGTTCTGACCCAAAAAAAGAGTTCAAGCTACAATTCAATTATTCAACCATCTTTTTTTATAATTTATATTAAATCATATAATCTGTCAGGTAAATGTGCCGCTTTACTCTATCAATGATCTTTCTCTCTATTTGAAACGGGACTTACGAGTTCCTTTTGATTACAAAAACAATCAAGTGTAAGCGGATTCTCTGTGTCTTGTGCAATCACAATGTTACAAGTGTAATCGACATTTTCTATATGTTTCACAAAAGTTACAAAAGCAGCAAATAGAAGAAGAGTAAATTACATTTCTTGTCAACAAATACTGGTTACTGCAAATAATTAAGTTGGGAACAATTTTGTATATATATTACAGATTTAACAACATTAAATATAAATAAGTTTATCTCCTTACAAATTTTTATTATTCTCTTTCTCAATTCAATACAATTAGAATACTTGGTACCAAAACATATTGGTTGACAAATTTATAACTCAACGAAAACTTAACTCCGTGAAGACATCACTACTCATTGACATTGTACCATCTTCAGATTGGGGTTGATTCCTAGTGAAAGCAGGAGCCTTAGGTAAAGGAATGGTGATAGTCACACTGCCAAGCCAAACTATTACAGAGCTCATGGTTGGTCTCTTTGTTGCATTTTCTTGAACACACAACAAACCAATCTGGATCAACTTAATGATCTCGTCACTTGGTTTAGTTACCAAGAGTGGATCAATTATCATCTCCGGCCGTCCTTCAGACCATCTCTTCCATGCCTGAACCAAAATAAAATACATATATTCTTACTTTCTACATAGGTTTGAAGATACGAAAGGAAGGACCAAGAAGAATGATATGTGAAGAAACTTACAAAAGCTGCAATTCCTTCTCCTTCAAAGCTATTGTTTCTTTCACCACTTATCATCTCTAGAAGCACAACACCGAAGCTATAGACATCAGATTTAACTGAGATTTCCCCGAGGTTCAGGTATTCGGGAGCCATATATCCACTGCATTTGTGCAACTAATAACGTTAATGGATGGTGAGGCTATTTTTATGTGTCTTCAAACTTGATTGATATGTTTTACCGAGTTCCAGCTATTCGTTTTGTTTCAGCTCGAGTCTCATCAGTGTCGAACAACCTCGCTGTCCCAAAGTCTGCAACTTTAGGGTTCATCTCTTCATCTAAAAGGATGTTACTTGCCTTCAAGTCTCGGTGAATAACTTTCAGCTGAGAATCTTCATGGAGATAAACGAGGCCTCGAGCAATGCCTTCTATAATTTTGAACCTCACCTCCCATGTAAGAAGCGAACGTCTCTCTTCATCTGCAGATTTCAAAGAAAGAATTTTGTTGCAAAAAGTTTCAAAAACCTATCGAAAATGCAGCTGTGTTTCAAAGTTGCACCGAAGATAAAGTGGTCAAGACTTGAGTTTGTGACAAACTCGTAGACAAGAATCTCTTCATCTCCTTCATTACAGAAACCAAGAAGCTTAACGAGATTCCTATGTTGGAGTCTTGTCAAGAGTGAAACCTCATTCTTAAACTCCGTTCCTCCTTCTTCTGAACCTCTGTTTAATCTCTTCACCGCTATCTCTTGCCCGTTTAGTAATATCCCCTGAAACCGGTTCTCAAGATTTGTTACTCATCCAAGATCAAAATATTCTTTAACAATTCATTATTAAGAAAATTGTTATTAGTACCTTATAGACCGTACCAAATCCACCTTGGCCAAGCTTATTCTCAGACGAAAAGTCATTGGTTGCCATTACGATCATAGAAAGATCAAACCGTAACATAAATTGACCTTCAGAATCAGAGTAATCTGCACTACCAACTAAAACGAAAATAAATTTTTACTACTTAATTATTCTCTACATCATAAGGTTAACTGAAACAAGAAACAAGGTACACTTACCATTAAGGCTGCTGTAAGAAATTTTCCTCCGTGCATTGACTTTGTAGAAACCAATAAAAACCAAAAGATTAATGAAAGTAAGAACCAAAACTATCGCGACAATTCCCCTATACCATATGCTTTTTCCTGGAAATTATTAACCATTTTTAGTCTGAGAACCTCTTAATCATAGTTACAAATTTTGGAAATGCTCTAACTCATATTTGGTTTTACCTTTCTTCTCTGTTATCGATCTCCCCTCTTCCTGATCCTGAGGTCGAGGAGGTGCAGGAACTCTTGTTACATTATCAAATGCACTGTGGAAAGGATAGAGGTCCCACCTGAAAAAACAGCTCGGAAAACTAACCATGCCTCCTACTCTTCCCCGAAACTGTTCTCTAAAGTATGTCAAGCAACTTCCTAAACATCGCTTGCAATCTTCGGAAGTTATGTCGGGTGTGCATTGCATCAGCATGTAAACATTTGGAAACTCTGTGAACGCGGCTTCTACGGCACTATAGTACTGCTGTACCGAGGAAGTGTCAGCTTTTGTGGCAGCCTCGAGGGTCCGATTAACCGTTGATTCCCACTGTTGTATGAAAAGGGTCATGTTTTTAGATGGGCCGATATGATCTGGACTTGACCCAATAACAGGAGGACTAAGCTGGAGGTTCCCCATGGTTGAGTGGTTAGAGGAACGTACAAAGCAAGAAACACGGTCTTCATAGTCACTGCCCCAAACGAACGAATCTATGCGGTTTAGACATTCCGTTTGTGTTTCCCGAGTCAATTTTTCGACACAACTGGAACAAGCTTTTGGCTCGTAGCCTCTTGCGCACAGGCCAAGAGCGTAAACTCTATTGGCATTTTGGCCGAGTGAAGCGTTGTAGAATCCCCCGTTATTGACGACTTTATCGGCAAGAGTAGAGAAGAGATTGCGGCGATTCTGAGCGTAGTTGCCGTTGAGGGAGCTTCCGTAACACATGACGGCATGAACAACTTCCAGGGTTTGAAAGAGAAGAAGAAGAGAAGAAGCGAGGAAGATGATCAAAGTAGGGCATTTCCCCATTTTTTATGTAAGATTACAACTTTTTCTTTTTCTTTTTCTTTTTCTTTTCTAATACTTCTTTGTTATTGTTAAGAATAGTAATGGGTTTTAAAGTGTTATTATATAGAGGTGAGATGAGACGGCTCAGACGGGTTTAATTCTAGGTCTTCTGAAAACCAGGACTGAGAAAATGTATATTGGTTAGTTTTCAAAGATGGAGAAAAAGACCACCCAAAAATTCTAGGAATTGCAAAAACTAAATTTAATTCTTAGCAACTTCCCATTTTTTTAAAGAAATAACAACAATAAAACGGTCTAATTTGTTAACTAGTTGCAAACTACAGTTTACTTTACTTTGACCAAAAAAAAACTACAGTTTACTTTAGTAATGCAAATATATTTCAAAAATCAATAAAACGCAACAAAACACAAGTTACCAGTTCCATCCTGCCAAACCAGTTCTTCTACCGAGTTTGTAGTTTATCAAACCGACACTACAAGAAAACTGGACCGTTTCCGACGGCCAAAACCGTCGGAAAAGTGGCTATTCCGACGGCTCGCCGACGTTTTTGGTCCGTCGGTTCTATCTCGTCGAAAATTAAAAATCCGTCGGAATCATTGCCGACGGATTTCCGACGGCCAGAAATTCCGACGGAATTCCGACGGAATTATTATTTTAAAAAAAAAAATAAAATTAAATTAAAATTAAATTAAAATAAAACAAAATTTAAAATTAAATTAAATTAAATTAAATTAAATTAAAATAAAATTAAAATAAAACAAAATTTAAATTTAAATTTCAATATTTTTAAATGTGATTTACAAAATTAAAATATTACATAAAGTAAAAACTACTGCGACTGGTTGCGGAAGAACGCGTTCATCCTTTCTTCCATTGCCCGCACGGCGCTCATCTGTTCTTCCATTGTCTGCATGCGGGTCATCTGTTCCCGCAGGCAGGCTTGATCTTCTGCGCGTTGTGCCTCCATCACGGTCATCCGCTCCAGAAGCTCGGCGTTCTGTGCCCTCAACATCCCAACGTTGTGAAAGCTTGCAGAATTAACAGACGCGGATGAACTGTCTTCCGGGAGGCCAAACACCCGACCTTTGGTCTTAGGCGTAACCTACGAAAAAAAATAAATCAATAAATGTTCTAACTTTCCGGTATTCAAATTTATTTTAAATTTGTTACTAACCTGGTACGTGAACTCGTTGATCATCTCTAGTGGAACTTCCGTGGCCGGGGGAGTTCCTTCGATGATCGGTTGGGATTGGAGGTACTCCTCACCGAGCCTCTCCACGCTTTCCACGATTTCACGAGCAATGGGATCTTGAATTTCACCAGTCTTTCTGTTGGTGTGCGCATCTTTGACCAAGTCAAGATGTGACGGACGCACACCGGTCTTCTCAATCTGTTGGCATAGATAATGAAGAAAATATGAGAGGTGTTATAAATAAAATTTTGGAAAATTTATAAAATTACCAACTTCTCAAGACGTGACGCTTTGCTCGTTGCGCCGAGGTTATGGGTCGCCGGTCCCTTCCCCTTCCGGTCGCTGTTCCGTTTAGACGAGTTTTTCCCGGAGCTTGCTTTTGTGTCCTCCCGTTCCCAATGGGCAAGTAGTCCAGCCCATAAGGTTGGGTTATCTTGCATTCTCCGCGGCACCTTTCCTTCTTTGTACCACAAGTCCTTCCACTCGTTTATCTTCAACGAGTACTTTCGGGAGGCCTTTTTGTGGAACTGGCGTCGGACCTGGGTAGTCAACTGTGGCTCCCAAGTAAATTCTTGCTGAAAAAAACACGTACGAAGATTAGTATTGTTTATTTGAATAGAAATAAAAATCTACATTCTTAATTGGGAAAAAAAAAACATACCGCAAATTTCCGAAACCATGTCTCCTGGTCTGCCACCGGCATCGAACTAAATGTGGGATACGGTTTAGTTATCAACGAATTAGTCATTGCGTTGATCGAACTCGTAATCCCATTTCCTGAAAATTGAAACCTAAACAATATTGCGGTTAAATATTTTATTAAGTTAATATAATCAAATAAATTTTTAAATAAAACTTACCAGGTCGTGTTAGGTCGCAAGTCAGGATCTAGGCGAGGCAACCTATTCCGTCCGGGTTGCGATACAAACTCCTCAATGCTCATGGCCGTGGGAGCTGAGGGCTGTGTACCCATAGGAGGAGACGGGTGTTGGGGATCCGGAAAACTAGTCTCGGGGATATGCGACTGACTCCCACTCATACCTCCCCTACTGGAAGTACCAGATCCAGTAGAGTGATGAAATCGCCCATAGTCCCTACGATTGCCAAAATGTTTACATACCGTTGAAATTAACTTACATATATATATATATATAAATTCTGATAATAAATATATATATATATATATATAAATTTAAATCATAAATTTTAAATATAAATTTACAGATATTTTAATCTACATTACGGATTTAGGGATTTTTAGTTTTTGAGAATTTGTGATTTCACAATTTAGAGATTTCGGAATTATGGGTTTATGGGAATTGGAGACTTAGAGATTTTAGGATATTGATATTTTGAGAATTAGGGATTAATTTATGGAATTTCGGGTTTCATAAATTGGGTTTCTCTAAATAGTTATTTAGGGATATTTGGATTTTAGATTTTCAGATATGGAGATTTAGGGATTTACAGATTTTGGAATTTTCTGGAATTTGATATTTTGTAATTTAAAGTTTTAGATATTTAGGATTTTTCGGAAAGTTGCAATTTTGTAATTTAAACATATTAAAGAATTTGTAAAATTACAACAATTTAGAATTTTATAATTTATTTCTATTATAAATCTTTATAATTCTCTAAAAATAAGAAATACATATTAAAATGTAAAAAAAAATTATAAACCCGAAAATTCTCTAAATCACAAAATTTACAAAATTCATAATTTTTCTTACTCTCTAATGTCAATAATTTATAAAATTCAAAATTCATAAATTCCAAAATTTCTAAATTCTTAAATCCCTAAATACGTAAATCCCTAAATTTCAAACATCCTAAACCTGTACATTTCTACATTTCTATTATCCTAAATCATTACATCCCCTAATTTTTAATCATACTAAATCTAACAAATTCTACAAATACATCTCATAATTCATAATTTACAAAAAACTTCTAATAACTTACATTGGATTTATGATTTGTTGAAAGAGATTGAGATTGTTGGTGGCTTTGGTGTTTCCGGCGTGTTTCCGGCGGTAATCCGTGAGTTTTCCGGTGATTTTCGATTTTTTTCTCCGATTTCGATCTGTCTCCGCGAAGAAGAAGAGTTTGGTTTTATTACAGGTTTCCGACGGATTTCCGACGGACTTCCGACGGATTTCCGACGGACTTCCGACGGATTTTCCCGCTTTTTCGATGAGATCGAGGTTCTGTAGGCGGCAGAAATTAGGGTTTCCGTCGGAAATCCGTCGGAAATTTGGGTAAAATCCGACGGATTTCCGACGGATTTTATTTTTTTTAATAATTATGCGTAAATTTAATTAAGATTTTTTTAATTAACAAATTTAACATCCGTCGGAAAGCCTTCGGAAATTTCCGACGGATTTCCGACGGATTTTGATTTTTTAATTATTAAAAATCGCTATTAAATTTAATACAGATTTTTGAAACGAAATTAATTAAATGATAATAACATATAAAGATTGATCTCATTTCCAAAATAAAATTTCTTAACTTTAAATACTTCAACATATTAAACATACAACGGTTATGGTACAATGTCATAATACACTTCTAAATTTAAAAACATAAGTCTCTGTATCCACTCCAAACTTACCATTTGTTAGAACCAGAAACTTTTTTTTCTTTTTTGTTTCTTTGGCGGAGAATCTAAATATCCGTCGCAAAATTCCCTTTCGATTGCATCAACATCTAGATTTAAGTTGGGGCTTTCTGGTCTTTGGCCAAATTCATAATCATAGTAGTGATCCTTTTTGTTCTTCGGTGGAGAATCTAAATATCCGTCGCAAACATCTCTTTTTATTGCATCAACATCTATATTTAAGTTGGGACTTTCTGGTCTTTGGGCAAATTCATAATCATAGTAGTGATCCTTACATTCAGTTGAAGTACTTCCACCGTAAGTATCTGACGTTGCAATCAATCGAGATGGTTGTACGTCTTCGAGAACACTCTTCTGGTCAGGATATTCGTCGCACTGAGATTGAGTTTCCCACGAGACGTTTGGAATGCGTTGGATGGTCGGCAAGCACTGGCTGTCCGGCACTATTGTTGATGAAGAATCTCCAATTGAGATTGGTGAGAACGTATCAAATTCCCACGAGTAAGTGGGTATCTCTTCAGTGTGTGTGTCGCATTGGGTTTCGGTTTCCCACGAGTATTTTGGAAGTAGAAAGTGGTTTGCCACGATTTTTGAGTCTTCATTAGGAGAGTTAGAAGACATTATTTGTGTTATTGACAGGAATGAAGATATGTGGAACCTTATATAGAACGGAAAACCGTCAAAAATCCGTCGAAACTCCGTCGGAAACCTCCGACATAATACCCCGCCAGTCCCATCGGCCACCGCTAACGCAATGGTAACCACTCAACGTTAGCCGACATCGGAATTCCGACGGAACTAATTCCGTCGTTATGTCAGCCGAAAATTACGACAGCTTTTTTCCGGCGGAAATCCGTCGGCATGCCGGATTAATGATTCCGGCGGATATTACAATTAAGTACATTATATTAGAGGGAACGCATAGAGGTTATAGTACAACATTGGTAAACAAACATTTATTCATAAATTATTAATCTGAATCTTCTGATGAACCTTCACTAGGGATGCAGTCTGAATCGTCGTCAAATTCTTCACGTGTTTCATCTTCGTCCGAATGAACTAGATCATCGCCGATATGTGTGACATCAGTGACAAGGTCAATGTTATCCGTCTCCTCAACATGTGACATTTGTATAGTTCGCGATACTTGTAGAGCATCATGTTCTGGAACTCCATATATTTTCCCTCGCGGATTAATTGGAGTTACTATGATCCAAGGATCTGTCCGATAGGAAACTCGAGGATATGGAATGTAGCAAACCTATTCATAAATAGTGGATATTGTTAATATACAAGAATATCAAAACCTAACGTATGAGTATAACGGAAAACCTATTATTGTATTGATACCTGGTCTGCTTGAGATGTAAGGATAAATGGATCGTAATGCTGTAATTTCCGGCTTGAATTTATCGAAATAACACCAAGACGGTCAATTCGAACCCCACGACCATTGGATGGATCATACCAATCGCACATAAACACAATGCACCTCAAGTCCAACATTCCTGGATAGTGGATTTCCAAGATTTCTTTTAAATTGCCATAGTACATAGTATCACCAGATTGCGCCGAAATACCATTGTCCGAAGTTGGCCTTTGACGTCCTTCGTCACGAATCCTGAACGAATATCCCCTAGTGCAAAATCTGGGATATGAAGTCGCGGTGCTGCGTAAACCATGAGAAAACTCCACTAACCATGTCGGGAGGCTTTGACCACTTGCTAAACCTTCGGAAACCTAAAAACAATATAAGTAAGAAAGCAATAACATATGAACGTGAAAACCTTATAAAGTAAAAGTAAGGAGTTATATTAAACGTACATAAAATTTCAACCACTCCGAGAATTCTTCATCTTTTAAGACAGCAAGTTCGGAATCTGTCTTATCAGCATGGTAACTTTGTGCTAGGGACATGTAAATCCTATAACATAACAATTGTTATTAGATGAAGACAAATAATTGCACAAATTTAGTATGAGAAATGGTGTACCTTTCATACTCTTCAAGTTCGTCACAATTTCTGAGGATATATGTATGCAAATGTGTGACCTCTTGTGGTGATAGTATGCGTTTCTTCCCTTTTCCACTTACGCGACCCACTTGGGCAAACAACTCAGGCACAACCACGGGATACACTGCTTTCTCACCTCTATCATCATGTCACGCCGGCCGTCTACCCTTAGTCCGAACATCCGAAGGAAAGTAATATTCGGCAAAGTGTGATACTTCTTCGTTTAGACTTTGTGCAACAATAGATCCCTCAACCTTGCTCAAATTTTTAACCTTTTTCTTCAGGTGGAACATGTAACGCTCGAACGGATACATCCATCGGTATTGAACAGGGCCTCCTAATGCTGCTTCTCGTGGGAGGTGAATAGGAAGATGTTCCATAACATCAAAAAAAAAGACGGTGGAAATATCTTCTCAAGATTACAAAGGAGTACCGGGATGTTGGCCTCTAAATTACGGATCCCATCCACTGTTAGTGTCCGTGAACATAAATCTCGAAAGAAAGCCCCAACTCCTACAAACGAAAAGTAAACAAGTTAGTACATATATAGTAACATTATATTAGTAAGAAAGTCACGGGAGTACGAAATATACCTCCAATTGCTTGATGGATGTCTTTTGGAAGAAGATAAGCAAATGCAAATGGAAGAAGACGCTGCATCACAACATGACAATCATGACTCTTCATTCCAATAAACTTCCCTTCCGTCAAATCCACGCAATTACGCAGATTAGATGCGTAGCCGTCAGGAAATTTAACAAATTTTTTTATCCATTCAAAAAAAACTTCCTTCTTCTGCGCGTCTAACCGATATGCAGGCATCGGCAATCTACCATTAGGCAAAACATGAAGAGATGCCCTTGAACAAATCAATGGCAAGTCTAATCTAGACTTCCAGTTGTTTTTTGTCTTTCCTGGTACATTTAAAATGGTGTTCATGATGTTGTCAAAGAAATTCTTTTCAACATGCATGACATCTACATTATGCCGCAATAGATGGTCTTTCCAATACGGCAAATCCCAGAAAATACTTTTCTTGTGCCAATTGTGATATTCCCCACAACCGTCGACAGGGTGATGGCCATTACCCCCACATTCAGGAGTTCGCTCTGCACCAAAATCTCGTAACTGTTCCAATATGTTCCGACCATCTATCTCCGGAGGTGGACTAAGAAACACTGGAAAATTCTTCCTGAAATGTCTTCTCGACCGACGATATAGATGATTTGCTGGCAAAAAACACCTATGGCAATCAAACCATAAAGTCTTCCTTCCGTGCTGCAATTGGAATGCTGAAGTATTGTCTTGGCAATAAGGACATGCCAATCTTCCATGCGTTGTCCATCCAGATAACATATCGTACGCCGGAAAATCGCTTATGGTCCACATAAGAACCGCACGCATGTTGAAATTCTGCTGGATTGAAACATCAAATGCCTCAACACCATGCTCCCACAACATCTGCAACTCATAGATCAATGGTTGGAGGAATATATCGAGTGACCGTCTTGGATGATCTGGCCCAGGAACTAGAACTGAGAGAAACAAGAACTCTCGCCGCATGCACATAGAAGGAGGCAAATTGTAAGGTGTTACGATGACCGGCCACAATGAATATTTTCTTCCATGCTTTCCAAATGGGTTGAAACCATCAGTGGATAAGCCGAGGTATACATTCCGTCGTTCGTATGCAAAATCTGGATATACCAATTGAAAGTGTTTCCACGCTTCTGCGTCAGAAGGATGCGTAATAGCTCCATCTTGACTATGCTCTGCATGCCATCTCATAGCCTTAGCTGTGCGTTCTGATTGATACAGCCTCTTCAACCTCTCTGTTAATGGTAAATACCACATCCATTTGTGCGGAATCTTCACTCTGCCACTTGTGTCCTGGAACCGTGGTTTACGGCAAAATTTACATTTGTTTCTGTTCTCATCTTCTCTCTAGTAAAGCATGCAGTTGTCGATGCACATATCTATTATCTGGTAGGGCAAACCAAGACCGGCAACAAGTTTCTGGATCTCGTAGTATGATGCTGGAGAAAGATTATCCTCTGGCAAAACATCTTTCACAAACTCGGCGAATGCATAAACACATTCTTCGGACAAAGTGTAATCAGTCTTCATGTTCATCATCCTACTAGCAGAAGATAACGGTGAATGCCCTTCCCTACAACCGCTGTATAGTGGTTGCTTTGATGCGTCTAACATATCAAAAAATCTTCGAGCTTCTAAATTAGGTTCTTCAACCCTATCACCCTCATAACCACCCGACTGCAAATTCTCTCTAAACGCATCGTTAACCATCGCAACCGTACTTACCCCAACATCTACTTCCGTTGTACGTTCTTCTACGCTATCCGGAAAATAAGGTGCATTACTACTAGTACTACCATATTCGTAATTGCTTTCTCCATGTAAAAACCAAACCTTATATCCTGGCCTAAATCCATATCTATATAAGTGATTCCAAACAGTATGAACCGCAACACTAATTCTGTTAGAGCAATTAGAACATGGACTTTTGATATCCTGACCTTTTTTTGCTGCATCTTGGTTTCTGGGTAAATTCATGAACTCGCATATACCTGCAGCGTATCCGGATGTTAATAAGTTCGAGCCCATATCCATCATTGGCTCGTCCATCCAAGACCGAAAATATGAACTCATCGCTAACAAATTTTTTTGATTTGTAAAATTGTGTTATGAATGAACGAAGAAATGAAGGAACTTATATAGAACGGATTTCCGTCGGAAATCCGTCACAAAACTCCGACATAACACCCCACCAATCCCATCGGCCACCGCTAACGAAATGGTAACCACTCAAATTTGCCGACATCGAATTTCCGACGGAATAAGTTTCGTCAGTATGAGCTGACCAATCAAACTTTGCCGACATCGGAAAAATCGGATTTCCTCGGGATTCCGTCGGAAAGTCGTCAGAATATTACGACAGTTTATCTCCGTCGGAAATCTGTCGTCTTGAACCGACGGATTTCCGACGGAATACCGACGGTTTTATCTATCGTCGGTATTCCCTTGGAATTAACCGACGGATTACCGACGGTTTAATTTTGGTCGTAAAACCGTCGGAAAATTCCGATGGAAATCTCGCCCGTCGGAATTTCCGTCGGAAAAATGGTTGTTTTCTTGTAGTGCGATTTGAATTTGGAATTTCTGACAACTAGTCCTTCAATTCCGTTCATGAAAGGCGACCATTATCAAAAATTATAAATATATTTGCACTACTATGGATCAGAAGTGTTCCTTTGGATACTAGCTCCGGATCAATAAACGCAATATCAAAAATTGTAAATCCAAGGTGCAAGACGTGGTAGTTTAATTAAATATCAAAACAGTTGAGTTTTGTAGTATTTTATATGCTACATAACGTTTTAAAATTATAGAAGCTTCTTGACCAAAAGAAAAGCTGCGTATCTTTATAATCTGGTGATTTTAAATATAACACATTAATTTTGGTCAAGTCTTCCCCAATTTTTTTTTTGTATCCACCGTAAAGAAAACGTTCATGTTAGTAATAAAATTGGATGTTCAGTTAGGTGTTATATGTACAACGTTTATGTGAGGATGTTGTAATTCTTGTAGTAGCCTTGTTTAGCGTTAGATATGGTTGCCGGGTGAGGATCTTATTTTCTTAGTTGAACTTGAATCTTTTTTCAAAGAGTGTAATATGGAAAAATTTAAAAAAATGCCACTTTTTCAGAAAAAAAATTTCATTATATAATTTATTTTTGGGTTAACTATGTTATATTATGATTTAGTTTTGAGTGTTTAGGAGGTTTTAGGTGTCAAAATATTTTTTAGGGTTTAGAATTTTAAGATATAGGTTTTATAAATCTATAATTAGTGGTATTTTTATAAATGGACACCCTTAAATGGCATTCTTGCAAATGTGCATACAAAAAGTGGCATTTTTGCAATTACCCCAAGAATATGGTGTAAAACATACTGACATTGACAATTTATAAGAAAATGACAAGCTATATTTATAAATAGTGGCATGCATGGTAGATTAAATCTATTAATAATAACAATATGAAGAATTGCCAATTAATTAACCTAGGGTTGTATCTTTTGGGTTTTTTTACTTTCCACCTCTTTGTATCAACTTTTTTTTTTTTAAATGCAACTTTTCAACTAAAAGAGTTAATTTTTTTGAAAAAGAAACAAAACATTTTATAACTGTACTTTTCAACCTAAAGACACAACTCTTTAAGTTTAAAAAATGCAAATTTTCATCTAAAATATACAACCTTTCAAAAATTATATATATTAGATAGTATGTTGTTGTAAGTTTTTTTTATTTTTCTTATTAAAGAATTTATCTATGGGTGAAGGATCTATTCATCGAACATACAGTTCATCAATATAGAACACAATAAAGTTGAATTGTTTCCTACATCATCAAGTTCATATAATACTAATGACATAAGATCTAAAGTTCTGTTACTTATGATTCAAATAACCTTTGTGATGATGTTTAAATTTAAATAAAAATACTTATGATGCAAATCCATTAATGTTCTTAATGATGTTTAATTAATAAAATTTATGAAATCAATGAATTCTTGAATATTAATTGATTTAACTATAAAAATTTGACAATGTTCTCCACCTAATAGTTTTTCATCCATTTTTCTAATTTGTTATATAGATACTTCTGAATGTTAGTTTATATATGTATATATTATTAACTGTTCAATTGTGTTTAGATGGTGAATTTCAAGTAATATCAAACAATAGCAGTGTCAAATTGAAAAGTGAGTATTTTATGATTAAATTTTGTTTTATGATTAAATGAACCTGATAATATTAAATTTAAAGGGAAAATAGGTTGACCATTCAAACAAAACATTATTGCAGGACAGACAATGGAATTTTAGGAAGTTGTTCTCAGCAGCCATCTTTTTTTTTTTTTTCATCTCAATATCCAAATTCATAATTGTTTCTCAGATCTTTAAAGATTCTACCATCTGAGTTTAAAAGGAAAGACCGAAACAGAAACATGTCATGCGCTCACAGATCAATGACACGAGATAGCTTCTGGATCCGGTTCAGTAAGAAATCCCCTTGCTTGATCGTTGCCTGGTAAAGTGCATTCTTTGCATCAGGACGGTTTGTCTCCAGAACGCCCGCAACCTTGTCTATCTTGCAGTGAAGCTTCCCGGCAGCAATAAAACGTGACAGCTCCTGATCAATGAAATCCACGGAAACTCCAAAGGCCTTTGCCATTGCTTCCACTGTCACACTCTTGTAAGATTCCAAAAACTGAGAGTAATAGTTTACAAGATTAAATGGCCAATTCTCTTCTGGACCCTCGATTCTTTAGTTTTCCAAGAATGTTGGGCCGGGTATGTAAGCCCCACTGTTCTGACTTCCCTCATGTAGAATCGGAAATGCGGGTACAAGTAGCGGTCAAACTTTATGTGCTCTGCCATTCCAGCAAATGCAGAGAAAAACGCCTTGTACTGGCACTCATACAAGGAGTTCAGAAACTCAGAAAGGAATGGAATCTTCCAAAGCACGGTTAAGATCTCAGGTGCATCAACGACCTTTTGCTTAAGCAAAACTCTGTCCAAAGTTATGATGCTCGTCAAGACGGTGTAAAATATGAAGGTCTCATATGGAAAAATTTCATATGTCGTGAAGGTTGATATAGAATCCAGAAATAAGCTGGCAGCCTTCTTAAAGTTTCTAGTGGACATGCAGTACAGACCTTCATAGACCTTTAGACGGTTCTTCCTTTCCCAGTCACCACCTTCTTCAAACAATTTTTTTGCTTTTTCAATGCTCTTGGATACCAAATCGAAGTCCATGTAGAAAAAAGCAAGTTGCAATGTATAGAATACCAAGTCCATTTTTTGCCCGACAGCAACAGTTTTTCCTTCAGTGAGTTTTAGTTGCTCCAGAGCTTTCTCCTTATCACTGATCCTGATGAAATACAGAGCCTTAGCAAGATGAGCTTCACGGACTTCACTTTCACCCAAATTCTCTTCTGCATCTGCGATCTTCTCGTCGAGCTTTTTAAGCTCCTCTTCGTTATTAGCCCGCATAGAATCTAACAAGCTCTGATCCAACTCAAGCACCGAAGACGCCGCTAGGGTTTCGTACAAGGGAGCCATACCATCGGATTTGATCGAATCCAAGACCTCGGCCTTGAGGCGGACTTTCTCGATGTCTTGCACATCGGGATGAGTGAGGAGGAAGAGCTTGTTGGCTAGAACAAGGTGAGGTTGCTGAGATCCTTCCGCGCCACCGTCCATTGCTCGAACAAGGAAACCTCAAGACAGATCTGAGAGAAAGAGAGAGGAGAAAAACTGATAAATGTTTTCTTGAGTAAGGAGGAAGAGCTTCTCAGCAGCCATCTACAAATAACAGTTTGTTACTATTATTCTTTTATTTTTTTTAAATTGTTTTATTTTTTATTTTTATATATTATTTGAAATTTATCCCCCCCCCCCCCCAATGATTTGGGAACATACCTAACCGGTTTAGTTAACTGGTGATTATTTCATAAGTAACAACTCGTGTCTCTACGTATGGTTGTGTCTCTACGTACGGTTGTGTCTCTATGTATTGTGTCCCTTTGATTGTGTATATATATGGGACATTGCAAAGAGAGAGTAATGTTTTTTGGGTAACACAAAACACAATAGGACGTAACTATTGAGACAATGAGAGAAATCTAGATAAAGAGAAAAACGTTATAGTTATAGTGAGAGAAAGTTTTGAGAGATCAACCGGAAGGGCACTTGAACGGTGGTTAGTAGTTGATTTCCGTCTGTGATTTCATCCCTGATCTCTGCATCCGTTTCCAGATCATACCGGTTCTCAAGATTTGTTACTCATCCAAGATCAAAATATTCTTTAACAATTCATTATTAAGAAAATTGTTATTAGTACCTTATAGACCGTACCAAATCCACTGATATAATGCGTTTTTGGCGCATT